>JAEMWC010000018.1:1277500-1405000 GCA_016490735.1 Pachyseris speciosa | reverse complement strand
AACCAGCTAGTAATTGACGTAACAAGACCTACGAGTGCAACTTGTTTGGATCATATTTATGCAAATAGGAGCAAGAATATTGCAGATGTATTGGTGCTAAATTATGCTCTTTCAGACCATCTGCCGACTTTTGCGGTGCGGAAATATTTTAAACAATCAAAGCAAGATAAGCAAGGGCACAGTGCAATTAAGTACCGAAACATAAAAGACATTGATGAAAAAGCACTCGTTCTACTCTAGCCAACTCCCCTTGGGACACCGCCTTTGTGTTCGATGATGTAAATGACTCTTTGGCCGCTTGGGAAAATATATTTTCTCAGGCAATTGATCAGCACGCGCCTATCATGCATAAGCGGGTTCGTAAAGTCAAGCAGCCGCGATGGTTAACAAGAGACATTTTAGATCAGCTGTCAAAAAGAGATACCTTACTGAAAAAAGCCAGGGAATATAAAACTACTGACGCATGGGCTAGGTACCCGCAGCGCGAAATCAGGCCACAAATATGATCACGAGAGCAAAGAGAAACTACTTCAAGACATCGTTTCAGAATAGCAAAGGGAACTCTAAATCAATTTGGAAGTTAATAAAATCACTTGGAGGAGACAAACCAATGCGTCAACCAGAATCTCTCAAAGTTACCGAGGAAGAGATAATCTCAACAGCGGCAGACATTGCGGATTATTTTAATCTGCACTTTACAACTGTTGCAGATAAAGCAAAACAATCTCCCCTGACTACAAACGTTTGTAATTTTGACAAACTCAAACAGTTTGTTGGTGAAAGGCTACCTTCTGAATCACAGTTTACTATACCTCCGATCAAATACCATATTAATGGTATGGGTCTAGTTGATTATAAGAAAGCTTTTGACATGGTCGATCATGGGACCTTACTCAGCAAGCTTGAAGCCTATAAACTCTGAGATATGAGCGCTTTACTTTGGTTCAAGTCGTATCTAACCGATCGTACTCAACGGGTTTCATTCAAGGGACAGACATCCACCGTTAGGACTATTACAGCGGGTGTGCCACAGGGTTCCATATTGGGTCCTTTACTTTTTCTGTTGTTCATTTATGACTTACCCTTAAATGTCCACACGCGGATCGATATGTTTGCTGACGACACCACCCTCCTCGCTTCTTCCGATTATCGAACTGTAGAAGAACTCAAGAACACTCTATCACGCGAGGTTTCCAACGTCAATGAGTGGGCAACAAACTGAAGAAATTAAAACTAAAATGATCCAAGACGAACACGATATTAATAGATGGACCGCGCCTACGAAAACGTTTAAGTAATGACGATGGCAAGCTTGAGATAGATCTTAATGGAAGCACATTACAACAGGTCCAGAACTTCAAGCTGCTAGGCCTTGAACTTGATGAACAACTCACTTTCGATGTTCATATCGACTTTTTATGTAAGAAGATATCAAAGCGTATCGGCATACTCAACAGAATTAAGGCTAACTTACCAAGAGCAGAGCGTATACTTTTTTATAATTCTTTAATTAAACCACTGATATTATATTGCAGTGTAACATGGAGAAGCTGTTGCAGCCATGACAATACAAGTAAGGTATTTAAGTTGCAGAAACGTTGTGCTCGAATCATCCTTGACGCTCAGCAACGCCATAGTACTGTGGATCTATTTAATACTTTAAAGTGGGTGCCATATGACATCGAGTCCGACATCAAAAGATGCTTAATGGCTTACAAGAGGATAATTGGTATTTGCCCTGCCTATATAAACGAGCTGCTAAAACTAAACAACAGCTAGCACAGCAGAAATACACGAGGTGCTAATTTTACTATTTTACCTAGGAAATACACTAGAGAGAAAGAGGGAGGTCGCACGTTTTCTGTTACAACTTCGAGATGTTGGAATCGCCTCCCCATTAAGCTACGCACTTCTCAATCTGTAAATATTTTGAAGAATGTTTTGTATAGACATCTTAAATTAAGTCAGCTTAGGGATAGAGCTTTACTCCTTTTTTAGATAATTTATTTTAGATTGCATGATATAAGCATAACGTTTTACCTTTTTGCTGTTAGTTTTTGATCTGTTGTACATTATAGTTTTTAATTAGGTTTTAAATAATTTATCTAGTATTGTAACAATGCTTATGGAGGGCCACGAGTATATTACTTTTTAAATGTCACCCTCGTTAAATTAAGTTTGATTGATTGATTGATTGATTGATTGAAAGAGAAAAACACACCATGGAGAAAATATCTTCCTAGTTACTAATAAGGATAAAAGATTGTGAATAAATTGCATGAGGCCCCTTCTCCTCAGTCTGTCCTTGTCTTTCCCGCTCGCTGCAACATTTTTCATTATCGCAATATACCTTTGCTGCTCACCACAATCTGAACACCTGGAACAGGCTTCCCCCTTAGTTAAACATCCAGCATATACTGACTTGAGGTGGTTAGGGCCAGCTGAGGCCAGTGAAAGCTCTGTTGACAAGTAGTATCGGCTGGCCAAGTAAAGGCAGGGCCGGCCCAGGCCAGCAAAATTCTCTATAGACCCAAGTTTGACTGGCCTGGGCCGGCCTAGGCTAGCCAAGGCCTGGTTGGGTCAAACATTGTTTCATCCATTACTGGACCAGGCCGGCCCTGGCCAGCCTAGGCCAGCCTAGGCCAGCCTAGGCCGGCCTGGTTGGCCCAGGCCGTCCCAGGCAGGACTTATTTTTGCGCGGGACATGACAATTTATAAGAATTCTTTCATAAAAATCGTAGTAGTCAAAATTGTGCGTTCTTGACTGAAGCCCGACGCTTTCCAGCTTTTCTTTCTAGTGGTCAAAATCTCGTCATAGATTTCCAGGTTCTTTATAATACTACTAAGGAGAAGTTGTTTAAAATGACAACCGTTCGGGGGACTTTGCCAGACTGCTTGTACAGTTTACAATTAGTGAGGTAACTAATGAGTGCCTTCGTAATGTGAATATGGAATTTGGACAAACACTATGGGTGGTCACAGCCAGAGTTTTGTTACGTCCCTAGTGGTTCTTTTGTGTCCCACAGAATCAGATTTTTAAGTGAAAGTATTGTGAGACGGGACCTACGGTTTATCGTTCTTATCCGAGAAGACTAGAAAGTCTCACCGTTTGTAGATGTCATTACAAAGGCAGCATTTTCTCTACTCAAATATTTAAAGACCCTGAGTGTTGGTCCGGCCGGGGTTTGAACCCGCGACCTACCGCACGGTAGTCCGGTGCTCTACCAATGAGCTAACCGGTGGGTTCTCGCTACCTGGACGTTTGATCATGCGTTGGTTATAACAAGAAGAAATTGGATGTTGGTCACTTTTTCGACTCACTAAAGGCTTGTTTACATGAGGTTTTCCAGCCCGGTTAAGTGGGCTGGCCCGCCTTCTCATATAAACAGAACCAAAGTTTTATGAAGATGTAAGGCATGAGGCGAGCCAGCCCGGTAAAGCTGGCTGGAAAACCTCATATAAACAGGTCCTAAGGCTGCTGGGAAACATGTTTATCAACGGTGTTGCTTGCGTGTACATTGTCTTTGTTTAATGATTAAACAAAGACAATGTACACGCAAGCAACACCTTTGGGACTCCCAAGAAACGTTCGATCCCAATGCTGTAATGCCGAGGGGCACTAACAGTAAATTTGTTGCCAGCCAATATCGACTACATATCATGGTGCACAATGTGTTCCAGTCCTTTCTTTATTTCATTATAGCGGCAACAACAACAACAACATCAGCTGGTGATAACGTTGCCTTGTGTTTCAGTTACACATGTAGCTAGTACCAGGATACATGGTATGTGTAGTTTTCGTGACTTTTTGGTCGATCGATTGATTCGCAATATCTAACAATTATTGGAGTCGGTGTTCGCATGATAGCGAGAATTATCATGGCCGAGGTTTGTTTTATCGGCCGAAGCCGAAGGCTGAGGCGGATAACACAAACCGAGGGCATGATAACATGACAACACAAACCGAGGCCATGATAACATGATAACACAAACCAAGGCCTTGATAACATGATAACACAAACCAAGGCCATGATAATTCTCGATATCATGTGCAAAACGAATTCAATAATTGTTTTATTATGCAGATACTTGAGCGTTTACAAAAACAAGAGCGGGTACAGTAAGAAACGAAACACGCTACATGAACTTGTAAACAACTTTAGTTGTAAGCTAGCAACCTAGAAGTTTCAGTGCAGCCCAAAAGTTTTACAAAAGCACATACTGAAACAAGTGTTTTAAAACTTAAAATTAAACCTTTTGACTGAACTAAAGCCCGCTCACGAGCATAATACTATTATCTGTAAAATGAAGTCACTTCTGCATGTATAAAACCTATTGTGTGTAAGTATGACGTCACTTCTGCATGTATAAAGTCTATTGTCTGTAGGTATGACGTAACGAAAACAGTGCCAGTAGTAATCAGCTGCGCGTTTGTAGCCAATCAAAATTGAGATAGTGACACCAATGCGTAATACAGTAAGCGTTAAATCTTTTTATGCGGTTTGAAATTGTTTCAATAACAGACAATTCAATTGCACGAGTTCAATCACTTTACCTTTTTGTATAATTCAAAAGTATCCCTACTTTGAATTGTCAACCTTGTGGCTTGTGACCATCCTACTTACACAAATGCTAAACGGTTTATAAAACCTTAGTAAAACAAAAGTATAATTTGTAGCAAAACGAGCGAATGCGGCTCTGGGAAAAACTCTTGTAAAGAACAATGGGTATGTCTTGAAAAATTCAGGTGAACACAGATCTGGAGATCATCGTTCCTAATTTCATTTTGGCTTGAAACATTAATATTTAGTACTTGTAGTACTAATGGATTATCGTATTCTAATACGAACGTCGTCTTGGTTAGACCAATCAGAAACGGTGTGTTTGGTGAGTCCGTGCTATTTTTTAAATCGTCCAATAATCCTGAAGAAAATTGTTTTCTCGAAGCTTTAAACTGCAAAAGCCTGTCAGAGACACAATTATACACAGTAAGAACAGGTCGCTTCTATACGACGCTATTGCAATCACTTGTCAATTCTGTAGCTCTTAACATGAACATTAAAACAGAAAGACCTTGAAAGAAAGTGCGTGAATTACGGGGATTACGAAAAGTCTTCCCCACGTTACAGAAATTGACCTGGTAAAGTAACTCAGCTAATTATTTCCTATGGTAGGCTGTCCGTATTAAACGAGCTGCCCTTCTAGAGCTTACTTACTTAGCGAGGGTTTCTGAATAGACCCGAATGGTTTGAAATGAAATGAAACGACTTTGTACATAAAGTTGAGACAAAAGTCCCCCTCGTTTTTTTTTTTATATTGGGCATTCCCAGTAGTAAATGATGCAGTACATGACCTGAGCTTGGGATTTACTGGTGCCAATGCAACCGCACTTGTACTTCTGCTTTCCATTTGAAGCGTTGGACCTTGTAAGCTGAACAACACTGGCATCATTCGTTCCACAGTTGACACCAATCAATTTTTTCCCCTGTAGCACAAAATTAAGAAATGTATTATGTATGGTTGAGGAGAATTGGCGTCCACATTCAGCAGGCAATATCTTTTGCAGTGCTGGACGACGCTTGTTTCTTCTTCAAGACAGTGCATCGTAGTTAGAGACAGGATCACAATTAGAGCAGTTTTCAGACTCGGCGTCATAAGTGGGTTGAGTTTGTTGGTTCTCTATTCTGCTTCGAGAGGTTTCTCTCCGGGTACTCCGGTTTTCCCCTCTCCTTAAAAACCAACATTTCTCCCACACAGCCCACCAAGCTTGTAGCTTTAAATTGTAACCGTGTATAAATAGAGATTCTTTCCTTCTTTCTTTTTTGAACTGTCGTAAAATTTCAACCAATTTGAACCAATCAGAGCTAGGGCAACATTTATGTAACCAGTGTTGAGCGAAGGAAAACTTGTTTTGGTTTTGCTTCTCGTTAGTTTAGAAACTAGCGCCGAGAAAAGCCAAATCAAACATATTCGTGCAAATAGCCTATCGAAAACCGCTCACACTCAGTGGGAATTGTACAAACAGACGTTGGGGTAAAAAGGAAGGAAAACATTAACTTTCATTTCTGCGGCATTTTGGTACTATCCGATTTTGTCTATCTTAAGAAATGTTTCTGGTAGTATGTTATTGAACTTTTCACTGACACAATGATGCCACCAATAATATGTAGATTAAAGTTTCGTGTGGATTGTGTTTTTGTCTAAGTATTGGAAGGTGTCTGAGAATTTGAAGTTGAGGAGTAGGCTCGCTATTCACCTCTGGCGTGGTGGCGGCCTGCCCGGTTTCTGGTTTGAATGGTTTTTGATTTTCTCTTTTTTCGCCTCAATCATATTTCCTGAGTAGGTAGCTTGGAATTGAGGACAATGGTAAAAAGTATCTTCACCTCCAGTGCTATAAACCGAAGTGATCTAGTTGGCAAAATGAGCCGCGAAAATTGTGCAGGGTTCTTTAAGACCTAGAAGCACTACGACAAAGGTTGCGATCTAGGTTCGACACTGTAGTTTACAAAATGTAACATATCTGCACCCTTTTGTTCTCCTTAGCGTCTTATGGTGTCTATTCAGGGAAGACTTACATTCGGCTCAGTTACTTCTACTTCTGTTGTAGCAGCTGTACCAACGGACGACGGAGGGCTTTTTCTTTCCGTGAAAGAACACTGCGAAAGACCACCAGACCCAGTACCATTATAACCACGGGGACCTCGTGGTCCTGAAGCACCAGGAAGACCCTGCGTACCATTGTATCCTGGTGGGCCTGAAACACCAGGAGGGCCCTGTGTACCATTGTATCCAGGAGGTCCCCTTGGACCTTGCGCTTTACTGATTTTGATCACCTAAGACAAGATACGGTGTGCTGTCAGTTTTTAGTCACGAAAAGAATGAATGATCAGTGGAACGTTTTGCTAGGATCGTGGCTTTTCCTTCTGTCACAGAATGAGGTAAGGATTGCATTCTAAGCGTCGGAGCAAACTACACTTGAGAGATAGCGACTTTTAAGAGACTGAATAAATTATTACTATCAATTTTACTTGTAATTTGATCACGCCGGTTGTAGACGGCATCTTGAATGATTGTAGTTATATCGAACTAATAATGTAGTTTTATTAACCTCACAAGGCAAGAAATGAATATTCCCACTTTTAGGTTGGATGTTTGAGACCTTGACATGCTGCACACATTTTCTCTTTTACCTTTTCACTCAGTTGTATTATGTCTTGCCTGTTTGTCTCTATAGCTTGCCAAAGCGCCGTTGTATTCGTTGTATTGCTCTAAAACAAGGAAATAAATAAATGCCAGCTTGAATTTGAATTTGAATTTAATCTGTTAACTTGTTTTTGTTTCTACTTCTAATTACCCGAGCTGACTCAAGATATCCAGCTACCCGACTATAACGGTCTTCGGGATCAACACACTACATGTTCTATCGACCAGCGAGTTAGTCAACCCAGCCAAAGTAGCCAACGAATCGACCAACCCTAGTCCATCAACTAACCAGCCCATCCACCCACCGAGTTGCCAGCCCTGCTCCCCATGCAAGCATCCATCCAGGGAATCATTTTCCCGACCAACCCACCGACGAACCCAACCTGACAAAACTAATAATCAAGCGAACTCAGCCAAACCAAACGAACCCTTCCCAACTTACCAATCAATCAACCGACCGATTGGTCATCCAACGAAATAAACAATCTAAATCTACCAATCAAGCAACCAACCAAGAAGAAGGTCAACAAACCAACCATGCCAGCGAAGCCAACCCAACCCAACCATCCAGGCATCCCAATCAATCAGTGAAGTTACTGAACCAACCAACCCACCAGACCTACTCATCGACCCTTCCCAAGCCACAAAGCCACCGCCAAGCTAACCTGCTCTGTAATAGATATTTACTTACTGCTTTTTCCAGTTGGTCATATTTCTTAGCCATTTCCTCTAGGTTTGATAGACCCTACAATAAAGGATAAAAGGTACAAAATGAAAAACCGAAAAACAGCTCTTAAGCTCCTTTAAGTGTTGCTGGCGCACATTTTTGCGACACAATTGAAACCGAACACGGAATCTTTCAGTTTTATATTTTTATTGGTTTTATAACGTAAAATGTTCATGATTCACTTTAGTTAAATTTGCGGTGATGTCAGCGAGATGGTTAGCGAGTGTGCACACAACTGACCGCGAAAAAAAGGTATTTCATTCCCCTGTCTATTTGCGATCTATTGCTAATGTTATGTGCCTTTTCACGCACAAATGACACAAACTTATTTCGTTTTTAGATCTCACCAGTCATGACATAGCGTAATGATTTACTAATATGCTACTCTTACCAAAGTTTCTCTGAGCAAAGTAATGTTCTCTTCAAGGTGATTTACATCCTGAGAAAGTTTTACGTGGACAGCACTGGGGGTTGAATTGTCTCCTGCTATAAATTAAGGAAACAAAGTACTTGAATGAACTTGAAATGGCGCTATGTTCATCAGGAAATTGAACGTCCTTCCATGTTCCCCCCTCCCCCCTCCCCCTCTAGTAAAAACCCTCAAAAAGCTTTTTACCCATGGACTCAGTGTCAGCGGTAGCAGGTTTATGATGTCAGTTTGGTACTTAGCACTGTCTTTAACCTTACAGTGACAAATGCAAGTAATTTTTTGAACGCAAAACTTCTCTTCTAAGCCTTTCCCCCAAATACGCCTCTTAAAGGTCGCTTGTATGTATAAGCTCTGTTTGTATGCACAATTAACAATTATCATTCTGTGAAATCGCGCGGAATATCGCCTGATACAAAACACAGTTTACTGAGTTTATTATCCAAAGGATGGAAAAACAGCCCTTTTTCTCCCCGGCACATCAAAGTATGTATATCGCAGGATATCTGTCGAATACGCGCGACGAATATTGTGTGCAACATGACCATATTTGGAAAGTGCTACAATGTGTTGAATAATAACAGGACATATTGCGCAAAATTCTCAAGCATAGGAATACTGTTGCAAAACGATAATTTAGGGAACAAGGGAGCCTGTGAATACAGCCGCCTATCATCGTTTCCCACCCCAAGCTACCGGCGAGGATTCGGCTTCACGTTCTCTTTTGGCCCTTTGTGTGGACGTCAAGAACGTCATATATATATTTTTTGCGGCATATAAACTCGCACCAGGGCTGAGCACATCGACTACTTCTCTTCTACATTAATGCTTACACACGTTCGTTGCATTTAGCCTAGAGAAAATATATTTCCTAGCGTGTCGTAAATTTGAAATGGGATATTTGTCAAAAGGAAGTTAATTGATTACAGTTACCGTTACAGCCAGTCACAATAAACGTTCAACATGGAGGTTTAAAACGTGCTCTTTTAACCACGTTTTTTTTTAAAACACACCCTTAAAAACACGTGTTGAAGTGCACTATTAAGAACACGTGTTAAAACTAAACGTGTTTTTCAAAACGCGTTCAACCCCCGGTGTACGAGCGATATTCATTTTCAAATCCAATTACAGATGTTCGCGTGGAACCCATTCATCAGATTTGTGGGCGCATCTGAAAACGCGCTAAAAGAGTATCTTTTTAAGTGCAGGTCATTAAATGCGGAGTGCACTTTCAAGTGGAATGTGGTGAAATAGTAAAGGGGCACAGGGTAGCCGACTTGAGTAAAGAAATGTTCGCTGCTATTGGCTGTAGGTTTTGTTTCCTTTTTTGATGATGCTGATCCCGATACTGTTATGCTTCTGAATAACCTTCAAAAACGGGATTAGTGAAAGGGCCGTTAATCTGCACCAGATCTCACACCAGATCTCTACACCGAGACGCATGTAATACACCCGAAAGAAAAATCGGAAAGCGTGTTGCTTCTATTCGAACTAAAATATATTTTTTAAAAAAGAAACAACACACGTAAAACTAAAACTTTTAAGTCAAAGGACCTTTCATGAAGATAGAGGCTTTAGGTGAAGACCATAAGACGCGTAATTTTAATTAAAAACGTCTGGAACTAATAATAAACATAAACAATTTGCGACTTCTTATTAAAAGTACATAATCCCTCATGCTGAGTGAAAGCAAATCCCACCCCTCATCCAGTCGCTGGTCTCTCGTTGCTTGCAAGCACAATTAACGTATTCACAATTCACACCATCAGCATTGAGTCCGCAAAGGCACTACTCATTGAAATCAGACGCAGATTCCTGATCTCAAAGATGATGGAACGCAAACGTTCGTTCGTCAAGTTGTTTTGTATCAGCAACATCAACAACAGCAGCAACAACAACAACACGCAAGAGCTGACCTGACGGTCACAAGGCCTTAATGTTAATTTGAATATCTTTCGACACCATGTCTGGATGAACATCTGGTGCTAATGATGAACATGCCTGAATTTTAGATGAGCAAACTCTAACCGAACGAACAGTATCCTTCCAATCGAGTGAGAGCCAATTCCGCCCCTCCTTCTGCCCATGTCCCCGCCTTCCTTGGAAACACGATTTACGTCGCCGACACACAACATCTGCACTGATCATCAGAAAAACCACTGAAAACAAACACGAAGCCAACCAACTAATCTGGTCACGATCATAATGCCGCGAGTAAACTCGGTCAGGTTATTACTGTTGATTACTTTTGTTGTAAAAATGTGACGTTAAGGCCAGGAGACCTTAGAAAATTGCGGATTTCACTGGCACGCCGCTGGGCATAATTTGAATGAACATATGGGGCCAATGACGATGTATCTAATGCTTTTACAGTTCCCTCCCTGTCGAGTGAGGGCTAGCCCTCGCCCGGTCATCCATCGTTCTTCTCCGCCTTCCCCGCAGGTGGAGTTTTTTTAGGGGGCCGACATATGGCAAAACATCAGCGGTGAGCGTCCGCTAATTGTAATGAGACGAGAAGCCAACAGTATCAAGGATGATGACGCGATCTCGAAATTGCGTTAAGTATCGCCAAGTGAATGGTCTTGAAAAGGAGCCTTCCATTTTGAAAGGATCTTAGTGCAATTGCTTTCAAAGAATAACCTCAACCCGACCTGGCCAAATTAAAAAGCCGCAACATTTCATGATGAAAACATCTCGGTTGTAGAGGTTAAGGTTCTCGTTTTCAGTTTTCTGTTATGCTCTAGCACTATGGGGATTTTCAATGCCTAAGGGAATATCTGAGAACCTGAAAAACATCCCAGCGTCTGTGATAATTACATGTACGGTCTTAATTCACGGATTTATATCCGTTAATAACTGGGCCTTTTTGAGGAAACGTGAGTAATCAAACATGAGCTCACATATCAGATCATGCAGGTTTGAAGAGCTTCCCACTACTTTCAGTGGATCCATAAATCGATCAGATGTCAAGATTAGATCACCAAAACATATAAACCCACGCGCGTTGGTAATGGGAGATAAAGAGGTTAATTGAGAGCGCGTGCATTTTTGGCAACACCGCACTTAAAACATCAATCTTTTAAAACAGGCTGCGTTCACCGATAGTTCTAGAAAAAAATGAAGGTTTTTATATGGGAGACAAAGAACAGCACAGGGTCGGGCAGGTTTGCTCAAAGGACTTGCACACAAATTCCATTACCCAAGGCACAACTGGGGCAGCAGAGCCGGCTTATTTCTTTTTGTCCACACTCTTACCTTGTTTGACACCACAAGAACAATTTCTTGCTCCGAGGAATCCAGATAGAATCAGTACCGTTAGCAGAAGCGCAAGAAAGGATGCAATGCTGATCATTCCCATTAAAGCAGTGAGGGGTCTGCTAAGTGACGCCTTTTCCTTGATGTTCTTGTCTTCGTCGCTGTTAACGTCCCATTCTCTTACCACGTCTTTGTTCTCCGTTTTAATAGCAAAGCTGTGAGGAGTGCGTGTTTCCTGCGGAGCTTCCGGTAATGTCGACGTAACCTCGTCTTCGTGGAAATCTTCCATAAATTCTTTAGGTTTTTGAAAAGACGTATTCACCACCAAGGCCCCTTGAAATACTTTTCTCGGTGCAAGGCTAATGGAATTGGGACGATGGAGAATTTTCGTTTCTTCTACTGCCCATGCTTGTCGAGCTGGTATTTTTGTCTCATCAACAGTCCACGTTCGTTGAGGAAGGAAGTTATTTCGGTAAATGAAAGCCATGCCGAATGCACTCAACAATCAATATTATTAAATTGTGTCTTAGTTTGGAAGTCAGCCGCTCAGCTCTCGATCGGCGCGTACTACCACGGGCAGCTTACCACCCCGACGTTGTTCTTCCGTTTTTAGCGAATTACTTAGAACCGTGGCGTCAGGTGGCAAATGCAGTTGTATGTGACCAAGATAAGTGATGTTATATAATTAATACCTGCAGCTTATCTTACGTAATTAAAAACAACAAATACGAAATCGCTGAACGGTAGAATGTAGCCTTGAGTTCCCGCGGCGATGTCTCATGCATTCCACAGTGGAGTGTCCTTTGAGTTCATGACACTGAAGTCTTGCATGTTCGTTGCAATCCAAGCGCACGATTTACGTATTCCTTTACTGAGGTTCCTGTCAGGAAAGGTTGTGGAGTCCTCCTCGTCCTCCTCCCGTCAATGAGTTATCTAGAACTTTATCTCCAACCCGGATCGCTTCTGGACTTTGTAATGTGGCTTTAATAAGCTTGCATGATCTGATATGTGAGCTTATGCTTGTAATCACGTTTCCTAAAAGGGCCCGGTTATCAACGGATATTTTTTTTACTAACCTATTTAGGATCAGACCCAAATTGTCAACAAGGACAGCCTCGTCAAGCTTTTCAGACGAAGCGTATGATTACATAATCACACCCTAACTTGATTAAACAAAAGGAACGTAACTGTGTATGAGAAGATGAACAGTCATGTTCCCGCGTGGATATTCAATTACCCTTGTGTAGTTCATGTCACTGGTGTCAGTTCTTAAGCTGATTTAAGCGGTTCACTTTTTGCCGCATTGATCTGTGAACACGTAGATTATAAGGCAAAGTAAATCAGCTTTTAGACATAGAACGTGTTAGTAAGGTCTATTATAATCTTCTCTCGCCAAAAAAAGAAACAAACAAACAAAAAAAAAAAAAAAAAAACAAAAAAAAACAAAGAAAAGAGATTATAGCGTTTCTTCGGCAATTATTCCTACCAAACAGGTCTTGGTTTAGAACAAATTTCTCAACAAGAACAGCGTCGACAACCACTGTTCATGTTCTCCGTTAATGGTTCTTCAAAGATCTGTGGAGATGGTTAATGGAATTATAACGATTCATGCCGCAAACAAAGCTCATTGTCATTATTGTTTTTGTTGTTGAAAAGAGTGGAGGACAACGCGGACGTCTCAAATCAAACCGTGGCTCTCAGATTCCACAGATCAAAACAAACGCAAAGATGACCTCTTTTGGTTTTAGGGCTTTCTTCTGTTTTTGCTCACTAAGCGATATTCAAAACATCTCTCTTTCTGTACCTTGATGACACCGTCATTTATTATATTCTGCCATCCAAAGAAATTTGAGATCTTGAGGATAAACGTTTTGCTTTATCTACTACCTGAGAATACTTGCACGCGCAAATATCTTCCGTGGTTAATTTCGAATTAGAAAATGACCCACGAAATACGCGCGTCCCGATTGGCCAAAACGCATTTGTTTGTTGTGATAGCCCACGTTTAGCCGTGGGTACGGCTACACGTAGGCTATTGTTGTGGCAGAAAATTGTCAAAGAGGCGGGAGAACCAAGGACTACCCAAATTCGATCTAGGGTATTGGTTTAAACTGAAGATATTAAACAATTAATCAGATTTCTATCAACGCTCAACGCAGTCCACGCGATAGCTGCGAAGAAATTTGATGAAAAGACGCACTAAAGAGGAAACTGTACAAGAAGCAGACTTCGTGAAGCTAACCTTGACAAGGCCAATTTGAATAAAACTTCTTATCTTATGAAAAAGAAAGAAGACTAGCATTTTCAACATTTTCATTACGAATAGCAACCCATGGGCTGCTGTCGCTAATTAGTTTTTGTTGTTGCTTGATCATTGAAGCAGGAGATGAACCGGGGAGATGAAGTGGAGTGATCAAAGCGTGGAGAAACCTGAGCCAAGAGCATTAGGAACACTGATTAAGACTGAAAGATATACTCTGTTCGACTGTTGGTGTGAACGTTGGTTTTAAGGAAAACAAACGTCATAAAGCGGAACGTGGGAGCATTAAAATCAAAGTCTCTTACGGCGGTTTTTTTTTTTCTGGGGAAACCGCCTGGGATCCCATCGAGAGGCCATCGCATATTTGTGGGTTATTAGTATATTTTTTAAGCGAAAGTAGTTCTAAACTTCATGATCGACGAAATTAAAGTCCTCGATCTCATGTTTTCTAATATTTTCCTGGCATAAAGTAACGCTTATAGTAGCGATTCAATTTTTTTACGTTCTTCCATAGATATACATGTACGTGCATGCGTCATTGGCGAAAGTCAAGTGAGCTTTGAGACAAACAATTTGTTTTCTACGGTCGGCCTGGGGCTCCAGGTTCGTGACTTTTTCCGACCCAAATATTATTTTGGTGTCCATTAGTTTCCGGCATCCTGCAAACACTATGAATAGTTTCTTTGTAGTGGACTAGAGACCTTAGCCCTGACGCTTTACGGCTACTAATTTTGAAACCGTGTCCTTTCAAAAGTGTTACAAAAATACATTCATAGATGGCAATCACAGCTGATCTTTTCCCCAAATTTCACCGGGCCTTCGTTTTCAAGTTCTTTCCTCACGCCTTAGTAGAAACTTGAAGGGGCTCTCTCGCTCTTCTCACCTACGATTTGCGGTTTTAAATTCAGCCCACTCTTCAGTAACGAAATTAGGCCATTGATTACCGGTGTTTATTGTTACGAAGATTGTTTTAGCCTTAAGGAAGTTATGCTCAAATAGCGTAACAATGCTCCTCCAAATTGGTCATACTCATTTGAAAATTAACGTGATTACATCTCGTCGACGTCCATTGAAAAACGTGACATTCCGCATGATAGTTCCACGATTATATAACATAACAGAAAAAAAAAAAAATGAACCATGAAGATCACCAAGTAAGACTTGGTAAGTGATCGTGGATAAAACTATTATATCCTGGGGACTCCCCACGTGAAAAAGGGAAGTGTGATTTAATATCATATAAGGTGTTCAAATCTGAAATGACTACTTTGTAAAGGTTATCTTGGTTACTGTCACATTTAAAACACTCAATTAATGAGGCCGCTGTTTCAAAAGAATTACCAAAATGGCAAAATGGGTGGTACATTTTCAACACGACTCTCTAGTTGCACTAAAAAAGCTCAAGCAACTGAAATAATTCGTCTTCGTAGGGTGAATAATTATTAATGACATGTCTCTGAATAATGGCAAAAAAAAAAAAAACCAGGCCCGGCCTCGTGTAGTTCATATTGGAAAAAAGTGACTAAGATATAATGGTCTATAGTTCCGTCGCTATTTTGACTAGAAGCTATAGTTCGCTATAGAGGCTCAAGTCAAGAAGGGGCTCAGAGAGGTCAATGGCACGTATCAAGCAAATGCTGAACAATCCTCTTCCATTCTCTACTATTTGATTGCAATTAGTGGGGAAATTTGGCGGCTCATTCTGGATTGGCCTTCAGTGGTTCCGCCATTAAAAGACGCTTACCTCGCACTGGGGCACAAGCTTTTGCCGCAGCGTTTTGGGACATCATCATTATTAAAGCTAACACCAAAGTGGCAGCGGCGGTCAGGAAGGCGGCAAGAACAACAACAGTTACAAGGAACAACAAACGCTGAACAATCTCCGAATCTGATTGGCCGGACTGTGAAGCTCCTGTTGATGTTTGTCCATTCCTCTCAGCTCCTATGTTATCAAATGCCGCTTGTTTTGTCTCAGGAACAGCGCCATTCCCAAAGACGAAGTCATAAATTCCGGCGTCAGTTGTTTCTATAGACCTCAATTCAAAATCATTGCAGTACATGTTTTCTTTTGCTGCTGCAGTGGTATTCATTTTTTAATGCAGTGCAGCTGTCCGCCCTGCGAAAATTTGCTTTCAGGTGGTTCAGCGCGTGCAACGGTTATTTGGTTTGTAGTTTGTCTCTCGACGTCTTCATTCGCTTTGAAATTTAATATGCATTGTGTAACGTGTTTTTTAAAAAAATGTCCAGGTGATAGTACTACCCGGTATAGTAAGTGCTGTTATTTGATGCTCTTTGTTTTATTACTTCCGATGCTATTATTCACTGTTTGCAACATCTGACGGCGATCACGCTGTTGGAGGCTACAGGCCAATGGGCTCGAATGTAAAGCGTGCGCGAAGATTGAGATGTCTTCCTTCCCCCGTTCCCGCCCACTTACGTTCGGGCGGCATTTTCGTGCACTTGTCGCTTAAGAAGTGTGTTGTAAGTGTGATTGCTTCATGCACATATGATTTGTTCCGTGGGCTGGTTAAATGCGCGCAACGCGGCTCGCGTAATCGCAACTTGCATTGCCAGCGAACATTTGCTGAAACACGCTGGAAGACATTTTATCCTGATAGAGGAGCCGTGCATTTGCGACTCAAGAACAAGCACTCTCTGTTATCTCGAGAACAGATTAATTCCAAGAAGGGGGAGGTCGAATTCAAAGATAGTAACGATAGAATTACCGTTAGATAATTTTATTGTGGATTGTCAAGAATAACAGACATGATCTCTTAATAGGGGTATAATTATTCAAGTGCTGAAACGTTAGGTATATACAGTGAGTGAGGTCACGCGTGTTATATGGACCGGTTTGGTGAAAAGACGAACTGTTGGACCTAATTAAAATTAACGCAGAATGTAGAATACTTTAAATGTTCGTTCTTACCAATCATAGGGGGTGGCGGCCGAGAAGTAGAAGTTAGTGATTGAAGTAATTATTCAGTTTAGACGCCAACGATTTTTCGGCATGGTGTGACAGTGTCAGGTATAATATGAGTTGACGAGGTGATGTAACCTTTTCCCGCCGATATGGATATAACGTTGCAGAACAAAAGGAAAAAAAAAAACAACAACAACAACACTCGGAAAAATCGTCGGTTCTGCTCTGTGCACTTAGTGGTGATTTCTTTCTGGATCGCAGGCGTGGAGTTATTTCCTTAAAGAACGCAAACGCTAATTTCTTGTTGGTAAACATTGTGTGCCTCAGTTACTCTTGGATTCAATTTTAACCCGTGGTTTAATATATTTGAGAGTTAAAACGGAAAAGCTCAGTGTGTCCTCCTTCAAACGCTGAAGCTGAGCGCTTCATGTTTAGCACAATTACACAGTTACAGCATCTTGGTTATAAGTGACATCAAGATGCAGTGAAATGTTCACGTTTCCAGAGATATCGGTCAATTGAACTTGGTTGTTAAGACGGAATTTAACCTGAACATCGTTTGTTAACCGTTTAACATGGATTCAAGGTTGATATTTCAAGCAATTAAAAATCGATATGATTATCCAACGCAGCTATGTTGTGGGCTATTTTTTGAATGTTTTGGTGATTTTTGGGTATATTTGGGAAGAGACAATTTTTCTCAAAGGATTGGCTAAATTGAGAGAAATAGCCGGAAATAA
This sequence comes from Pachyseris speciosa, assembly GCA_016490735.1. Classification (NCBI taxonomy): domain Eukaryota; kingdom Metazoa; phylum Cnidaria; class Anthozoa; order Scleractinia; family Pachyseridae; genus Pachyseris; species Pachyseris speciosa. The sequence continues at coordinate 1,387,465 of JAEMWC010000018.1, read as the reverse complement.
TGAAGATTTAATGGAGATTTGAAATTGGAATTTGAAGTTAGACATTAGTAGACGGACACCAAACAGTTTCCCAGCACGCTGCATTGCCCTTGTGGGGTGTCAACTATCTGGTGGTGTTTCAAAATATTTCTTACACATTTGAATCCCTTCTTTAATACTCCAATTCAGGTTCCAAAAGTCCCCTCTTAAGTCAAGAGGATGCTGTTATTCTCTTATGAGAGAGGTACGGGAAAACACTGCGATGAAACATAGAAATATAGAGAAATATCTAGAACATTCTAACTGATAAAACAGGAAGCGAAACTCGGAACTAATTTTGCTCATTTTTTTTAAAGCATCACGTGAATCACATTATTGAAATTTCAGTAACAGAGTGGTAGTATAAAAACCAGAGTGAGTTTTAGCTTTATTTATTAGTACGCTGGCAATCGTACTCTCAGCTTATTTATCTTGCATTTACCTCGGCATTGTCCACACTCCGCGTTTTCTACACTCCGCATGTTCTACACTCCTCATTTTCTACACTCCGCACTCCGCACTCCACGTATTCCACCGAACCCTCAAAAGCAAGCAGTGAACTGTGTATTTTGTTCTGGCATGCACCCAAGTAACGCCTTTGATTTGTTTTTCACCTGTGAATTAGTTATAATTGCTGTTCTCTTAGTAACGCTTTGCAGATGTGGTTTCAGCGCAGCTAGCGCTGTGGTTTCAGGGTACACTCTGTTTACTTATGGAATGAGAACATTTTACTAACTGTTATTCTTGTTTTTTGTTTTTTTTTTTTAAACTATGAATGTATACGTGTTATTTCCATTCATGTTTATCACTTTGGTAAAATGCAGGCTTTCTTATGGGAGTCACAGGGTTAAGCGGTCAGCCGCTTGAAAGGGGCCAGTTGTTAAAGCCGCAAAAATTGCTTCTCATATTTATCGCAAACGTGAGCGTTGTATTAGCGGTCACCTATATTAAGCAATCGCGGTCACCTTAACAAACTCCAAACGGATGCTTGTGTTGTCATAGTCTTTACCAGTGTCAACGGTCACTTCTTAAGAAAACTCTTTATGTGAAATAAACTAAACATGGCCATACTGGCTGGTAAAGGAACCGTTTAGAGGTATAAATCACTTAATGGCTAATTCATCATGTGCGAGTTTTGTCTTACGTCAATCACATGGCCATACTGGCTGGTAAAGGAACCGTTTAGAGGTATAACTCATTTAATGGCTAATTCATCATGTGCGAGTTTTGTCTTACGTCAATCAAAATCGTCTTTGTCACCATTTAGTGCTCGGCTAGAAGATTTCGATACAATAATAAAGTCGTCTTTTGTTTGTTTGGCCTTGATGTCTGCGTAAAAACCATTTAAACCTTTATCAAACGGGTAATCTGTATTCGGTGACCATTAAGCCATTCCTTATGAAAGGGTGATGAAAATAAACTGCAAAAAGTTTACAATCTTGGACTTTGTTGTTTGCTCCTCACTCCTCACGCTATCGAGCTTAAACAAATTGTTTGATTTGATTTGCACTATAGGGACATGATACGTTGATTGAAATTGTCCTTGATCCTCTTTTTTTTTTTTTTTTATCAAATCAACTGTCCCCAAAAGCAACGAACAACAACCTGGCGTAACCAGATGACTAACAGAACCTTCAGGCTGTTACTAAAGAAAAGAAAAAGCTCTACTATAGTTTTGCATTTTTTTTAAGTTTTTATCTCAGGCTGAACCGATCTTCTTTCTCGTTCTTTAATTGTATTTGGCTCTCGAAAAAAATGAAAGGAAAGAGGCGGACAATGTGTTTGCCGCAGCGGCTGACGGAGAGGTTAGATGGCAAATGTTCAGCCCTTATTTGTCATTTGTGCACGAAGAAGTTACATAAGCGAAGGAGCTTACATAACACATTTAATCTTCGGTTTTTTAAGTTTCCGGTTCTTCTTGTTGCTGTTCGACGTTGTTGTTGTTGATGCTGTTAAAATTGTTATACAACTTCCACCGCCGAGAGGCTAAAAAAGACACGTTTCCTATACACTGAAATTTAATATTTGGTCATAACTTGGCCAAACGTGAACGAGAAAAATTCTGAGCGATCGGGATTCTGTGATCTCGGTGTTCTAAAATGTTAGCCTTTTGTGGTCTCCTAGCCAAGTTTCACTTGCAGCTGGAATTTTACTCATATGGCTGCCATATGTTATTGGTATAAATCTGCTAGCGTTCTATCATGAATGGCACTGTCTGATTGGCTAGCTACTCACTATCTATTCTGTGATAGGTAGTGAGTAGCGATTGTCAACAAAATGGCGGCCACTTCGCGTTTTCGAAGTGTCTGCGTTTAGATAATTGTGTTCGACGAAGGAGAACGCTTTCTAATCTCTTGGTTTTCCTGTGGTTTCTTGGGTGTTCTCTATACAAAAAGGGATCTTTGCAGAAATTCCTTTGGATGGGAAAACTTTTTCGTCGCCATTTTGAATTCCTGAAATGCGTCAAATGCCCGTGCGATACTGCCCACCTCGTGGTTTAATTTCGCTGTTTGCTGTTTAAACATGGAATGCTAGAGACTAATCAGCGGTCAGAAAAGAGGACATGGAGGTCTTGAAAACGGCGAAAGGCCGTTTCGCGTTTAGATTCCCTTTTTTAGTTTTATTCCACTTCAAAAACTCAAGAGATCGCGAAAAACTCGAGATCAAAAACTCAAAAGATCAAAAACAAAAGATCGCGTTTGTAGCCCTTTTTTCTTTCTTTTGACTCTGCGGTCTTGTATTTGCTACTTGCCTTTCGTGTGTATGTCTCGAGAAAAATTGTCAGTACAACTACAAAAAGTTTGTAGCCCCCCCTTTTAACCTTGCATAAAACTTGCAGACCCACGCCCTACCTGCAACAGCCTCCCCCCACCCCTCTCCCCTCCTCTAATAATTGGCCGGTCAATTACACGAAGTAAACTCCAATTTTTAAGAAAAAGGAAACCGAGAAAAAAGGATGAGCTACACTGAATTTTACTGTGAGACATGAATCATTGTGAAGCTAAGCCGTAAGAAAAGATCATCTCGGACATGCTGCTGAAAACATTTACCCTAATCTCGTGCACTAAAAGGCCGTTTCGAAGTAGCGTCGGCTACCATTAACTAGAGTGTATCTTTTGGATTTCCACTGTGTTATATTTATAGCAGTTGTCTCTTTGTTTTTGTTAATGAGCCAGTTTTTAAAGACTCACTTCGACAGTAGACAAGGTTTCACGACTGACTGAACATCGGTCCCAATGGTTTCGAATCATAACTACCGAGGGCATATACGAAGATGTAAAAAGCACTAGCTCCTTTTTTTTTCAGACTATGAGCTCCCAGTAGTGACTATAACCATGGCATGGATGCCTGCCCTAGTTTCATTTGTATTTATACAAACACTCTCCGGATCTGAGATCGCCGCCAGCGTTGACTTGTGTAGGAGACAAAAATGGTTTATCATTTCTTCTGTAGTAAGCTGACCGCACCTGTTGTCCATAAAATGGATGTCCAGCACGATAGATTACATTAATGCTTGTTTTGAGCAAATTCCTTCCTAGGAAGATTATTTCCAAGATGGTGTATCCCCGAGTGTATCTGAACTGACATATAATGCTTACTCCGTGCAACAACATCAGCATCAAGTCAGTAAAAGGAAGTTTAAGGGGAGTCGATCTCCACATTTAAACAAAGCAAGGCAAACTGAGAAGGCTGACTAAAAGAAGCATATGTGCCATTTGATCGCATTATAATTTGTGTTACAAAAGCTGCCGCCGCCAAACCTCCAATAAAGCTATCTGCCAAAAAAAAAAAAAAAAAAAAACAAGCTATGGGGGACATATGCTTCCATTCCAAATGAAAGAAACCCTGATGTGTCATGTATTTATCTGAAGGAGTGTGAAGAACACATGCATGAATTGGTGCTTTCTTCAATATATAAGATTCACTATATGAACTAATCGCCTTTAAGTGACTGCTTTGTCAAACTCTTTCCGTTGAGCAGTGTTTAAATTTACAGCTGACATAAAGAGATTCTTTTTGAGGCTGCTCGCCAACTAACTATTCACAAGGAAAAAATGTGAACAGCAATACATTGCTGTTCGAAATATTTTAATGAAAGGCCCTTTTAAATACCTCAATGGCAGATTTTCCTGCCCTTTCATATATTTTGACTCGTGACCATTATAGGGAGTATACGAACATTCCGGCAATACTCTCTGATTTCCTTCTCTCTGCAGCAAACACATTCCCATAAAACGCGTTATGTCACGGATCAGAATTTACATAGGATTCATATAAGGACTGATTTTGGTAAATATATAAAGCACTACAAGTTTGGAAAATTATCCCATTAGAGCTCAAGCTCCTTAACAGTTTTGCTTTCAATAAGAACTATAAATCTTATTTCCTACAAAACCATTTATTTAAGCTAATTAGATCACCTCTCCCTCCTTTATGTTTGATTTTCACCATGTTTACAAACACGGTACAATCAAGCTAATAAATAAGACGGCATTAAGGAGCAATGTATGTCTCTTGAGAGGTCGTTCAATAGAAGGTGGTTGCTACGTCAAGTGCACAGTGTTGCACTCTTCTTATCAGAAAAGTGCGGGAAACATTTAAAGATAAAACATATCTTATGAAGTCAATCTCAGGGTCAATTTGGCAGTGTTTTCGAGAGGGCCGAGTTTTGCAGTATCGAGCCAAGTTGTGCATGGTTTCCACATGGATCATGCATATCAATGATATATTTTAACATCTGCACATTTTTTTTTTATATATTTTTTCATGGCTTAAATGTCAGCAGTGAACAGTGTATTTGGTCCAGGCCTGAGTATCGCCTTTGATTAGTTTTGCATTTTAGTAAATTATTCCCAATTGCTGTTCTATCGGTTATATCCCGGCAACACTTAGTGCTTTTCAAAGACTCCCAAAGTACTCGCTATGGAGCATGTTACAGTCAATCAGTTTACCTCATTTCACTTCCGTGACACAAATTATAAATCTATTAGGCGAGTCAATGTGCAATCCAAACATCTCGGAGAGAGGTGCACATTGAAGGGAAACAATCGTATCCCTTCTTCTGCGCAACTTGTTTCTCATCCCTCAAGGCTTCTCAGTCTTTTTCTCTTCAGTGCATTCGTTTAAGGTCAAATGAATATCTGACGACGTCCTCTGCATTAAGCGCTGCAAATTGTACTGTAAATAAGCTGCGCGCTTACTCCAGTTACTCAGACATACACCTTTAATATACATACATGTATGCGGATATTGAATATGGCAAATTGTACGCTTTTTCGCTCTTTCCATTATGATCCCTGACTTACTCAGTCAAGTAATCTCCAACACACCCTCATAATTATCTTTCCAGGTTGTATTGAATCATACAGCCTTTGTTGTGGAAGTGAGAGGGTTAAGCCGGCAGTCACTATATTAGTGACGAGGTCAGTTGTGGTTCTCATATTTTTTACCGTAAATGTGAGCCGATATTAGCGGTCAACTACCACAACAAACTCCAAACGGATGCATATGTTTTCACAGTCTTTAACTATTGTCAATGGTCACTACTTAAGAAAGATCTTTATGTGAAATACACTAAACATGGCCATACTGCCCGGGGGGAGGGGTACTCCCTTATTTGGGCTATATAGGTATGTGCGCCCCCAAAGGGTATGCTTTTTTAACCGTTTTGGTCTGAAATAGGGTATCAATTTTGGCCATTTTTGTCTGAAATAGGGTATGATTTTTTAGAAGAAGTTAGTTCTTCATCATTAGGCGATAAGAAAATTAACAAAAGCCCTTCTTTTTTGTCTTTTAGTTATGTATACGCCAAAGGTGTACGTGAAATAGGTCTGAAATAGGGTATCGAATTTTTGATCAGGTCTGAAATAGGGTAGGGAAAATCGAAAATTTTGGTCTGAAATAGGGTAAGGGTTTCAAGAAGCGGGCCGCACACCCCCACCCAATTTTTCTGGGAGTACCCCCCCTCCCCCGACCATACTGGAACCGTTTAGATTAATGGCTAAATTCATCATGTGCGAGTTTTGCCTTACATCAATCAAAATTGTCTGTGTCCCAGATTAGTGCTCGGCTAGAAGATCTCGACACAGTCATGGCAAGAAATGAGGGACATGAGGGGACGGAATCACTTCAGAGCAGTCTAGAGAGCTGCCAATTACTTTCTTTCTTTGGCGAGATGCTATTGGATGATCGTTGCTTTAGAAATTCGCAGGCGGTTCAAAATTAAAAAGAAAAAAGATGGCGGCCCTGTCGAGTAAGCTACGGTTGTCTGCAACAGCGAAGAAATAAAGATAATGAAAAGTTTGTTATCTAGAAAATTTCCACTAATAAATAAACCGACTTTTGTCTGTTTAGGTGAAATATCAGACATTCTAGGCGTATGAAAGAGTACTGTACTTCGTACGATCACGACGAATTGATAATTTGATTTCCTCCTGTTTAATTTTCCTGCTATCACGCCGCAAGGATTTGTTGTCATTCTCAGTCTTTTACCGAGTATTTCTATATGTAAAAGGGCTGGGAAAGAGAAGAATGATATAACAAAATGGCCGGCAGTACTTCGAACTTGCGAAACGTTCACAGCACTCGTGGCGCTTCTATGAAGACCGTACTTTCATCCAAGTTGACTTGAAAAAAGTCCATCTTCAATGCTGATTACCGTGGAGGACCCAAACTGTGATAGAAAAAACAGTTCCATGGAAGTGAACTACATTGTTTTGGAACAATATTACTGATTGATACCAAGGAATTCTTTCCCGTACGGACTTGCAAAGTTAGATTTTTCGAAGGGCGATTCCGGCGGCTGGAAAAGGCATTACGCCATTACTTTTCTTACTAAAGAAGAAAGCTCAGCTTCAAAGTTCAAAACCGTGGAGGATAAAGCTGGAAAGTGACTAATATTTGTGTCAAAGGACAACTATCGATGTCAGGAAACAGGATCAGATTGATACCAGGGAATTCGTTCCCGTACGGGCTTGCAAAGTTAGATTTTTCGAAGGCGATTGAGCTGGAAAAGGCATTCCGCCATATTTTTCTTACCAAAGAAGAAAGCTTCACTTCAAAGTTCAAAACCGTGGCGGATAAAGCTGGAAAGTGACTAATTATTATGTCAAAAAACGACTATCGATGTCAAGAAATAGGATCAGATTGATACCAGTGGAAAAGTCAAAAGCTTAGAGAGGTATGTCAAAAAATTTAATTTTCTTCATTCAAGTCTGTCTATTTATGCCCGCCATGTTTTAGCGTGATTTTCTAAGTGTCGCTACGAACTGCGCACGCACGCTCATTTCTTGCCATGAATAAAGTTGTTTTTAATATGCGTTGTGTAACGCGTTTTAAAAATGTCCAGGTGATAGTACTACCCGGTATACTAACTGCTGTGATTTGATGCCAGTGTTTGCTTTATTACTTGCGATGCTATTATTCACTGTTTGCAACATATGACGGGGATCACGCTGTTGGAGGGTGCAGGTCAATGGGCTCGAACTTTTTTTTTTAATTGCAAAGCGTGCGTGAAGATAGAGATGTCTTCCTTTCCCCGTTCCCGCCCACTTACGTTCGGGCGAGTAATGTGAGCGGCATTTTCGTGTACTTGTTTGCTTAAGAAGTGTGATTGCTTCATGCACGTATGATTTGTTGTGTGGATTAGTTAAATGCGCGCAATGCGGCTCGCATAATCGCAACTTGCATTGCCAGCGAACATTTGCTGAAACACACTGGAAGATATTTTATCCTGATAGAGGAGCCGTGCATTTGCGATTCAAGAAGAAGCACTCTCTGCTACCTCGAGCCCTTAAACAAAACAAAGTAATTCCAAGAAGGGACTTCGAATTCAAAGATAGTAATGATATTAGATAATTTTGTTGTGGATTGTCAAGAGAGAGAGACATGATCTCTAATAGGGGGTATATGATCTCTAATAGGGGTATAATTATCCAAGTGCTGAAACGTTAGGTATGTACAGTGCGTGAGGTCAAGCGTGCTATATGGACCGGTTTGGTGAGAAGACGAACTGCTGGACCTAATTAAAATTCACGAAGAATGTAGAATACTTTAAATATCATAGGGGGTGGAGGCCAAGAAGTAAAAGTTGGTGATTGAAGTTACTTTTTTAGTTTAGAAGTCAACGATTTTTGGGCATGGTGTGACAGTGCCAGGTATAATATAGATTGACGAGGTGATATAACCTTTTCCCGCCGATAGGGATAAAATGTTGCAAAACTAAACAAAAACAACAACAACAACAACACTCGAACAAATCGTCGGTTCTGCTCTGCGCACTCAGTGGTGACTTCTTTGCGGATCTCAGGCGTGGAGTTATTTCCTTAAAGAACGCAGACGCTAGTTTCTTATTGGAAAACACTGTGTGCCTCAGTTACTCTTGGATTCAATTTTAACCCGTGGTTTAATATATTTGAGATTTAAAACGGAAAAACTCAGTGTGTCCTCCTTCAAACGCTGAAGCTGAGCGCTTCATGTTTAGCTGAATTACACAGTTTTGTCGATTTAAGAAATCAACACTGGGTCAAATTTTAGACAAACATCGATATTGCCATCTGTTATTTTTCTTCCTTGTACGTTGCCAAAGCTACAGTATCTCGGTTATAAGTGACATCAAGATGCACTGACATGTACACGTTTCCATAGATGTCGGTGAATTGAACTTTGTCGTTATGAAGCGAAACAGTAACGGAGAAAAACCAGAGAGAGCTTTAGCTTTATTTATTAGTACGCTGGCAATCGTAATCTCAGCTTACACCTTGCATGTACTTCGGCATGGCTTTAAAATAAGCTAAGCAGGGCTTGTACCCAAGCAACGCCTTTGATTTGTTTTTCACCTATGAATTAGATATAATTGCTGATCTCGCTTTGCAGATGTGGTGATATAATTGCTGATCTCGCTTTGCAGATGTGGTTTCGGCGCAGCAAGCGCTGTGATTGCAGGGTACACTCTGTTTATTTATGGAATGAGAACATTTTACTGTTATTCTTGCTTTTCTTTTCTTTTCTAAAAAGACTGAAGCTATGCTTTTTGGGACCGCTCCTAGGCTTGCCAGGGAAAAATCTTTTAATATATGCATTGATGGCAAACAAATTGAGAGGGTTCATGAGTTCACCTATCTAGGCGTCGTTTTTGATGAACGCCTTAGCTGGGGCAGTCACGTAAAGAAAGTGATTTCTAAGGCTGGCAAGCGTGTAGGTATGTTAGGCCGCCTTCGCGATAATCTGGCGACTCATAGTGCCAATGTCGTATATATCTCGTTAATTAGACCAATTCTCGAGTACTGTGATACTCTGTGGGGTTGCGGCGGTGAGGGAAATAGTCAGGCCTTAGAGGCATTGCAGAAGAGAGAAGGTAGAATTGTTGCCAAAACGTCTCGCAGTAGCCCTGCCATGGACATTCTCAAGTGGCCGGCGCTTGCAGAAAGACGTCGTGAACATGTTTTCCAGCTGGTAAAGAAGTGCATTGAAGGGCGTTGCCCTCAATATTTTGATGGCTACTTTACTTTTAACAACAAGATTCACTCGCGCGCGACTAGACAACGTGATCTGCTTTATCTACCTGCCGTAAGAACTGACAGAAGTCGCCAAGAGATCGTTTTATTAGTATATTTCCTTATGTCTTAAGAATTAATGTATCAATATATATATGGTTCATTGTAGTTATTAATACATTTTATATAGTTTTTATAGTTTATTCTTATGGTAATTAGTTTGATTATATTGACGTTGTTGTACCTTTTATAAAATATTTTCCATGTAAATAGTGTATTTTAGTGCTCAGGGCTCCTGTTGATAGCAGGTTGCTTTTAGCTGCTGAAGGGACTACCCTGAGCTTTATAACTAAATAAAGGTGTCTGTCTGTCTGTCTGTCTGTCTGTCTTTCTTTTCTTTTCGATCCATGACTTCCCTCAACTAATTGATGCGATATCTACAACAAATCTTTAAAACTATGAATATATACGTGACTGTTGTTTCCATTCATGTTTGTCACTTTGGTAAAATGCAGACTTTCTTATGGGAGTCACAGGGTTAAGCGGTCAGCCGAATTGTTAAAGCCACGGAAATTGCTTCTTATATTTATCCAAACGTGAGCGTTGTATTAGCGGTCACCTATATTAAGCAATCGCGGTCACCTTAACAAACTCCAACCGGATGCTTGTGTTTTCATAGTCTTTACCAGTGTCAACGGTCACTTCTTAAGAAAGATTTTTATGTGAAATAAACTAAACATGGCTATACTGGCTGGTAAAAAAAAACCGTTTAGAGGTACAACTCACGTAATGGCTAATTCATCATGTGCGAGTCATCATGTCTGTGTCCCCAAGTAGTGCTCTGCTAGAAGATTTCGATACAGTAATAATGTTGGGTATTGGTTGTTTGTCCTTGATGTCTGCGTAAAAACCAGTTGAACCTTTATCAAACGGGCAATCTGTATTCGGTGACCATTAAGTCTTTCCTTATGAAAGGGTGATGAAAATAAACTGCACAAAGTTTACAGTCTTGGACTTTGTTGTCTGTTCCTCACTCCTCACGCTATCGAGCTTAAATAAATTGTTTGATTTGATTTGCACTTTAGGGACATAATGCTTTGATTGAAATTGTTCTTGATCCTTTTTTTTTTATTAAATCAACTGTCTCCCAAAGAGCAACGAACAACAACCTGGTGTAACCAGATGACTAACAGAACCTTCAGGCTGTTACGATAGTTTTTATCACTAAAGAAAAGAAAAAGCTCTACTATAGTTTTGCATTTCTTTTAAGTTTTTATCTCAGGCTGAACTGATCTTCTTTCTCGTTCTTTAATTGTATTTGGCTCACGGTAAAAATGAAAGGAAAGAGGCGGACAATGTGTGCGCCGCAGCGGCTGACAGAGAGGTTAGATGGCAAATGTTCAGCCCTTATTTGTCATTTGTGCACGAAGAAGTTACAAAAATGAAGGAGCTTACATAACACATTTAATCTTCGGTTCTTTAAGTTTTCTGGTTCTTCTTGTTGCTGTTGATGCTGTTAAAATTGTTATACGACTTCCATCGCCAAGAGGCTGAAAATGACACGTTTCCTATACACTGAAATTTAATATTTGGTCATAACTTGACCAAATGTGAACGAGAAAAATTCTGAGCGATCGGGATTCTGTGATCTCGGTCTTCTAAAATGTTAGCCATTTATGGTCTCCTGGCCTAGTAGTTTCACTTGCAGCTGGAATTTTAGTCATTAGTAGATTCATACTAAAACAATTAGATTATTCACTCTCGATTTCAATATGTGATAGCTGATTCGGGCTGCGCCGTCATCTGCTATCACGCGATCGAAATCTCGAGCTCATAATCTAATTGTTAAATATAATGACACGGCCCCATGATCTCCGCTATCAGTTACCACTGACAGGTAGTTCCGTGATCCGTGTCATATGGGGTTAAAGGGGCTGTGTCACGCTATTGTACCATCACTTTAAAAAGCTTAAAACTGCCAATGCATCAGTGGAAACCTTAAAATAATGGTCTAGTTTTGTTGCCAAAGACTGTAGTACTGCATTGACACCATAAACTTCTGTATTCCATGTAAGATGACGAGGATGGAAATGGATTGAAATTTGAAAAAACTTGCCAGTTTTTTCAAAATTTCAAGCTATGCATTGAAAACTCAGCAAAAAATTATTATGGTTAGCTCTTCCTGCTAAAATTTCATTGGAATTCATCTTGCTGGTTCTGTAGGAGCATTTTTTGCACGATAACAGGTAAAAGGCAGTAATTTTGGCAGAAATGAACCAAAAAATGCAAAAATGCCGGTGACGGTGCTCCTTTAGGCCAACAGCTAAGAAAGACAGTCATAAGGTTTATCGCATTAATTTTTTCGAATCTTACGGTAATCCACATTAAAGCGAATGAGTTACATATTTTTATCACTTTTACTGTAATTTTGTTTCAAGGTGGTCTTATACAATAGAAAATGTATGGAAGTCATGGCCCGGGAGGGGTGGGGGGGGGGGGGGTACTAAAAAAAAATTTAATACAGGGAGGCTCCGCCCCGAGGTCCGACCCCTTACCCTTTTATATGCCATTTTTGACAGAAAAGGTACCCCTTTCGTATACCTTCCAATGACAAATAGTACCACTTCCGGTGGAAGTACCACAGGAAGTCTTCTTGTCATTTTCATGTAGCGTTCAATAAATTAAAACAGTACATTCACAAGGTATGTGTGTTGGAAATATTTTAACGAAAGGCCCTTTTATATACTTCAACGACAGATTTCCCTGCCCTTTCATATACTTCGACTCGTGAAATCCCTACCCTTTCATATACCTGAACCGTGAAAAAGGTACCCCTTTCGGGCGGAGCCTCCCCGTATAGGCCATTATAGGGAGTACCCCCGCCCCCGGGAGTCTTTTTGCAAAAAATGAGTTGGGGGCGGGGTTGTTAAAACTCTTATATGTTCAAAGATTTTGATCGGGGACTAGGTATGCTATGCATGTATCTGGTCACTGGTCACGTGGCTATACTCGACTCGTTTGAATTTCAATCTCTTGTAGGCCGATTTACCATGGAAGGTGTCAAAATTGCCCTAAAATTATAATATGTCAATAATATATGACATTTATATTGCGCATTTTCTATGCAATATTCAAATGCGCATTACTGTGTTTTGGGTCATTTACTGGTGCCGGAGGTCATTATCAAGGGCTGAGAAGGCTTAAACATTCCCAATTCGAAAGAACCGCTTATTGGCACTACTAATACAACAAACGTTGTTCGAACGCTTCAATCTGCTGACGTACAGTTTTCTGTTCGTGGACAAGGGGCCTAAAAGGCTAATGCGCCTTTTTTTCACCAGGCTGCAATCTTCACTGGTGGTAGTTTCGTTGAATACTGAAGGTGCCCGAACAACGTTTGGTGCAAGATTGAAGCCTGGTCAGAGACTTGGTCAGAAAAAGGTAAAATGTTTTGGAGGAGGCTTTCCAGCTCAAAGACATGTGGACTTTCCCAGGATGCAACAGGGTCACAGTCTTACTGTTGAGGTTGCTGATAAAAAGGGAGCTGACAGAGGTCTTGTTTGCCTTTTTACCAAATTTTCCCCTTTAATTTGCAAGCAGAAGAGCTGTTTTGTAATGGTTACTCTCTGAATAAAGAATTCAGTTGAAAAACGATTTGTCCAGTCGACTGCTCGCTTGCGAGATAAGATTTTCATTTAATTCTTGCACTATTTTGGAGCTGATATTTTGTTTTCATTCCATTTCTATGCTATTACTTTGCTGGAGAAATGCATTATCATGCCTGTTTGATTTTACCCCCTTGCTTCATGTGTAACGAACACTTTTGGACTAGTATTGTTGGAAAAGATGGCAAAACCTGATCACAGTAATAGTTCCTTGACCTATGCCGGTGTGAAATTTGAAACTGGCATGTAATTTGTAGTTGGCAAAAATTATTAACTTTCCATGCTTTTACCTTTACGAGCATTTTAGGGCTCAAATTTGAGGTAGACAAACATTCTATGTAATGGAACAAAATAAAGCGAACCTGTTGAATTGTTCTTTTATAACATTCCAAAGATTGATGGTAGGTTTAGGCCAAAACCTGCAAATGGTAGGTTTAGGCCAAAACCTGCAAATAACTAGAGTCAGTCCACAAGTTTAGGTTCACAGCATAGATGAATGCAAACATAACTTGTAAAAAAATGTTTCTTGCCCCCCTGACTAAGTGCTTTTGCTCATTTATTGTTACCGAGGAAGCACTCTTAAAACATCTGAGAAAAGCTTGTTCTGTTTCCATGGCAGCAAGAGACTCATACATCATTGTGTTTGTCATCATTCATGGTAACAAGTTGCATGGTGGTGTTTTCTACTGAGTTAGTTTGATTTGGGAGAAAAAGATGGCAGTGAGTGGAAGACCCCCTTAACCGTCAACCGTCGAAGAGCCTAAAATTTAACCGTCAACCGTCAAATGGCCAAAAATTTATCCGTCAACCGTCAAAAACGCAATCTTTTTACCGTCAACCGTGACATGAGCAAGCCACTTTTAACCGTCAACCGTCAAAACAGCTTATTTTTAACGGTCAACCGTCAAAGGGACCCCCGACGGATAATGGGTGGTAAAATCCACGGAAGGGGCACCACCCAATTTTACCACGGCTTGGTCACCGGTTCTTGGTTATCTACGGTTATGGATTTCCGTTAAACATAAACTCCAGATTTCTTGAATAACTCGTTACTGGAAATAATGCTGTTTCTTGAACTGAGTTCGAATACTCTGAGAAGGTGACTACGTGAAACGTTACTCTCGAGTGTGCACAACGTGCTTTTCTTGTTTTATTCCAGTTCAAAAACTCAAGAGATCGCGAAAAAACGCGAGATCAAAAACTCAAGAGATCAAAAACAAGAGATCGCGTTTGTAGCCCTTTTTTCTTTCCTTTGACTCTGCGGTCTTGTATTTGCTACTTGCCTTTCGTGTGTATGTCTCCAGAAAAATTGCTAGTACAACTACAAAAACTTTTGTAGTCCCCCTTTTAACCTTGCATAAAATTTGCTGACCCACTCCCTACCTGCACCAGCCTCCCCCCTCCTTTTGTCAATGAGCCAGTTTTTAAAGACTCACGTGGACAGTAGACAAGGTTTCACGACTGATTGAACATCGGTTCCAATGGTTTTGGAATCATAACTACCGAGGGCGTATGCGAAGATTTAAAAGCACTAGCTCCCTTTTGTTTCAGACTATGAGCTCCCAGTAGTGACTATAATCATGCAGGGCATGGATGCCTGCCCTAGTTTCATTTGTATTTATACAAACTCTCTCCGGATCTGAGATCGCCGCCAGGGTTGACTTGTGAAGGACACAAAAATTGCTTATCATTTCTTCTGTAGTAAACTGACCGCACCTGTTGTCTATAAAATGAATGTCCAGGACGATAGATTACATTAATGCTTCAGTTTGACACATTCCTCCCTAGGAAGATGATTTCCAAGACGGTGTATCCCCGAGTGTATCTTAACTCATATATAATGCTTAACCCGAGCAACAACACCAGCATCAACTCAGTAAAAGGAGTATAAATGGAGTCGACGCCCGGGGGAGGGGTTCTCCCAGAAAAAATTAGTGGGGCTTTGCAGCCCGCGTCCTGAAACCCTTACCCTATTTTAGACCAAAATATTCGATTTTCCCTACGCTATTTCAGACCTGGTCAAAAATTCAATACCCTATTTCAGACCTATTTTACAGACACGGTTAGCGTAAACAATAAGAGAAGGGCGTTTGTTGACTGTCCTATCGTCTAATGATGAAAAAGTAGCTTCTTCTGAAAAAAAAAAAAATACCCAATTCAAGTCTAGAGTGCACAAACCATACCCTATTTCAGACCAAAATGGTCAAAATCGATACCTTATTTCCGACCAAAACGGCTAAAAAACTATGCCCTTTGGGGCCACACATACCTATATAGCCTATATAAGGAAGTAGTCCCCCCCCCCCCCCCCGAGTCGACCTCCACATTTAAACAAAACAAGGGAAACTGAGAAGTCTGACTAAAAGAAGCATATGTTGCATTTGATCGCATTATAATTCGTGTTGCAAAAGCTGCCGCCGCCAAACCGCCAATAAAGCTTTCTGCCAAAAAAAAAAAAAAGGGAGAGGGGACATATGCTTCCATTCCAAATGAAACCCTGATGTGTCATCGGATTTCATCTGAAGGAGTGTGAAGGACACATGCATGAATGGGTGCTTTCTTCAATATATAAGGTTCACTATATGAACTAATCGCCTTTAAGTGACTGCTTTGTCAAACTCTTTCTGTTGAGCTGTGTTTAAATTTACAGCTGACATAAAGGGATTTCTTTTGAGGCTGCTCGCCAACTTACTATTCACAAGGGAAAAAACTGTAAACAGCAATACATTGCTTTATCAAAAGTTGTTACATGTTGTGAATGCTCTCGTGCAAAACAATCAACATCCAAATATTTATTCAACACTTTCCTTCATCACTCGTTGCTGAACGTGATAGAGATATACAACCCCTTTAACCACAATCAATCGACCCCTTGACGTAAATCCGTTTCTGGAAGCAGTGGATACATTTCATGAAGTTCCATGTTCCTGATTGAAATTTGAAAGTGTAAAATCTTTGGATATCAGAGCCAAATGGTGTTAGTTTACGCCACTCTACTCTGACCTTTTGAAACTAATTGTTGGAGATTACGAAAGAACTAATTCTCTTTTTTGTTTGTTAAAAGCTTGTGCGTGCCTCGTTGAAAAAGCTACTGATTTATGAAGGGTTGGTCGTGCGGTATAGGGAAACTAGTTATCCTCCATACTACAAACGTCTTGAAATTCTAAAACTAGATAATATCTTTAAGATACAAATTGCCACATTTACTCATAAAATTCTTAACAATAAAGAAAGCATTCCAGCAATACTCTGTGATTTATTTCTCTCTGCAGCAAACACACTCCCATAAAACTCGTTATGTCACGGATCAGAATTTATATTAAGGATTAAAATAAGGACTGATTTTGGTAAATATATAAAGCAGTCCAAGTTTGGAAAACTGTCCCAAATACCAAAACATTGTTGCGAGGAAAAAGAAATAATAAATGTGTGCAGCTGAGAAGGAAAAATACATTTGCATTTACCTTTTAATTTTGATTCATAATATAGAATACATAAAAAAGGGGCAAATATATTTGGTGAACTTTTATAATGAGATTTAAAAACAGACATCTATACTTTCAAATCAGCGTATAAAATTAAACAAGAAAGGGATTGGCCTTTCTTGCGGTCGCGTATCGGAGAAGGAGAGGAGAACGTCCAACCCAATCAAGCAATCCGGCGAAGAAAAGGGAGGAACAATCACGCAACAAACGCCCCCACGAGAAACAGAGCCGCACCAACCAGAGCAAGGAACGCACTGCCAAGAAGGCTCGCCACGTGAGGGACTCCGTAGAAGCAATTAAGAAAAGAATTAAGAACTCAGAGGACGCGCTTCTCAAACTAGAGACCTCGGAGGGGGGGGGGGGGGGTACTCCCTTATATTGGCTAAATAGGTATGTGCGGCCCAAAGGGTATGGTTTTTTAGCCGTTTTGGTCTGAAATAGGGTATCAGTTTTGACCTTTTTGGTCTGAAATAGGGTATGGTTTGAGCGCTCTTGTCTTGAATTCAGTATGGTTTTTGGAAGAAGCTGCTTCTTCATCTTTAGCCGATAAGACCATCAACAAAAGCCCTTATTTTTTGTCTTTTAATTATGTTTACGCCAACTGTGTACGTGAAATAGGTCTGAAATAGGGTATCAAATTTTTGGTCAGGTCTGAAATAGGGTAGCGAAAATCGACTATTTTGGTCTGAAATAGGGTACGGGTTTCAGGAAGCGGGCCGCACACCCCCACCCATTTATTCTGGGAGTACCCCCCCCCCCCCCCCCGGGCTAGACACCCACCGCCGACAACAGACTTACCCCAAGACTTTGCGCTACGATCCCAAAGCTAAGATACGAGCTGACAAACAATTCAAAGGTGAGATCAAAACACACAGAAAACAGGCAGAACAGAGACTACTAGGAGCGCCAATAAGGTTTCACCACAGGAACATTGACTCTAATAGCGGAGCTCTGGCGGCCCGGAGGGCCGCCAAGCGGGGGACCATGGTTAAGAAAATATGGTAACCCATCTATTCGAGAAAATTTGGTTTTGGTCACCGTACGCGTACGTACGTCGTACCCACGTACGTCGTACGTCCGCCCTTCCATGTATGCAATGTGAAATGTCGGCCATACTCCAACTGACAGGCTAGTTTACAGCGCACATCTTTGATATTGGACATCCATATTATGGCAAATTGACACCTGTCAAAACAAGGAATCCGCTGACCAGTATTACATAACCATATCGCGGGCTCAAGTTAAGACCTCATCGAGGCCAGCTATTTTTTTGAAGTTGATCGCTAACCAGGTACTAGTTTTCGATTGTATCGCAGGCTCAAGCCAGGTGTGGGACACCCAAACCAAAACGAGGCTTAATTTTTCGCGCGCTTTCTGCGGCTCGAGATTTCACATTCAGTTGGTTTCTTCATTTGAGCAAAACAACGTCAACTTCTTCCAAGTTCAGTTTCTGTCTTTTAATTCGCGTAAAAGGCACAGAAATTAAGAACAACTTAAAAGATACTCCGGAAGGTGAATTTTTAACTGATAAAATTGAACAGCAAAAGGTTTTTCTCAGGAAATTCTTAAATTTTGGATCCACTTGTATGGCGCCCGGATTGTGTGGTTGAAAAACAAAATGATTTAACGCTTCAAGGGCTTGTTCACTTTACCGTGACATCTTGCAGCTCACCATCAAGGCTCACTTAACAACTCACCGGAATTAATGGGAGGAATGAGTGGCGCAAACTTGGTGGAAGAAGTTCTTTCTTTGGACAAACCGTTTGTTATTTTTGTAGATGCGTGTTTTTACTATAGTGGATCGATGCGTATTTTCAAGTGGTAGAAAGCTCGACAACACAGGTAACTTAAATAAATTGAAGCTTAGCATTTGGTTTAATCGTTGTTACTTTTGTTAAGGAATGAAACTTGTATTTTTGTCTCGACTGGATATAAATAACAATCTACTCGTTTTGGGCACAAAGAAGTAGCTTGTCAAATTGTTTGTTTGTTGTTTGGCAAGCGAACGAGTTGTTTTCCTCCGCTTGGCTGACTGTACATGTTTTTCGACGGCTGTGTTTCTTCTGTTTAAGAACTGAAAGAAGCGTTTGCATTTATGTTATTAACACGTAATCGCAATGAGTCCTCGTAAAATTAAGGATTAGTATCACTTATGTTTTGCGCGACGAGGGCAATTTCAGCAACTTTCTGAAAACTGGCACAAGTGATATTAATCCTTAATTTTACTCGGCCTCATGCGATTACCTATCCAAACTATCAGGATTGTTTTCCTTTTTCTCTTTTCTACGACATTTAAGCTTATGTCTAAGCTTAACTTACTACGAAATATGTAAACATTTTCATCCATTATCGTGTTTGTCAAGCACTGACGTCAAGCATAACGTTTGGTGGCTAAACGCAAAACAATGTTTTACCAAACACGGGAAAAAGTGAGTCCAAAAAATGACTTGTACGTGTTATTGCTGAAATTTTCGACGTTACGCGGCTCATTCGGTTGCTTTTTACCGTTTGTCCACGATTTGTTTGTTGGGGTGGCTAAACGATCGAATATTTGTTCGTAATGCGAAATTTTGGATGAACATGTTTGATCAAACATGGAAATCCATTTAATGTACTATTGTGAGAGGTGGCTAACCGTCAAACATGCTCGTCCAACGATGTTGGATTTGAATTTGTTTTCGAATTTGTTTTCGAACAAACACACTCGTCGACTGTATTGTTATCTTTTAATGTTTTGAGGTTTTTGAACCGCGGTCAATTCCTGTTGACTGCTCTAAACATAAAATATTGGCACAAGGAAAGCTACTGCGGTGTTGCTCAATACCAGTAAAAAAATAATAATCGTGGAGCTCCGCTTTTAGGCTTGGCTAAATCTATTATTAAGAGACAATTAAGCAAAGTCACTCACAGTCCTATCTAGTTCAATTGTAGAAATAGTGCGCAAAGCGATCGCGCGTAACATATCGAATATATTGAATTGGACTACATTCCTAACATTCTTTAGACATCGCACGCATGAGATATATCGCCGTCACAGTATTCACGTAGTAGTGGCTTGACTTGATTTAAAGTTACTGGGCAGCATTGTTAGATTTTTTGTTTATGTTCCTTTTGAAAAAAAAAAAAACATGCATTCTCAAAACGTGTTGAAAAAATCCCCGCTCCTTAATAACAGCCGAAATATCGTATTTACGCCTTTACACGTTGTTTGACCAGCCCTTGCAGTATTTCCCTACATTTTATTATTTTTTGACTGGTCACGATCTATCTTTGATCCAATGTAGAGCAAGTTTGATCGTTCACGGTTTTCTGCAGTGGTTTTGATAACCTTTAAAACATTTTGTTATTATTATTAGTTAAATATTAACTTCGTTTAATAAAGTCCAGTCCAAAGTCGTTTAATAAAGTCCAGTACAGGGTCCAGTCCAGAGTTCAGAGTCCAGTATATATTTTCCAGTTGGCCGAGTTTTGCAGTATCGAGCCAAGTTGTGCATATGATATATCTTTACATCTGCACATATATTTTGTTATATATTTCCATGGCTTAAATGCCAGCAGTGAACTATGTATTTCGTCCTGGCCTTAGCATCGCCTTTGATTAGTTTTGCATTTTAGTGAATCATTCCCAATTGCTGTTCTATCGGTTATATCCAACAGTTAGTGCTTTTCCCAGAGTCCCAAAGTGCTCACTATGGAGCATGCTACAGTCAATCAGCTTACCTCATTTCACTTCCGTGACACAAATTATAAATCTATTAGGCGATTCAATGTGCAACCCAAACATCTCGGAGAGAACTGCACATTGAAGGGAAACAATCGTATCCCTTCTTCTGCGCAACTGGTTCCTCCTCCCTCAAGACTTTTCAGTCTTTTACTCTTCAGTGCATTCGTTTAAGGTCAAAGAAATATCTGACGACGTCCTCTGCACTAAGCGAAGCGCTGTAAATTGTACTCTAAATAAGAACCAACAAGCTGCTGCTTGCTCCAGTTACTCAGAGATGTACATATATATATATATATATATATATATATATATATATATATATATATATATATATATATATATATATATATATATATATTATATAAATACTTGTTTCTTGGGTAGAATGTATTTCGTAGAGCGCTCAACTCATTTGATTGAGGAGCATTGACTATAACTTCACAGGAGTTCAGGCTTCAGGAGTAATCATCGTTTTATTGCGACAGTGCTGTTTCGTATGGTTCAAAATTATATGACCACACTCATCAGGCAACGTTAAAGTTGCCTGATGAGTGTGGTCATATAATTTGGGGGGGGGGGGGGGGACAAATTGCACGCTTTTTCACTCTTTCCAATATGATCCATGACTTACTCAGACAAGTAATCTCCAACACACCTTCATAATTATCTTTCCAGGAGGTATTAAATCATACAGCCTTTGTTGTGGAAGTGACAGGGTTAAGCCGGCAGCCATTATATTAGTGACGAGGTCAGTTGTGTAAGTCCCGAAAACTGGTTCTCATATTTACCGCAAACGTGAGCGCAATATTAGCGGTCAACTACCACAACAAACTCCAAACGGATGCATATGTTTTGATATTCTATACCAGTGTCAATGGCCATTAAGAACGATCTTTATGTGAAATACACTAAACATGGCCATACTGGCTGGTAAAGGAACCGTTTAGAGGTATGTGCGAGTTTTGCCTTACGTCAATCAAAATTGTCTGTGCCCCAGATTAGTGCTCGGCTAGAAGATTTCGACACAATAATAAAGTTGTTTTTTGTTTGTTTGTCCTTGATGTCTCCATAAGCCAGTTGAACTTTTATCAAACGGGCAATCTGTAATTGCCATGATTCATGGTAATAAATTGCATGGTGGTGGTTGCTACTGAGTTAGTTTGATTTGGAACGGTGGAAATTACCCCAAGGCCTAACAGCCGGAACGACGGAAAATACCCCCAAATCCTAAAACCCGGAATGACATAAAATCACCCCAAATCCTAAAACCAGGAATGACGGAAAATACCCCCAAATCCTAAAAGACGGAACTACTGAAATAAAACTAAAAAAAAATGAAATATAAATACAACATTTCAACCACGCAACAGAATTGACAGCTGTCGAACACACACCGCTCCGCCACATGCAGATGAAAGTTCCATAACATATTTTTGTGTACCATATCATTTTATTCTCCGTGGAAATGTACGCAAGGAAACGTATATTTTGTAGAATACACACTTCGGACTTAATATATTTGGCTGTTTTTTATCCTTTGTCGGGATAATTCTGTGACAGGAACACCGATGGGAAGTCACCTATTTCGGTGACACAACCTTACAAATCTTACACATTGTCAGTTTTCCCAAACCTTTTGTTTATATTTAATTTTTTTAGTTATATTTCAGTAGTTCCGTCTTTTAGGATTTGGGGGTATTTTCCGTCATTCCGGGTTTCATTAGCTCCACCAGAACATTTTGCCATTTTCTGACCAAGTCTCTGACCAGGCTTCAATCTTGCACCAAAAGTTATTCAAGCAACTTCAGTATTCACTGAAACTTCCACCAGTGAAGATTGCAACCTGGTGAGACAAGGTTCTTCTGCCTTTTAGGCCCCTTGCCCACGAACAGCAAACTGTCAGCAGATTGAAGCAAGCGTTCGAACAACGTTTGTTGTATTCGCAGTGCCAATAAGCGTTTCTTTCGAATTGGCAATGTTTAAGCCTTCTCAGCTCCGGCACCGTCCAGTAAATGACCCAAACAACAGTAGTTTTAGGTCAATTTTGACACATTCCAAGGTAAATCGGCCTACAAGAGATTGAAAGTCAAACGAGTCGAGTATAGCCACGTGACCAGTTGTCATGTGACAAGATACATGCATTTCCCGATCAAAATCTTTGAAGATTTTAAGAGTTTTAATAACCCCCCTACCCCCCCCAACTCACTTTTAGCAAAAACAAAAAAAACTATGATTTCCATACATTTTCCATCGCATAAGACCACCTTGAAACAAAATTACAGTCAAAGTGATAAAAATATGTAACTCATTCGCTTTAATGTGGTCAGTGCTAACTGATAGCGGAGATCATGGGGCCGTGTCATTATATTAACATATGGCAGCCAAATTACTAAAATTCCAGCTGCAAGTGAAACTAGGCCAGGAGACCATAAATGGCTAACATTTTAAAAGACCGAGATCACAGAATCCCGACCGATCAGAATTTTTCTCGTTCACGTTTGGCAAGTTATGACCAAATTTTAAATTTCAGTGTATAGGAAACGTACCATTTTCTTTCAGCCTCTCGGCGGTGGAATTCGTATATCAATTTTAACAGCATCAACAACAACAACGTCGAACAGCAACAAGAAAAACATGAGAAGCGAAGATTAAATGTGTTATGTAAGCTCCTTCATTTATGTAACTTTTTCGTGCACAAATGACAAATAAGGGCTGAACATTTGCCATCTAACCTCTCTGTCAGCCGCTGCGGCACACACACGGTTTAATGATCTCTGGCCAGCTCTTTCCTTTCATTTTTTTTTTCGTGAGCCAAATACAGTTAGAGAATGAGAAAGAAGATCAGTTCAGCCTGAGATAAAAAGTTAAAAGAAATGCAAAACTATAGTAGAGCATTTTCTTTTCTTTAGTAACAGCCTGATGATTCTGTTAGTCATCTGGTTACACCAGGTTGTTGTTCGTTGCTTTTAGGGGGGCAGTTGATTTAATAATAATAATAAAAAAAGAAAAAGGATCAAGGACAGTTCCAATCAACGCATTATGTCCCTATAGTGCAAATCAAATCAAACAATTTGTTTAAGCTCGACAGTGTGAGGAGTGAGGAGCAGACAACAAAGTCCAAGATTGTAAACTTTGTGCAGTTTATTTTCATCACCCTTTCATGAGGAGTTGCTTAATGACCACCGAATACGGATTGCCCGTTTGATAAAGGTTCAACTGATTTTTACGCAGACATCAAGGACAAACAAACAAAACACAACTTTATTATTGTCTCGAAATCTTCTAACCGAGCACTATCGGCGGGAAAAGGTTATATCATCTCGTCAATCTATATTATACCTGACACTGTCACACCATACCCAAAAATCGTTAACGTCTAAACTAAAAAAAAGTAACTTCAGTCACTAACTTTTACTTCTTGGCTTCCAACCCCTATAGTTAGTAAGAACGAAAATTATTCTACATTCTGCGTGAATTTTAATTAGGTCCAGCAGTTCGTCCTCTCACCAAACCTGTCCATATAGCACACGTGACCTCACGCACTGTACATACCTAATGTTTCAGCACCCCTATTAAGAGATCATATCTGTTATTCTTGAAAATCCACAACAAAATTCTATCAATACTATCTTTGAATTCGACGTGCCTTCTTGGAATTACTTTGTTTTGTTAAGGGCTTGAGATGGCAGAGAGTGCTTCTTCTTGAATCGCAAATGCACGGCTCCTCTATCAGGATAAAATATCTTCCAGCCTGTTTCAGCAAATGTTCGCTGGCAACGCAAGTTGCGATCATGGGAGCCGCATTGCGCGCATTTAACCAATCTACGCAAGAAATCCTACGTGCATGAAGCAATCACACCTACACACGCTTTGCAATTTTTTAAAAACGTTCGAGCCCATTGACCTGCAGCCTCCAACAGCGTGATCCCCGTCAGATGTTGCAAACAGTGAATAATAGCATCGCAAGTAATAAAGGAAACACTGGCATCAAATCACAGCACTTAGTATACCGTGTAGTACTATCACCTCGACATTTTTAAAACGCGTTACACAATATATATTAAATGTCAAAGCGAACGAAGAGGTCGAGAGACAAACTAACCAAATAACCGTTTCGCGCGCTGACCCACCTAAAAACAAATTTTCACAGGGAGGACAGCTGCACTGCATTAAAAAATGAATACCACTGCAGCAGCAAAAGAAACATGTAATGCAGTGATTTTGAATTGAGATCCATAGAAGCAACTGACGCCGGAATTTATGATTTCGTCTTTGGAAATGGCGCTATTCCTGAGACAAAACAAGCGGCATTTGAGAAAATAGAAGCTGAGAGGAATGGACAAACATCAACAGGAGCTTCAGAGTCCGGCCAATCAGCCGTTCGGAGATGGTTCAGCGTTTCAGAAGTCTCTGGCATGTCTGGCATGTCTGGCATCCCTCTTCGGCGGTCTATTTGTCTTTCAGGGATCTTCACGTGATTTCAGCCATCCTCGGATGAGGCTTCGCCGTATGTTCGGAGCTCGTGCAATCTTCGGAAAATCTTCGGTATTTCGCTTCAGCGGTTCAATTGCTCTTCAGGAATCTTCGGCTGACTTCGGCAACCCTCGGATGATCTTCGGAGTATATTCCTAGTTCGTACAATCATCGGAAAATCTTCGGAGTATATTTGGAGTATCTTCAATCACTTTGAGTTAAAAAAAAAAGCTTCAGAAAATTCCGCCGGATTCCTGATTTTCCAACTTACCTTAGTTTTCTAACTAAAGTGAGATAATTTGTGGTAAGTACCTTGGAATATAATTATGGTACTGTGTTTTGAAGTTTTTTTTTGTTCTTAGGTATCTAAGTTTAAGTAATTTCTATTCCGGAGAGATGATGTCTCTTTGTGAATGGCCTGCACTGTAAGTAGGCAAGGCTTGGCGACTCCTGGTTCTAAGTCGGTTGACTTCTTAATGGGTACATGAAGTAAAATGCGTAACGTAAAGGTAGCCATTTCACTAACACTTCTATTAATTAATGTTTTCTGGCCTCTCTGGACTTTGATAGTTTGTGGGGAGATTTGTTTCCGTGTTATCTTTACAAAATAGCTCCGTTGATAAATTTCAATCACTGCCTTTGCCTTTTCCGAACGAATTCCTGTGTCCTAAGGAGTAGGAGGATTGCTTTCCCAGATGGTGTATGTGCTTTCATGCAGTATGTTTTACTTATGACGGAACAACAAACGAGAACAGTGACTCCCTAAAGGCTTGTAAGGTGATTCGACCTTTAAATTCAAACAAAACGAGGCACACTGAACGAAGCATAAGTTTGCACAACATTTGATCTCATCCCCATTCAAGGATTATAGTACGATTTAAAAGAGCTTCTGCTGCCAAGCCGCTAGTAAAGCTGTGATTAAGAAAAGGAAACGAGCAAATACTGGGCAAATCATACAAACGAAAACCGGTATGGTTGATCTGAACGAATTTGGAGAACACGTGCCTGACTTCTTTCTTCACTTTGTACTATCCACAATAAAACTGATTGAGGCGTGTTTTAAGATGTCATAAAAAAGATAACTTTTCATCGCTGAGATAAAACAACCATTGATTGCCAACTGTTCACAAGAAAAGAATGCTTACATCGATACGTTTCTGATGGTGTGTACACAACTACAGCAAAACATAGCTGTTTTGTTGTTTCACGATTCACTCCTAAAGGCGGACAGTGATACATTACACCCGTTATCTGCATAAGCTTTTAACGTTAATCTGTTGACATGAAGAAAGATAACACACTATCCCTAACTTGGATTAGAAACTTTTCACATCACGTATGATCTCAGGTCGAGAAAAAAGGTCTTGATATTAGAGCTTTGATGTTTCGTTTTACTCAAACATTAACTGTTTGGTTATTAACCTTCGATGAACGTTGAGTTGATTTGTTTTCACAATAAAAGTAACAAAAGTAGTACAGCCGACAATGGAATTTCATTGACTCTTTCATCACTCGCTGTTATACGTGGTAGAGACATACAGCCTCCGATCACAATCGCCCTTTTGGAGTAAATCTGTTTCTTGAAGCAGTGGATACTACACCCATTTGAGCTCCTCGCTCCATGGTTTCATTAAGTTTTTAAATCTCTCGATATGAAAGGGAAGTGTCTGCTTCCCCGACTTATCTTCTTTGATCTTTTGAAACTAATTATTGCTAACTGACCAAGGAACTTTGTGGTTTTTGTTATCATTTTGCGAGCGCCTTGTGTTAACCAAAGCTGCTAATTTATGAAGTGGTTGCTAATTTATGAAGTGGCTCAACACTCACTATTCTCCACATTGGACATATTTCGCTTAGCTTGTTGAGTGTTTTCAAACACGCTCGTTGTTGAATTGACTCTCCAAGACCCTTGAGTGTAGTCTCTATTTGGAGGTATCTGTGGTTACACTGGTCTTAAGATTCTCCGACATTTTGTTCGCAGGCTGTCGAACTAAACTGCGAGGGAGATTCTTCGCAACAAGCTGATGATTGAAAAGCGTGTTTCTCTACAAGAACATGTAACTATCATCAGTTGCACCCAACGAGCCAAATCAACCAAAAGCTTAGGTGAAATTTTAATTGCCCGAAAATGTTAGGGAACAAAGTCTTCGTTTGAGAAAATGCTAGCTGAAATGAACTTTCGACGAACTTTCTAGGGAACTATTTTCTGGAAATGCTAGCTGACGTATTTTACTGCCAAAACCAGCAAATACAACTTTTTCGAAAACCTCAGAGGCTATGATTTCCCGATGAAACTTTTAGGCCACGTTTCAGTTACGAAAATCCGAGTGCACTCTTTAATCGACGCCGAAACGGCCCAAGGCGAACAACCCTCCACCGATATCCACAGATATCTACCGAAACTTGGCGTTGGGTGTATCATACACATGCAGTAGACTGAACACTTGATTAACGGCTTACCTCGATAAGTGGCAGAATCCGTTCCCGGAAAGTTTCGCGACATCATCATCATAACGGCCAAAACCAAAGTCGCAGCAGCAGTGAGGAAGGAAACAACAACAACAGCAGTGACGAGGCACAAGAGTCGCTGAACCACCAACCCATCTGATTGGCTGGAATGTGAACCTTCTTTTCTTCTTTGTCTACTCTGCTCACCTTTTGGCTCATCAAAGGGCATTTGTTTTTCCGTGGGAGCAACTCCATTTGCTACTATGTAGTCATAAATTGATGTGTCAGTTGCTCCACTAGGTTTCATTTCAAAGTTATGATAGGCGTTTTCTTTTCTAGCTCCTTTCTTATCCATGTTTTGGGCGACTTAGCTCAGTCCTCGTTTCTTCTTGATTAGCTTAGTGAGTTCTTCAACTCCTTCTCTTGTCTTGAAACTTAATCCCTACTTGATATATTTATTTGTAAATTTCCTGGTGATAACACTAGAATAAAATGTTATGTAATTGTTGTCATGTGGTGCTCTTTATTGACCTTCAATGCTATCCAGTTCACGTTTGAAAACAGCTGAGGAAGGTGTCAAGTTCTGTGTATGGTTGGAAAGACGCCCGGAAAGGTGGTTGTTACTCTTTCTACGAGGACTTTGAACCTCTTACCAAACACTAAATGTTATCAAAACCTGGTGCTCTTTTAACATAACATAAAACGAATAGCAATTACACCTTTCACGGTCAAAGATAATAAAACCAAACCCTTACTTTTCTGGTTGAAACTTAATGCCTGCGTTGTAACCGCTGGTAGAAATTTCTCGCTGTGCAGCACTCCCGACAGGACAAATTGGCGTGGCTTAAGTTGTATTTCACCCTTAATTAAAAGATACCAATGAGGGGACCTCCTTGTTTTTCCCTTTGGCTTCCTGAGGTCTCCTCATCACTCACTATTTCCTTTCTGATCATGTAGTTAGCTTATTTTTTTTAGTGCTTAATAAAGAACTTGAACTTGAACTTGAATTCACATCAATGTAATCCATCTAGACTTTCAACCTTAAGTGATTCCTAGATGTCTCCACTAGTGTTCAATCGTTGACAATCCTAAGTGATTCAATTAAATCCGTAATTTCCCCCCCCCCCTTCCCCTCCCCCCCACGCCCCCACGCCCAAAAGAGACAACGAATTTTCCCTCTGTTCCATGGAGCCTTTCCCCAGGGAAATTATTCTCATATGTTTCTACACTTATATCAAGTATCTAAATTTTAATGACCACCTAATTGATTTACAGTCTACTTTTCTGCGACCATTCCAGATACTAAAATTTAACTTTTTGATCGTATTAAAGGGATTTTAATACACATTTTGCGTGGTCGTTCCCTGGAATTGATTGCGACTAGAATATTTTAGACTTAAAAAGAAATGTTTACAAAATTTTGAAGATTTCACGCCAGCAAACTCTTTTCGATATTCGAAGGCCAAGACCACAACCAGTACCTGATTCGAAACGACAAACACCATTCTACATTAAAAACAACAATCTCTAAGCTTTCAAAATATGGTTTTGATACTTTGGGCAACACATGAAATGAATCTCTAGGAAAGCGAAATTCACGGAGCACTTGAGTGAAATTTGACCCTTCTTAATTGACAGTTTTGGACAGTTTTGAGGTTCGGCGCGGCACAAATCAATACTCAAACAAATGGTTCAGTCAAATTACATTTAATTTAGGCAATCTCAAGTCTTACAGTTATACATACATGCTTTATAGACATTAAATACAAAATTTACAATTTCAGCCGAAAAGTTAACTCGTATCCCAGCTTTTAGGTATATGTAAACTTGCGTCGCTAATGTCAACAGGCACTGCGTCAAGCTCACATCACCAAAAGCCAAGTGTTCAAAATCTACATCAAATATCTATCTTGCTTAGTATATAATCAGGTGGATGATATGTTTGTTTGTACTTTTTGTCCTTGTTCGCCTTCATTTCCGCAAAAACTACAACGAAATCCCCGCACGTTCGAAAGTGCTGTTGCGTGAGCCGAGATTGTGTTGTTCCCATAACATGACACCCAAGGAGACCCGTTTTACTTCCGGGTGGTAAAAAAATATTCGATCACTGTAAAGCTCAAATTTTCATACTTCCCCGCTGTACCATGATCACAGATTCGTGGTCATCGTACGTGTCAACACTCCACTGGTATAATGTAAATAATGTGCTCTGTTAAATTGTTTGTTTTAGTTATTAATATGCACTTTTTTCTACACATTTGTCCTGATTGTCTATGGCAGTACGTTTTACAAACCTCATAATATAAGCACGTGCACAAATAACAACTTCCCAGCTCTAGCGTTGAACCTAAGAAAGCTTCTTTGCCAGCTAGACCCCAGCGCACATCTGCTCGCTAATGTGCGACGATGCAGCGTGCGAATACGGAGCGTTCGGGTTGGGGGAAAGTGTGGTTCATGTACCAAATACCCGGGCCTGACAGAGTACGTGCAACCGGGTAAATCCTGAGCGCCACTTCACAGACACCCTGCAGCCCGTTTTGCAAACTGTGGTTTGAAAACTGAAGCAGAACTGATATTAGCGTAGACAGGTAAGGTTGAGAGATACTTTCTTTATACTCTACTATATGGTGTTGTTCACCGGATTGTATCTCGCAAGGCAGGTAAAAATAAAAAAGTTTTACCTATTGCCCCATAAGTTGATTTATTAATCAACGGGTGTCAAAAGCGTATAACACTTTTTTTGCAAGCTATAGCAAATGTATAACACTCTACATGCGATTTTCTTGCTCTCGGTCTGATCGGTTTGGTATTTTATCAAGTGATAAAGATGAGGAACATGCGCATTCCCTGAGAAATTTTTATTTTATTGCACTCTTTCCCTAAAATAATTAATGGGCAGTCCCCACAGCAGACTGGGATGAAAATATACGCTGCTTGATTCAAGAAAAATTTGTTACACGACCGGGTTTTATGCTTTCTTCAGTTCCATACTCTAATTCTGCACCCTGATATACAACCGGAACTTAGCTCTAAAAACATTCTTAAGTTAAATTCCATTTTTAGGTTCAAGGGGCTGATATTCTGTACTATGAGAGCTGTTTATGAAGATTATTTTGCTGTTAAAGAATAATGGAGGGTAGGGGGGGGGGGTGGGGTTAATTTGGACTTCTACGGTACTCCCAGTAAGACATACAGAAGCGGTAGCCTGCGTATAAAAGTATTTTTGATAACATAGACCCCATGCAAAAATGGCTGGCTTTAAATTATTCTCCTGTACTTATTCAAAATAGCCTCACTAACCTCGCTTTTGCCGGATAACAATTCATAAAAAAATTGCTATCCGGAACGGATATAGGGTCTATGCTGGGGAGCCAGAGCACTTTCCGGTCATACCCAAAGGAGCTGGAAATAAAACAAGGCTGGATCCTTGAGCATGTTTTGAGGCGCGGATCAGTAAACTTGGGACTGAAAATATGTCGTGCTATGTAGCGTTTTGCCCTTAAACTTTACCTTTACTTCCTTTGTTGGCTGTGAACGATCACCTATATTAAAGCAATATAGGCGTCTGCTCCCCTCTACGATTAAAAAAATACTGTCCCTTTGCAAATGCGGGTTAAAGTGCTATGGTAGACTACTTTTTTCTCCAAAATCAAACTCATGCAGAAGAAACCACCGTCGTGCAACTCGTTACCATGAATGATGACAAACACAATGATGTTTGAGTCTCTTGTTTCCATGGTAACAGAACAAGCTTTTGTCAGATGTCTTCATTAGTGCTTCCTCGGTAACAACAAATGAGCTAAAATACTTAGTCGTTGAGGATATGAAGAATTTTTACAAGGGAGGAAAAGAGAGAGACTAGGTTCGTGGTTGGGAAGCGGTGGTGACTCGGACGACTCGGACATGGCCAAAAATTGTGGACACCGAGCCCACGACGTAAAAGCGGTATTCCCGAATCTCCGGAGCAAATTGGCATCAACAGCTTACAAAGTAACGTACTGGCTTATAAAAACAAGCGTAAATAAAATCTCCTGTTCATACCTGCAGCATTTGCCGAGAACACTTCCATTAGAAGAACATACAATGGCATGCCATGCTAAATAAATGGTCGGAGCGAATGCGGTGCTCTCAATGTCACCTTTTACGTGCATGACGTAGTATCGTCAATCACTGACAAGCATTTTTGATTTTTTTCTAGAGGAAGCCTGGCCTCAAAGGCTACGCAACCTAGTTCTATACCCACACAATTCAAGCGTACTTTAGGGGCCCGAGATCATTGCAACGGTCAAGAAAAAGAGTAATTTGCGATCCACAAAGCGAGAGGAACTGGTCGATGATCAGAAATCATCCAAGAATCGATCATCCAGAAATCACCCAAAATCCGTTGTAGGCCTACCTAGCTTGTGTTATGTTATCCATTTAAGGAAGAATAGTGAATTACTCGAAAATACGACATGAAGAAGAGAAGACCATCGGAAAATAACAACTTAACGTACCATTTCCCTTTCAACTAACGGGAGAAGGGTTGGCGCAGCAATGAGAGCGTTCCGCCTTTCATCAATGTGACCCGGGTTCGTCATAAGTGGGCTGAGTTTGTTGGTTCTCTACTCTGCTCCGAGAGGTTTTTCTCCGGGTACTCCAGTTTGCCCCTCTCCTCAAAAACCAACATTTCTCCAACACGGCCCCACAAGCTTGCAGCTTAAAATTGTAACCGTGTAGAAATAAAGTTTCTTTTTTCCTTAACTGAATCCTTAGCAGCTAATAATTGGAAGGGTGAACCGGTAGGATTCAGAATATACATTTAGAGCACGTATGCAAAATTCGACAAACAACCACCCAATACCACATTAAGTTCAACCCGTAAACGATTGACCTTGGGCTTGTTTCTCGAAGCTCCTGGTCAGAAGCACCGGGCTCATTAAGCTGGTTGAAGGTCATTTGAACCAATATCTAGCACTACTACTTTCAGTGGGAGGTTGTAATACGTGCAATTTCTCCAAATCAAACCACGAGTTTATCGACAGTTCGACCACCTACCGTATTTACTCGAATCGCCTCTCCCGAATATGCACCGCCCCTGAATTAGTCTAAAGCCCCGGCTACACGTTGAAACATTGTTAGAAGAACACGTCCCAACATTTTTGATAAAAACGCTTCTAACAATGTTGGATACGCATATAACATTGTTCGAAACACGTCGCTTCGGGGTTCTGACTTCAACAATTTCCACCTCTGTCATTAGGCTCTCGGATTGGAGACTGGGCCCTTAACTCTGATTGGTTATTGCAATACAACATTGTTGAAAGGGGACTTCACGCTTCAACATTTGTTGTATGTTGGAGAAAATGTTTGATCGAAATTAAAACATTCTTCCAACAAAAAATGTTGAACAAACGTCATGCATGCTACACGTTCTAACATTGTTCATCCAACAAATGTTTTATGACAATGTTTGAACGTGTAGCCAGGGCTTAAAACATGACAAAGTAACTTAATAACAAAAATTAACTAACATGTTTCTTCGCGGATGTTAAGACTTTCAGGATCAATTGTTATGCCTTTTGAAATTAAAAAACCTCCCTGGCCTTACGGATTGAGTCTTGAATTAGCGCCGAGCATTGGAGCATAAATGTTGATAAGCACTGCCGCTCCAATATGCGCCACACTCCAAAAGATTAAAGCCCTGGCCAAACTATCGAATATTCTTGGATTCAACGTTCCAACTTTGCTCGATCCAACATTGTTTGACGGTTTGGCTGCCCATGTTGGATGATGTTCGTCCAACAACAACAACAACAACAATTTTTGCTTGATCAGATGTTGAATAGAGTTTGCTTTTGATCAAACATTACTTCCAACAATTCTGCTCGATGAAAAAGTGTTGCATTGTTTTGCCACTCTTCCAACAAAGTGATATCCAGAAGGGAGTCACGTTCGTCCTGCTAGCCAATCAACAATCGCTATTTTGGTGTTCTGTTTGCAGATGTCCAGTTCAATAGCGTTTAACATTTCTGCGAACTCATCCGGGCTCATTCTCATCATCTCCTTAATAATCGCGCGGGGTGTATATCTTGTCATGATAACTGTAGAAGGGTATGGAACATACGTTTTTCAGTTCGTTCTCTTGACAATTCCAAGGACCCAACAAGCCAAATCAACCAAAAGCTGTAGAAAGGCTTTTTTTGAGTACCTTATGGTGTTTGAAGTCTGTTTTAAGTGTTGTTTTCATAAGCTAGGAGACGTTCATCTGTTCAGATTTCCGAGCTGAAATTTTATTTGCCCGAAAATGTTTTTTAGGAACAAAATTTTCCTTTCAGAAAACGCAAGCTCAAATGAACTTTCCACGAACTTTCTAGACCGGGAAATATTTTCTTTCCGAAATGCTAGTTGACGTTTTTGACTGCCAAAACAGCAATTACGACCTTTTCGAAAACCTCAGGGGCTATGATTTCCCAATTGCGAATCTTTTAGGTCACTAGTGCACTCTTTAATCGACGCCGAAAACGCAAGGCGAATTACCGTCCACCGAACAGATATCTACCGAAACTTGTCGTTGGGCGCCAATGGCTTTTATTCGCTTGAAACCGTCATTCACGTCCTCGAACAGCTCTAGTACCATACAAATTACATGTAACGCTTTCTAAGAACTTTTCGTTTCCGTTTTAGCCCCATCAGTTTAAATTAAATTTTGCGTCAACTTGCACCGGTAGCTTGTTTCATCTAGCAATGTTGGATAACGTTTTGCCACTATCTCAACATTCACACCCAACAATGTTGTATGTTGGATCCAACTTTGTTCGATAATTTGGCCAGGACTTAAGTTCGAATTACAAATTTTTGCATTTGTAAAAGAATGAAAACGGGGGGATTTTAACTCAAGTGAAAATTCATTCTTTTTTTTTTTCCTTTTTTTTTTCTTTTTTCTTTTTTTATAATATATATATATATATTTTTATTACAGTTTAAATTTAACAATGTTATACAACAATGAAATACACTAATAAAATCCAAGTTGGACTCTTAGTAAGAAAATTACAGATTGAAAGAAAAAAGGATTTTACGTTCAGGATAAAAAAAAGGTTTACATTATAAATAGCCTACTTTGTCAACAATTCGCTATAAAAATAAAAACGAAAAAAAAAATTGAAAAATCAGACGAATAGACTTATCGAGTTGGTGTGAGCAACCATTTCTTTTGAAAATAGTCTATCGCGTTATTAATTTTCGTTTCTGTTTGGTATTTGAGAACAATTTTGCTCTTAAAGCCTGTAATTTGCGGATAAATTTGGTTTCTTCTGCAGTCCCACAAAAACACTTTTCCAATTATAATGAAGTAATTAAGTGAATTAAGTAAAGGGCATTGTTGCGTTATTATTCCGTATAAAACATTTTCCAGCGAAAGGTGTACCTGTTGATTTGATAAGAAAAATACCAATAAGACTCAAAATCAGTCTAGAACTGCCTGGAATGTGAACACTGATAAAAAAATGTGGCTTAAAGTTTCTGATTGAGCCTCGCAGAAACTGCACAAATCGTTTGGCCTAAAACCAATTTTGTGTAAAGTATAGAGGTATGAACTTTGTACTGGAAGACCTTCACATATGATTCGAGGGCGACACGGTGAGGTAAAATAAAAAAGTGTTTTAATTGATCAGAGGAGAAGTTGAAATTCCTTTGCAATTTGTTGACTACATTGGGCGGCTGCGCTTTCTTTCCAACAAGAAATGAATAATAATCTTTTGAGTTCTTTTCCATCACTTCAAAGACGTTGTTTTCAGTCACAAATGAAAGGGATGTTATAGACGGTGACTAATTGATACCTTTTAAACGGGGTGGTATAGAATGACGAAGACCAGCCCACTGCAGAAAGTTAGTTTTCCTTATTATCTTTGAGAACTTGCTGTACGATTGTCTGTTGTCAAGGTCCAATAAAAGATTATGCGTGTAAACAACTCCAGAATCAAGGTAATTTTTGTAAAAAACTGGTCTTTTATCTATTCGTATTTGTCTATTATTCCAAATAATATTTTCCCAATCTTTTTCTAAAGCGAAAGTTTCGCGAAATTCTGACCCCCATAACAAAAGTTCGTGGTAAAATTGAGAAGAAATTATATAGTCTTTAATATCGTAATTATAATTCATGAAGAAGAAGCCACCGAAAGGTTGTAATTTGTGTCGCAAATATCTCTTCCATAATCCATCGTTATTATTGAAAAATTCTTTTTAACCATGCTAATCCTAAAGACTTCACCATGCACTCTAAGTCAATCATTTTAAGACCACCCTCTGAATATTCATTTTTGTTGACACTCGAGTTACCTTATCTGTGCCGTTCCATAAGAATTTAAATATCATTTGATTCAATTGGTTAACCACTTCACTAGGTGTGGGTAACAGAGAGCATATGTAAACAAA
This sequence comes from Pachyseris speciosa, assembly GCA_016490735.1. Classification (NCBI taxonomy): domain Eukaryota; kingdom Metazoa; phylum Cnidaria; class Anthozoa; order Scleractinia; family Pachyseridae; genus Pachyseris; species Pachyseris speciosa. The sequence goes on along the minus strand of JAEMWC010000018.1, from coordinate 1,351,743 downwards.
TTTTGGAATAAGAAAAGATTTGATTATTGTAATTTTACCATATATAGATAAATTTCTTGACGACCAAATATTTATAAGTTTTTTTAATACTATCCAGTCTTTCGATAAAATAAATTCCTCAAGGAGGTGTTGATCATAAGTAAAGTAAACTCCCAATGCTTTAACAGGCTCGTCAGGCCATTTGATGCCAAAAGGCTTGTCATTGCTGTTCTTAGATGATCCAATCCCCATGCCTTCAGTTTTTGTACAATTAATTTGAAGACCAGAAACGTAATCAAAACTGTTTAGCAGGTCAAACAGTGTTTTTGCAGAGTTAGTGTCGGAAAGTACAGCCGTAGTGTCATCTGCGTATTGTAAAAGTTTTGTTTCTTCTTTTCCAATACTAATTCCTTTTATGCTTAGGTTCTGTCGAATGGCAATTGCTAGCGTTTCCACTGCTACAATAAAGCGATAGGGAGAGAGCGGGTCTCCTTGAAGAACACCGCGTTCAAGCGAAAAGAAGTTTGACGCGATACCGTTGTTTATGGTGCAACTTTGTATGTTCTTGTAGAACGTTCTCACCCAGCGAATAAAGTCTGGCCCAAAGTTAAATATCTCTAGGGACTGGTATAGAAAACTCCATTCAACGCTATCAAAGGCCTTTTTAAAATCAATAAATACCAATAGACCTGGGATGTTTTCCTCAGCAGTAAATTCCATTATACATAAATCGATCTAATAGTTTCACCTATAAAGCGATCCTTAACATATCCTGTTTGATCACAATGTATGCTGTCAGGTAATACATTATTAATTCTTGAAGCAATTGCTTTGGTCAATATTTTTGTGTCCACATTAACAAGAGAAATTGGACGCCAATTTTCAATTAGCGAACGATCTTTTCCTTTTTTTCAATGAGGGTAATGACTGCTTGTTTTGTGAACAGGACATTTCGCCTTTGTTAAAGCATTCATTTACACACCTGATGAAACTTTCACTAATTAAATGCCATAACTTTTTATAAAATTCTATTGGAATGCCATCATTCCCTGGGGTTTTGTTGTTGTGAAAGCTATCAAGTAGACGAACGCATTCTTCCGACAAAATCCTTCCTTCACAAGAACGTTTTTGTTCTTCGGAAAGTTTTGGTATGTTTAGCTCACTTAGGAATGAAGAAATGTTCTGAGCGACATTCTGATCTCTATAACTACTTTTATAAAGTTCATGGTAGAATCTTTCTTGTTCCATTAATATGCGCGTTGGGTCTGTTTCGATTGTACCATTTATGTTTAGTTTCCCTATATGTTTTTAAACATGATTTCTATTTTCTAAGTTCAAAAAATATTTCGTGGCTGCTTTTTTCTCCATTCTCGTGCCATCGAGCTCTTGCGCGTATTATTATTCCTTTTGTTTTATGGTCAAGTTTCTCGCGGGTTGCGTTAAAGTCATCTGGATTTCTTTCAAATGCTAGCTTTGCTTCATTTAATTCTTTTTCTAAAGTTGATTCTCTCTCGTTCCTTTGCTTCGCTCTTCATGGCATGAGCCCTTATATTAAATTTAATCCATTCCCAAACGCCACGATCATCTGACAGATCTTTCTGTCTCTCATCAATCCATACTGGAATCATTTCATTGATACTACCTATGTATTCTTCATCGGTCAACAAAGAGCAATTCATCTTCCAATGACCTGGCCCTTTTATTTCGTTTTGAAGCTTTCCAATTTCTAAGAAAATTGTGGTGGTCTGTTCTTCTAGCAGGAATTATATCGGTTGATCGTACTAAATCATTTAAATTGTTGGAAATCAGCCAGTAATCCAGCCTGCAAAATATTCTAGGGGATTTTTGGCTCCATGTGAAACTCATTGCCTCTGGATTTTTTATTCTCCATATATCTACTAGATCGAGTTCGGTTTGTAAACAGTCAATGCAAGTTGTAGCTGATTTTCGTTGATTTAAAATGCCTCCACGCTTATCAACAAGAGGATTGAGAGGACAGTTAAAGTCGCCTCCCATTATGATATTTTCTACGGAATCCAGATTTTCATTCCTTAAAATAATAAGAAGATTATTCAAGAAATTTACAATCTCTTTGTCCTTATTTGGCGCATATAGATTTATCAACACGTACGACGTCTCCTTTATAACAGCTTTTACAATAAGGTATCGTCCTAAGGGATCTACGATCTTTTGACAAACAGTACAATCAAAACCATTTTTTATCATAATTGCAACTCCACGGGAGTTTGAGGTGCCATGACTAGTATCCAGCTCTGCTCCCCATTCGTTTTTCCATTGGGTGTCTATTTGAGCCGTCGAATGCGTTTCTTGTAAAAAGATGATCATCTGCCTGGCGCTTCCGGCACCAAGTGTACTAGTTGATCTTCTTTTTTTTTAAATTACTTATGCCCCTTGCGTTGAGAGAGATTAATGTAAAAGAATCAACCATTTAAATCTGTTTTGACGTACAACTGGGACTGCAGACACCAAAGAATAAAGAAAACAAAAAGTGCTACTAAATTACCTAAAAGGAAATCAGGAAAAACGGATGCAAGGTTTAAATAGGTGACAATTGAAAATGCTGCTCGATATCGTAAAATACTAAACGTATAAGTCAACAATACATTACGGTAAGCTAAATTCCTAACAAAACAGATAACTAAATTTTGCAAAAACATAAAACACACACACACAAAGGGGCACACACAATATACACACGCAACACTCAACACAACTAAATTTCGTTTGGTGAGCCGACCGGCAAACATGAAATAGTTATGTTATGCCTCCTAAAGACTCGAAGAATAATAATAAAAGCGTATATACGCACATCGCTGCAATATAGACAAAGTGTATACTTATCTCAAATTAATTAAATAAGGAAAACAGTTCAAGATCAGAGACAATTAACTAATGCCTTGTTAGCCATGACATCAGGGTGCCAAATTTTCCAAGTCCCAACGCTCGTTAATCCTTACAGGTCTGGAATCCTCTGTTTTCCGAGCGAATATTTTACCGTCTACTGTCCAAACCCGATTTAACTTTTGCGCTCTTTTCATATTTCTCGCCATGGCTAGGAGTTGCTGTCGCCTCTGGGTGAGATTTTCGTTGACTGAAAATTCTTGCTTCAGAGTCAGAAAGCGCAGAGCCCAAAATTCCTGATAAGTTCGTGTCCTTTAAGTTAAACCTGCCCTTATAGAATTCTCTTTTCTTTTTATAAGAAGTGAATCTCACAATAATAGGCTTTTTAGCGGGAGGTTTCCTGTACAATCTGTGCACAATGTCGATGTCGTTGTCAGATATATCAACAGAAATCTTTTGCCCTACCTTTGTGATAATTTCTCTCAGGTTCTCACCTTCGCATTCTGGTATTCCATGAACCTCGACGTTGAATTTTCTTGTATATTGTTCGAGATTATCATGATCGAATTCAAGGTTTTCAACTTGTCGTTCCAAATCGTAGATGTTTTTTTCGGCTTTTGCTAGCTTGTTTTCCAGATCATACGTCTTCAGCACGAGACCTTCATTTCCTTTCTTAACTTCTGCAACTTGCTCATCGTTGAACTGCAGGGAAGCTTTCAGTCCATCGATATCTTTTCTTATCTCGTGGTTTTCGTTCAGAATTTTGGCGACATCCATCTGAATCGCTCTCAGAATTTTCCATATTTCGCTTATACTCGGCTTATCGCAAGAAGTATCTTCGGCACCGGTATTCTCAGACATCGGAGTCGACTGAGTCTGAGCGCTGAACCTCGAACCGTTTCTTTCAGTCGAATTTAGCAACAGCTTTGCAATAGCTTTGCAACAGGAGAATTTCCCTCACTCGAAGTGCTGCTCAGCTGACTTCGTTGTCTTCGTCTATTTCTTGTTATATTTCCAAAACCTACTAGCGATCTATCACGAAAGCCGCTCTCTGATTGGCTACGCTACTCGCTATCTATTCTGTGACAGATAATGAGTAGCGGTTGTCAACAAAATGGCGGCCGCTTCTTCGCATTTTTGAAGTGTCTGCGAGGAGGATTTAGATAACTTACTTGTTTAGTTTCGAAGGACTAATAGAGTTATACTAAAACAATTAGATCATTCGCTCTCGATTTCTTTGCGTGATAGCTGATTCGGGCCTCATCAGCTATCAAGCGATAGAAATCTCGAGCTCATAATCTAATTGTTAAATATAATGACACCGCCCCATGATCTCCGCTATCAGTTAGTACTGACAGGTAGTTCCGCGATCCGTGTCATATGGGGTTAAGCCAACTGCTATTAAAGTGTATATGACACATAATTTTTTATTAGCTTGTTCGAAAGAGGAAGAAAGAGGAAGAACGGCGTTTATTTATTGTAATAGCACTCTTGGTTGCCGAGTTATTCAATATTTTGATTTATGGAAATTAGAGGACCTGTGACGTCACAAGGTGGGTACAAAATGAAGTAAGATCACAAAATATGGAATATCTTTGCAAATACTAAGTCTACAGGGTTGAAATTTTGCAGGGATGATCATGATTTGCTGCCAGAACTACACATTGTGATAGTGGTTATGATGTCACCATAGCAGCATACTCGTTACCAGACCTCTAACTTCCCAAAGAATAAAATCAGAGTTTCCCTCCCCAAGAAGTGCTATTTCCTCTTGATGTTCATTCAGTGGGTCGACCGAATATGGAAATTACACAGCACAAGTATAAGAAAGTCTGTTAGACCCTGGAGCAATACATAAGGCATTTTTCATTTGGGAAGGTAGAGGTTGGTAACGAGTATGTTGCTATGGTGACATCATAACCACTATCACAATGTTTAGTTCTCGCAGCACATCAACCCTGCAAAATTTCAACCCTGTAGAGTTAGTATTTGCACAGATATTCCATATTTTGTGATTTTACTACAATTTGTACCTACCATGTGACGTCACAAGTCCTCTAATTTGCATAAATCCAAATCTTGAATATCTCGGGCAACCAAGAGTGCTATCGCAATAAAATAAATTGCTTCATATGTAATGAAATCTTTTGCACTGATATTGTTGGAAAAGATGGCAAAACCTGATCACAGCAGTTGTTCCTTGACCTATGCCGGTGTGAAATTTGAAACTTGCATGAAATTTGTAGTTGGCAAAAATGACTTACTTTCCACACTTTTACCTTTACCAGCATTTTAGGGCTCAAATTTGAGGTAGACAAACATTCTATGTAATGGAACACAATAAAGCGAACCTGTTGAATTGTTCTTTTATAACATTCCAAAGATTGATGGTAGGTTCAGGCCAAAACCTGCAACTAACTAGAGTCAGTCCACAAGTTTAGGTTCACAGCATAGATGAATGCAAACATAATTTGTAAAAAAATGTTTCTTGCCCCCCCTCCCCCCCCCCCCCCTGACTAAGTGCTTTTGCTCATTTATTGTTGCCGAGGAAGCACTCTTAAAAACATCTGAGAAAAGCTTGTTCTGTTTCCATGGGATCAAGAGACTCATACATCATTGTGTTTGTCATCATTCATGGTAACAAGTTGCATGGTGGTGTTTTTTACCGAGTTAGTTTGATTTGGGAGAAAAAGGTGGTATTGAGTGGAAGACCCCTTGTCCGTCAACCGTCAAAAATGCAATGTTTTTACCGTCAACCGTGAAATGAGCAAGCCACTTTTAACCGTCATCCATCAAAACAGCTTATTTTTAACCGTCAACCGTCAAAGGGACCCCCGACGGATAATGGGTGGTCAAATCCACGAAAGGGGCACCACCCAATTTTACCACGGTTTGGTCACGGGTTCTTGGTAATCTACGGTTATGGATTTCCGTTAAACATATACCCGTTACTGGAAATAATGCTGTTTCTTGAACTGAGTTCGAATACTCTGAGAAGGTAACTACGTGAAACGTTACTCTCGAGTGTGCACAACGTGCTTTTCGTGTTTTATTCCAGTTCAAAAACTCAAGAGATTGCGAAAAAACGCGAGATCAAAAACTCAAGAGATCAAAAACAAGAGATCGCGTTTGTAGCCCTTTTTTCTTTCCTTTGACTCTGCGGTATTGTATTTGCTACTTGCCTTTCGTGTGAATGTCTCCAGAAAAATTACAACTACAAAAACTTTTGTAGTCCCCCTTTTAACCTTGCATAAAATTTGCTGACCCACTCCCTACCTGCACCAGCCTCCCCCCTCCATTTGTCAATGAGCCAGTTTTTAAAGACTCACGTGGACAGTAGACAAGGTTTCACGACTGACTGAACATCGGTTCCAGTGGTTTCGAATCATAACTACCGAGGACGTTAGCCCTTCGTCGGAGCGAATCGATTCGCTCCGACGAAGGGCTAACGCTCGAAACGTCAGCTAATCGAATCCCTGTACGGTGGTCAATTTACATTATCAACTCCGTTGATAAGCCAAATTTTCGTAAAAGAAGAATATATTGCATTTGATCGCATTATAATTCGTGTTACAAAAGTTACCGCCGCCAAACCGCTAATAAAGCTTTCTGCCAAAAAAAGCCATGAGGGACATTCCAAATGAGACCCTGATGTGCCATGTATTTCATCTGAAGAAGTGTGAAGAACACATGCATGAATTGGTGCTTTCTTCAATAATTATATAAGATTCACTATATGAACTAATCGCCTCTAAGTGACTGCTTTGTCAAACTCTTTCTGTTGAGCTGTGTTTAAATTTACAGCTGACATAAAGAGATTTCTTTTGAGGCTGCTCGCCAACTTACTATTCACAAGGGAAAAAACTGTAAACAGCAATACATTGCTTTATCAAAAGTTGTTACATGTTGTGAATGCTCTCGTGCAAAACAATCAAGATCCAAATATCTATTCAACACTTTCCTTCATCGCTCGTTGCTGAACGTGATAGAGATATACAACCCCTTTAACCACAATCAATCGACCCTTGACGTAAATCCGTTTCTGGAAGCAGTGGATACATTTCATGAAGTTCCATGTTCCTGATTGAAATTTGAAAGTGTAAAATCTTTGGATATCAGAGCCAAATGGTGTTAGTTTACGCCACTCTATTCTGACCTTTTGAAACTAATTGTTGGAGATTACGAAAGAAACTAATTCTCTTTTTTGTTTGTTAAAAGCTTGTGCGTGCCTCGTTGAAAAAGCTACTGATTTATGAAGGGTTGGTCATGCAGTATAGGTAAACTAGTTATGCTCCATACAACAAACTTCTTGAAATTCTAAAACTTGATAATATCTTTAAGATAAAAATTGCCACATTTACTCATAAAATTCTTAACAATAAAGAAAGCATTCCAGCAATACTCTGTGATTTCTTTCTCTCTACAGCAAACACACTCCCATAAAACTCGTTATGTCACGGAACAGAATTTATATAAAGGATTAAAATAAGGACTGATTTTGGTAAATATATGAAGCAGTCCAAGTTTAGCCGCTGAAAACTATCCCAAATACCAAAATATTGTTGCGAGGAAAAAGAAGTAATTAATAAATGTGTGCAGCTGAGAAGGAAAAACTACATTTGCATTTATCTTTTAATTTGATTCATAATATAGAATTCATAAAAAAGGGGCAAATATATTTGGTGAACTTTAATAATGAGATTTAAAAAAAGACATCTATACTTTCAAATCAGCGTATAAAATTGAACAAGAAAGGGATTGGCCTTTCTTGCGGTCGCGTATCGGAGAAGGAGAGGAATACCTCCAACCCAATCAAACAATTCGGCGAAGAAAAGGGAGGAAGAATCACGTAACAAACACCCCCACGAGAAACAGAGCCACACCAACCAGAGCAAGGAACGCACTGCCAAGAAGGCTCGCCATGTGAGGGACTCCGTAGAAGCAATTAAGAAAAGAATTAAGAACTCAGAGGACGCGCTTCTCAAACTTGAGACCCACCGCCGACAACAGACTTACCCAAGACTTTGCGCTGCGATCCCAAAGCTAAGATACGAGCTGATATCAAAAGGTGAGATCAAAACACACAGAAAACAGGCAGAACAGAGACTACTAGGAGCGCCAATAAGGTTTCACCACAGGAACATTGACTCTAAAAGCGGAGCTCTGGCGGCCCGAAGGGCCGCCAAGCGGAGGACCATGGTTAAGAAAATATGGTAACCCATCTATTTTGGTCACCGTACGTACGTCGTACGTCCGCCCTTCCATGCATGCAATGTGAAATGTCGGCCATACTCCAACTGACAGGCTAGTTTACAGCGAACATCTTTGATATTGGCCATCCATATTATGGCCAATTGGCACCTGTCAAAACAAGGTATCCGCTGACCAGTATTACATAACCATATCGCAGGCTCAAGTTAAGACCTCATCGAAGCCAGCTATTTTTTTGAAGTTGACCGCTGACCAGGTACTAGTTTTCGATTGTATCGCAGGCTCAAGCCAGTTATGGGACACCCAAACCAAAAGGAGGCTTAATTTTTCGCGCGCTTTCTGCAGCTCGAGATTTCACATTCAGTTGGTTTCTTCATTTTGAGCAAAACAACGTCAACTTCTTCCAAGTTCAGTTTCTGTCTTTTAATTCGCGTAAAAGGCATAGAAATCAAGAACAACTTAAACGATAATCCGGAAGGTGAATTTTTAACTAATAAAATGGAACAGCTAAAGGTTTTTCTCAGGAAATTCTTAAATTTTGGATCCACTTGTATGGCGCCCGGATTGTGTGGTTGAAAAACAAAATGATTGAACGCTTCAAGGGCTTGTTCACTTTACCGTGACATCTTGCAGCTCACCATCAAAGCTCACTTAACAACTCAGCGGCATTAATGGGAGGAAAGAGTAGCGCAAACTTGGTGGAAGAAGTTATTTCTTTGGACAAACCGTTTGCTATTTTTGTAGATGCGTGTTTTTACTATAGTGGATCGATGCGTATTTTCAAGTGGTAGAAAGCTCGACAACACAGGTAACTTAAATAAATTGAAGCTTAGCATTTGGTTTAATCGTTGTTACTTTTGTTAAGGAATGAAACTTGTCTTTTTGTCTCGACTGGATATAAATAACAATCTACTCGTTTTGGGCACAAAGAAGTAGCTTGTCAAATTGTTTGTTGTTGTTTGGCAAGCGAACGAGTTGTTTTCCTCCGCTTGGCTGACTGTACATGTTTTTCGACGTCTGTGTTTCTTCTGTTTAAGAACTGAAAGAAACGTTTGCATTTATGTTATTAACACGTAATCGCAATAAGTCCTCGTAAAATAAAGGATTAGTATCACTTATGTTTTGCGCGACGAGGGCAATTTCAGCAACTTTCTGAAAACTGGCACAAGTGATATTAATCCTTAATTTTACTCGGCCTCATGCGATTACCTATCCAAACTATCAGGATTGTTTTCCTTTTTCTCTTTTCTACGACATTTAAGCTTATGTCTAAGCTTAACTTACTACGAAATATGTAAACATTTTCATCCATTATCGTGTTTGTCAAGCATAACGTCAAGCATAACGTTTGGTGGCTAAACGCAAAACAATGTTTGAACAAACACGGGACCAAGTGAGTCCAAAAAAATGACTTGTACGTATTATTGCTGAAATTTGCTTTTTACCGTTTGTGCACGATTTGTTTGTTGGGGTGGCTAAACGATCGAATATTTGTTCGTAATGCGAAATTTTGGATGAACATGTTTGATCAAACTTGGAAAACCATTTAATGCACTATTGTGAGAGGGGGCTAACCGTCAAACATGCTCGTGAACCATGTTGGATTTGAATTTTTTTTCGAATTTGTTTTCGAACAAACACACGCGTCGACTGTATTGTTATCTTGTAATGTTTTGAGGTTTTTGAACCGCGGTCAGTTCCTGTTGACTGCTCTAAACATAAAATATTGGCGCAAGGAAAGCTATGCGGTGTTGCTCAATACCAGTAAAAAAATAATATATCGTGGAGCTCCGCTTTTAGGCTTGGCTAAATCTATATATTAAGAGACAATTCAGCAAAGTCACTCACAGTCCTATCTAGTTCAATTGTAGAAATAGTGCGCAAAGCGATCGCGCGTAACATATCGAATATATTGAATTGGACTACATTCCTAACACTCTTTAGACAGCGCACGCATGAGATATATCGCCGTCACAGTATTCACGTAGTAGTAGCTTAACTTGATTTAAAGTTACTGGGCAGCATTGTTAGATTTTTCGTTTATGTTCCTTTTGAAAAAACATGCATTCTCAAAACGTGTTGAAAAAATGCCCGCTGGTTAATAACAGCCGAAATATCGTATTTACGCCTTTACACGTTGTTTGACCAGCCCTTGCAGTATTTCCTTACATTTTATTATTTTTTGACTGGTCACGATCCATTTTTGATCCATCGTAGAGCAAGTTTGATCGTTCACGGTTTTTTGCAGTGGTTTTGATAACCTTGAAAACATTTTGTTTTATTATTAGTTAAATATTAACTTCGTTTAATAAAGTCCAGTCCAAAGTCGTTTAATAAAGTCCAGTACAGGGTCCAGTCCAGAGTTCAGAGTCCAGTATATATTTTCCAGTTGGCCGAGTTTTGCAGTATCGAGCCAAGTTGTGCATATGATATATCTTTACATCTGCACATATATTTTGTTATATATTTCCATGGCTTAAATGCCAGCAGTGAACTATGTATTTCGTCCTGGCCTTAGCATCGCCTTTGATTAGTTTTGCATTTTAGTGAATCATTCCCAATTGCTGTTCTATCGGTTATATCCAACACTTAGTGCTTTTCGCAGAGTCCCAAAGTGCTCACTATTGAGCATGCTACAGTCAATCAGCTTACCTCATTTCACTTCCGTGACACAAATTATAAATCTATTAGGCGATTCAATGTGCAACCCAAACATCTCGGAGAGAACTGCACAATGAAGGGAAACAATCGTATCCCTTCTTCTGCGCAACTTGTTTCTCCTCCCTCAAGACTTTTCAGTCTTTTACTCTTCAGTGCATTCGTTTAAGGTCAAAGAAATATCTGACGACGTCCTCTGCACTAAGCGAAGCGCTGTGAATTGTACTGTAAATAAGAACCAATAAGCTGCTGCTTGCTCCAGTTACTCAGAGATGTACATATATATATATATATGGATATTGAATATGGCAAATTCCCCCCCGGGGGGGGGGGGGGGGCGACAAATTGTACGCTTTTTCACTCTTTCCACTTACTCAGACAAGTAATCTCCAACACACCTTCATAATTATCTTTCCAGATGGTATTGAATCATACAGCCTTTGTTGTGGAAGTGACAGGGTTAAGCCGCAACCACTATATTAGTGACGAGGTCAGTTGTGTAAGTCCTGGAAACTGGTTCTCATATTTACCGCAACCTTGAGCGCAATATTAGCGGTCAACTACCACAACAAACTCCAAACGGTTGCATATGTTTTGATATTCTTCACCAGTGTCAATGGTCATTAAGAAAGATCTTAATGTGAAATACACTAAACATGCCCATACTGGCTAGTAAAGGAACCGTTTAGAGGTATGCATGTGCGAGTTTTGCCTTACGTCAATCAAAATTGTCTGTGCCCCAGATTAGTGCTCGGCTAGAAGATTTCGACACAATAATAAAGTTGTATAAAGTCTGCATAAGCCAGTTGAACTTTTATCAAACGGGAAATCTGTAATTGCCATCATTCATGGTAATAAGTTGCATGGTGGTGGTTGCTACTGAGTTAGTTTGATTTGGAACGTTGGAATGGTAGAACGCCGGAACGGTGGAAAGTTACCCCAAATACTAACAGCCGGAGCGACGGAAAATACCCCCAAATCCTAAAACCCGGAATGAAGTAAATTCACCCCAAATCCTGAAACCAGGAATGACGGAAAATACCCCAAATCCTAAAAGACGGGTTTCATTAGCTCCACCAGAACATTTTACCATTTTCTGACCAAGTCTCTGACCAGGCTTCAATCTTGCACCAAAAGTTGTTCAAGCACCTTCAGTATTCAATGGGCTTCCACCAGTGAAGATTGCAGCCTGGTGAGACAAGGTTCTTCTCCCTTTTAGGCCCCTTGTCCACGAACAGCTGAAACAAGCGTTCGAACAACGTTTGTTGTATTTGCAGTGCCAAAGAGTGGTTCTTTCAAATTGGCAATGTTTAAGCCTTCTCAGCCCTTGATGATGAGCTCCGGCAATGTCCAGTAAATGACCCAAACAACAGTAGTTTTAAGTCAATTTTGACACATTCCAAGGTAAATCGGCCTACCAGTCGAGTATAGCCACGTGACCAGTTGCCATGTGACAAGATACATGCATAACAATACCCAGTCCCCGATCAAAGTCTTTGAAGATTTTAAGAGTTTTAATAACCCCCCCCTACCCCGCGCCCCCAACTCACTTTTAGCAAAAACAAAAAACTATGATTTTCATACATTTTCTATCGTATAAGACCACCTTGAAACAAAATTACAGTCAAAGTGATAAAAATATGTAACTCATTACCCGGGCTGCGCGCGTCTCGCGCGGCGCCCGGGTCTTAAACTACCGACGATTATTCTTTTTCGTCGTCGAGTATCATCCACAAATGGCACTTCCGGCGTTTCTGCGCAAGCACTAACTATTTTTAACAACAGTGATGCGTGTTGTCACGTATGGGAAAATGTCGATTCATCTTGTGGCTTTTGAAGTCTGAACAAACAATATGTTAAGAGAAGTGTCTATGCGAATGTTTGCAAGTTCAACGGCGAGAAGAAAGCTTTTAACATGAGTAAACTTACGGCAGATGGACTGCTTCAGGAGATTGCGAGTAGTCTCTAATTTTGGCGACGGATTTTGGGGCCACGTGCGCGCGCGAAGTTGCGAGGAGACGCAACGTGAGGGGAGCGCCAAAAATTAGAGACTACAGACAAAGGGAGTTTGACCTTTCACGGCCGAGTGATTCGGAAGTGTAAATCTCATATCAACAGCAAGAATGATGCCTGTTGTCACGTATTGGAAAACGTCGATTCACCTTGTGTCTTTGAAGTCTGAACAACTAATATGTTAAGAGAAGTGTCTATACGAATGTTTGCAAGTTCAACAGCGAGAAGAAAGCTTTTAACATGACCAAAATTTAACTCCAGATGGATTGCCGCCGTGTTCCCCGTATCGGGTGTCTGGAGAACTCAGACCTAGAAAACTCAGACCTCAGACCTAGAAAACTCAGCCCCCCCCCCCTCCCCCCCCAAGTCTGGAAAACTCAGACCCCCTCAAAACTATACAAATTTTCAAAGTCAAATAAACGTGGACAAAATAAATTATCGCCGTTCAGTGCGCTGAAATGTTACACCGTCTATTTATCCCAGATAACAAACACTTCACGTTATTATAATCGGCTCCGGAGCACGAGACCTAGAATACTCAGACCCCCCCCCCCACCCCCCTCCCCCAAACTGGAAAACTCAGACCCCCTCACAACTATACAAATTTTCAAAGTGAAATAAACGTGGGCAAAATGAATTATCGCCGTTTATGAGGGGTTTGAGTTTTTACAGTTTGGGGGGTGGGTCTGAGTTTTCTAGGTCTTGTGCTTCGGAGCCGATTATAATAACATGAGACGACAAAGGAGAAGTGTTTGTAAACAGTTTCACTCTGCTAATTAATTTTCTACTCACATTTCACCGAGACGTACTCCATTAACGTTTATGCGAAAAAATCCTACATCGTTCGATAAGCGTTTCCTTTCTCAAACAATTATCCATCGAAGCGAAAACAAGTGTGCTTAGTTTTTTTTTTTGGAATCAATACACTATTTTTATCACCTTGCAAAAGGATAAACCTCTGTGGCCTAAAGGTCACTGTTCTTGCCTGTGACACAGCTAACCCGGGTTTGATGTCTTTTAGCTTTTTTAGTGGTATATATCACGGGCTTTATTTTTCTGTTTCTCTTTTTCTTGTTCTTTTAGAAATATTTTTTACAAGTGTTATAATTACTGTTCTCAATGGTTGAGCTGTATTTTAGAGGAATAAATGTTGATAGGGGTCTAAAGAAACAGACTCCAACACAAGCTAAACACAATGCGTCCGATGTAAGAAAGACAGACTTCCCTCTATTCTTTTGTTTAGCACTAAGTTAGGGATACAATACTGTTTTTTACAAGCCCGGGTTTAGGCTAATTGTAGCCTCTTGTTCGCTTTAATGTGGGTCACCGTAACCCCATATGACATACACGGATCGCGTAACCACCTGTCAGTGCTAACTGATAGCGGAGATCATGGGGCTGTGTCATTATATTAACATATGGCAGCCAAATTACTAAAATTCCAGCTGCAAGTGAAACTAGGCCAGGAGACCATAAATGGCGAACATTTTAAAAGACCGAGATCACAGAATCCCTACCGATCAGAATTTTTCTCGTTCACGTTTGGGTAAGTTATGACCTAATTTTAAATTTCAGTGTATAGGAAACGTACCATTTTCTTTCAGCCTCTCGGCGGTGGAATTCGTATATCAATTTTAACAACGTCGAACAGCAACAAGAAGAACATGAGAACCGAAGATTAAATGTGTTATGTAAGCTCCTTCATTTATGTAACTTTTTCGTGCACAAATGAGAAATAAGGGCTGAACATTTGCCATCTAACCTCTCTGTCAGCCGCTGCGGCACACACATGGTTTAATGATCTCTGGCCAGCTCTTTCCTTTCATTTTTTTTTTCGTGAGCCAAATACAATTAGAGAATGAGAAAGAAGATCAGTTCAGCCTGAGATAAAAAGTTAAAAGAAATGGAAAACTATAGTAGAGCTTTTTCTTTTCTTTAGTGATAAAAACTATCGTAACAGCCTGATGGTTCTGTTAGTCATCTGGTTACACCAGGTTGTTGTTCGTTGCTCTTTGGGAGACAGTTGATTTAATAAAAAAAAAAAGGATCAAGAACAATTTCAATCAAAGCATTATGTCCCTAAAGTGCAAATCAAATCAAACAATTTATTTAAGCTCGACAGCGTGAGGAGTGACGAGCAGACAACAAAGTCCAAGATTGTAAACTTTGTGCAGTTTATTTTCATCACCCTTTCATGAGGAGTTGCTTAAAGACCATCGAATAAGGATTGCCCGTTTGATAAAGGTTCACCTGGTTTTTACGCAGACATCAAGGACAAACAAACAAAACACAACTTTATTATTGTATCGAAATCTTCTAGCCGAGCACTAATCGGGGACACAGACAATTTTGATTGACGTAAGGCAAAACTCGCACATGATGAATTTAGCCATTAAGTGAGTTATACCTCTAAACGGTTCCTTTACCAGCCAGTATGGCCATCAGTTTAGTGTATATCACGTAAGATCTTTCTTAAGAAGTGACCGTTGACACTGGTAAAACACTATGAAAACAAATGCATCCGTTTGGAGTTTGTTAAGGTCGACCGCTGTCGCTTAATGTAGTTGACTGCTAATACAACGCTCACGTTTGCGATAAATATAAGAAGCAATTTCCGTGGCTTTAACAAATGGCCCATTTCAGGCGGCTGACCACTTAATCCTGTGACCACCACACACATTTTATAAACCGTACGTTAATTATTTTATCTTGTAATCATCTATTGTGACTATACTTTTCTTTCTAGTTAATTTTATGTTAAAATAGTGTGAAATAAATGAACCATGAACCATGATACTCATGAATGAAAAGAACACGTATATATTCATAGTTGTAGATATCGCATCAATTAGTTGAGGGAAGTCACGGATCGAAAAGAAAAGAGCGAAAAGCAAGAATAACGGTAAATTGTTCTCATTCCATAAGTAAACAGAGGGTACCCTGAAACCACAGCGCTAGCTGCGCCGAAACCACATCTGCAAAGCGTTTGAAGGAGAACACACTGAGCTTTTCCGTTTTAAATCTCAAATATATTAAACCACGGGGGTTAAAATTGAATACAAGAGTAACTGAGGCACACAATGTTTACCAACAAGAAATTAACGTCTGCGTTCTTTAGGGAAATAACTCCACGCCTGAGATCCACAAAGAAATCACCACTAAGTGTACAGAGCAGAACCGACGATTTTTCGGAGTGTTGTTTTTGTTTGGTTTTGCAACATATATCCCTATCGGCGGGAAAAGGTTATATCATCTCGTCAATCTATATTATACCTGACACTGTCACACCGTACCCAAAAATCGTTAACGTCTAAACTAAAAAAAAGTAACTTCAGTCACTAACTTTTACTTCTTGGCTTCCAAACCCTATAGTTAGTAAGAACGAAAATTATTCTACATTCTGCGTGAATTTTAATTAGGTCCAGCAGTTCGTCTTCTCACCAAACCTGTCCATATAGCACGCGTGACCTCACGCACTGTACATACCTAATGTTTCAGCACTTGGCTAATTATACCCCTATTAAGAGATCATGTCTGTTATTCTTGAAAATCCACAGCAAAATGCTATCATTACTATCTTTGAATTCGACGTCCCTTCTTGGAATTACTTTGTTTTGTTAAGGGCTCGAGATGGCAGAGAATCGCAAATGCACGGCTCCTCTATCAGGATAAAATATCTTCCAGCATGTTTCAGCAAATGTTCGCTGGCAACGCAAGTTTCGATTATGCGAGCCGCATTGCGCGCATTTAACCAATCTACACAACAAATCATACGTGCATGAAGCAATCACACCTACGCACGCTTTGCAATTTTTTAAAAACGTTCGAGCCCATTGACCTGCAGCCTCCAACAAGGTGATCCCCGTCAGATGTTGCAAACAGTGAATAATAGTATCGGTAGCAATAAAGCAAACACTGGCATCAAATGACAGCACTTAGTATACCGTGTAGTACTATGGCCTGGACATTTTTAAAACGCGTTACACAGTATATATTAAATGTCAAAGCGAACGAAGGTCGAGAGACAAACTAACCAAATAACCGTTTCGCGCGCTGACTCACCTAAGAGCAAATTTTCACAGGGAGGACAGCTGCACTGCATTAAAAAATGAATACCACTGCAGCAGCAAAAGAAAACATGTAATGCAATGATTTTGAATTGAGATCCATAGAAGCAACTGACGCCGGAATTTACGATTTCGTCTTTGGAAATGGCGCTATTCCTGAGACAAAACAAGCGGCATTTGAGAAAATAGAAGCTGAGAGGAATGGACAAACATCAACAGGAGCTTCATAGTCCGGCCAATCAGCCGTTCGGAAATGGTTCAGCGTTTCAGAAGTCTCTGGCATGTCTGACATGTCTGGCATCCCTCTTCGGCGGTCTATTTGTCTTTCAGGGATCTTCACGTGATTTCAGCCTTCCTCGGATGAAGCTTCGCCGTATGTTCGGAGCTCGTGCAATCTTCGGAAAATTTTCGGCATCTCGCTTCAGCGGTTCAATTGCTCTTCAGGGATCTTCGGCTGACTTCGGCAACCCCCGGATGATCTTCGGAGTATATTCCTAGTTCGTACAATCATCGGAAAATCTTCGGAGTTTATTCGGAGTATCTTCAATCACTTTGAGGTAAAAAAAAAAGCTTCAGAAAATTCCGCCGGATTCCTGATTTTCCAACTTCCCTTAGTTTTCTAACTAAAGTGAGATAATTGGTGATAAGTACCTTGGAATATAATTATGGTACTGTGTCTTGAAGTTTTTTTGTTCTTAGGTCTCTAAGTTTAAGTAATTTCTATTCCGGAGAGATGATGTCTCTTTGTGAATGGCTTGCACTGTACTGTAAGTAGGCTAGCTTTGGCGACTCCTGGTTCTAAGTCGGCTGACTTCTTAATGGTACAGGAAGTAAAATGCGTAACGTAAAGATAGCCATTTTCATTAACACTTCTATTAATTAATGTTTTCTGGTCTCTCTGGCCTTTGATAGTTTGTGGCGAGATTTGTTTCCGTGCTATCTATATAAAATAGCTCCGTTGATAAATTTCAATCACTGCCTTTGCCTTTTTCGAACGAATTCCTGTGTCTAGGAGTAGGAAGATTGCTTTCCCAGATGGTGTATGGCCATTCATGCAGTATGTTTTACTTATGACGGAACAACAAACGAGAACAGCGACTCCCTAAAAGGCTTGTAAGGTGATTCGACCTTTAAATTCAAACAAAACGAGGCACACTGAACGAAGCATAAGTTTGCACAACCTTTGATCTCATCCCCATGCAAGGATTATAGTGCCGTTTAAAAGAGCTTCTGCTGCCAAGCCGCTAGTAAAGCTGTGATTAAGAAAAGGAAATGCTGGGCAAATCATACAAACGAAAATCTGTACGAATTTGAAGAACACGTGTCCGACTTCTGTCTTCACTTTGTACTATCCACAATAAAACTAATTGAGGCGTGTTTTAAGATGTCATAAAAAAGATAACTTTTCATCGCTGACATGAAACAGCCATTGATTGCATTGATCTTTCACGGGAACATATGAACCCACAATTGACCTGCTCCCAGCGTCAGTGGCTTCATAGCTCAGTTGGTTAGAGCATCGCACCGGTAATCGCGAGGTCACGGGTTCAAACCCCGTTGAAGTCCTGAATTTTTTTCAGGCTTCTTTTCGCAATTGCATAAATTGCGTCCACAACTGCGATGATCATTCTTCATTTGATTTCATATCCGCAGTTCATATATGATTCATTTCATATGTCATTCACACTCATTTCTTTCACGGGAACATATGAACCCACAATTGACCTGCTCCCAGCGTCAGTGGCTTCATAGCTCAGTTGGTTAGAGCATCGCACCGGTAATCGCGAGGTCACGGGTTCAAACCCCGTTGAAGTCCTGAATTTTTTTCAGGCTTCTTTTCGCAATTGCATAAATTGCGTCCACAACTGCGAGGATCATTCTTCATTTGATTTTATATCCGCAGTTCATATATGATTCATTTCATATGTCATTCACATTGATTGCTAACTGTTCACAAGAAAAGAATGCTTACATCGATACGTTTCTGATGGTGTGTACACAAGTACAGCAAAACATAGCTGTTTTGTTGTTTCATGATTCACTCCTAAAGGCGGACAGTGATACATTACACCCGTTATCTGCATAAGCTTTTAACGTTAATCTGTTGACATGACACTATCCCTATTTGGATTAGAAACTTTTCACATCACGTATGATCTCAGGTCGAGAAAAAGGTCTTGATATTAGAGCTTTGATGTTTCGTTTTACTCAAACATTAACTGTTTGGTTATTAACCTTCGATGAACGTTGAGTTGATTTGTTTTCACAATATAAGTAACAAAAGTAGTACAGCCGACAATGGAATTTCATTGACTCTTTCATCACTCGCTGTTATACGTGATAGAGACATACAACCTCCGATCACAATCGCCCTTTTGGAGTAAATCTGTTTCTTGAAGCAGTGGATACTACACCCATTTGAGCTCCTCGCTCCATGGTTTCATTAATTTTTGAAATCTTTCGATATGAAAGGGAAGTGTCTGCTTCCCCGACTTATCTTCTTTGTCCTTTTGAAACTAATTATTGCTAACCGACCAAGGAACTTTGTGGTTTTTGTTATCATTTTGTTTCAACCAAAGCTGCTAATTTATGAAGTGGTTGCTTTTAAATGCAAGTGGCTCAACACTCACTATTCTCCACATTGGACATATTTCGCTTAGCTTGTTGAGTGTTTTCAAACACTCTCGTAGTTGAAATTGACTCTCCAAGACCCTTGAGTGTACTCTCTATTTGGAGGTATCTCAGCGTGGTTACACTGGTCTTAAGATTCTCGGACATTTTGTTCGCAGGCTTTCGAACTAAACTGCGAGGCGTGGGTATGGAGGCGGAGAAGACATCTGTCCTTTCACCCCGGGCTCTCTCGTACAATAGTAACGAGGAAGGTTCTTTCAAAAGTAATATTTGATATACACTGATGGCAATAAACACGGTACAAATTTTAAAAATAGGAGGGAGATTCTTCGCAACAAGCTGATGATTGAAAAGCCTGTTTCTCTGCAATAACAATGTAAGTATCATCAGGGGCACCCAACGAGCCAAATCAACCAAAAGCTTAGGTGAAATTTTAATTGCTCAAAAATGTTAGGGAACAAAATTTTCGTTTGAGAAAATGTTAGCTGAAATAAACTTTCGACGAACTTTCTAGGAACTATTTTCTTTCTGGAAATGCTAGCTGACGTATTTTACTGCCAAAACCAGCAAATACCGACTTTTTCGAAAACCTTAGAGGCTATGATTTCCCCATGAAACTTTTAGGCCACGTTTCAGTTACGAAAATCCGAGTGCACTCTTTAATCGACGCCGAAACGGCCCAAGGCGAACAACCCTCCACCGATATCCACAGATATCTACCGAAACTTGTCGTTGGGTGTATCATACACATGCAGGAGACTGAACACTTGATTAACGGCTTACCTCGATATGTGGCACAATCCGTTCCCAGAAAGTTTCGCGACATCATCATCATAACGGCCAAAACCAAAGTCGCAGCAGCGGTGAGGAAGGAAACAACAACAACAGCAGTGACGAGGCACAAGAGTCGCTCAACCACAAACCCATCTGATTGGCTGGAATGTGTAGCTTCTTTTCTTGTTTGTCTACTTTCCTCAGCTTTTGGCTCATTAAAGGGCATTTGTTTTTCCGTGGGAGCAACTCCATTTGCTACTATGTAGTCATAAATTGATGCGTCATTTGCTCTTCTAGGTTTCATTTCAAAGTTAAAATAGACGTTTTCTTTTCTAGCTCCTGTTTTATCCATGATGCTGCTTTCAGGAGATCTTGCGTGCGAACCAAGCGTTTTGGGCGAGTTAGCTCAGTCTACGTATCTTCGTGATTAGCTTAGTGAGAGTTCTTCAACTCCTTCTCTCGTCTTGAAACTTAATCCCTACTTGATATATTAATTTGTAAATGTCCTGGTGATAACACTAGAATAAAATGGTATGTAATTGTTGTCATATGGTACTATTTATTGACCTTCAATGCTATATTGTTCACGTTCGAAAACAACTGAGAAAGGTGTCAAGTTTAAGGTTTCATGATCGATCAGATAGTGGGAAAGACGCCCGGAAAGTGGGTTGTTACTCTATATACTAGGACTTTGAATCTCTTACCTCTACAGACACTAAATGTTATCAAAACCTGGTGCTCTTTTAACATAACATGAAACGAGAAGCAATTACACCTTTCACGGGTTAAAGATAATAAAGCCAAACCCTTACTTTTCTGCCTGAAACCCGGGGGGGGGGGGGGGAGAACTCCCTATAATGGCCTATACGGGAAGGCTCCGCCCGAAAGTGGTACCTTTTTCACGTTGCAGGTATATGAAAGGGTAGGAATTTCACGAGTCGAAGTATATGAAAGGGTAGGGAATTCTGCCATTTAGGCGTTTAAAAGGGCCTTTCATTAAAATATTTCGAACACACAAACCTTATGACTATACTGTTTTAATTTATTGAACGCTACATGAAAATAACAAGAAGACGTACTGTTTTAGGTATACGAAAAGGGTACCATTTGTCAATGGAAGGTATACGAAAGGAGTACCTTTTCTGTCTAAAATGGTATATAAAAGGGTAAGGGGTCGGACCTCTGGGCGGAGCCTCCCCGTATGAAATTTTTTGGGTACCCCCTGGGTGGAGGGGGGGGGGGGGTTGAAACTTAATGCCTGCGTTGTAACCTCTGGTAGAAATTTCTCGCTGTGCAGCACTTCCGACAGGACAGTTTCAATAGGACCTTGATAATAGAGGAACTCCATTACAAATGGGCGTGGCTTAAGTTGTATGATACCAATAAGGGGACCTCCTTGTTTTAGCCTTAGGATTCCTGAGGTCTCCTCACCACTCACTGTCGGCTTTATGATCATGTAGTTAGCATATTTTTTTAGTGATAAATAAAGAACTTGAACTTGAACTTGAATTCACATCAATGTAATCCATCTACACTTTCAACCTTAAGTGATTCCTAGATGTCTCTACTAGTGTTGAATCCTTGACAACCCTAAGTGATACTTAAGTCCGTAATCCCGGGACACATTAGCGGAAGGCGAGTGCTCTCTCTCTCTCTCTCTCTCTCTCTCTCTCTCTCTCTCTCTCTCTCTCTCTCTCTCTCTCTCTCTCTCTCTCTCTCTCTCTCTCTCTCTGGGAACGCGAAATTCACGTATCACTTAAATGAAATTTGAGCCTTCTGACTTGACAGTTTTCGACAGTTTTGAGGTTCGGCGCGACACAAATCAACACTCAAGCAAATTTTTCAGGCAATCTCAAGTTTTACAGTTGACTTACATGCTTCATAGACATTAAATACAAAATTTACAACAATTTTCAGCCGAAAAGTTAACTCG
Organism: Pachyseris speciosa; assembly: GCA_016490735.1. Lineage (NCBI taxonomy): Eukaryota > Metazoa > Cnidaria > Anthozoa > Scleractinia > Pachyseridae > Pachyseris > Pachyseris speciosa. Next base: position 1,329,615 of record JAEMWC010000018.1, on the reverse strand, counting down.
TATCCCAGCTAGGTATATGTAAACTTACCTCGCTAATGTGTGTGTGATTTCTCGTCAGCAAGTTTTTTTTTTCTAGCAACCTAGTGGGCAGGATATTTTTTCCCTTCGTGCTGTAATTTTTTTCTATTACATCTGTGCTGCATGCGATTTTCTTGCAGGAAATGTTTTTTTCCAAATCACTCACACCCATCCTCAAGAGTTAAAATTAATGGTCGGCCCCTAATCTATATATTATAGGTGCGCCAATGGAATGAGCTGAAAAGCTCAAATTTTCATACTTTCCCGTTGTACCGTGATCACAGATTCGTGGTCATCGTACGTGTCAAACACTCCACTGGTGCAATGTCAATAATGTGTTCTTTTTGTTTTGTTTCCTTGCAGTTAGTTAAGCACTGTTTTCTACAAATTTGTCCTGATTTTCTATCAGATTAGGAGATAATCTAATACGTTGGGAAATACTTTTTCAAAACCTCATAATGTAAAGCACGTGCACAAATGATAACGTCCAACCGCGTTGGATGGGGGAAAGTGCGGTTCACGTACCAAATGCCCGGGCCTGACAGCGTACGTGCAACCGTGTCAATCCTGATCGCTACTTTACAGACACCCTGCAGCTAGTTTTGCTAACTGTGGTTTGAAAACTGAAGCAGAGCTGATATTAGCGTAGGCAAGTAAGGTTGAGACATGCTTTCTTTATACTCTACCATATGGTATTGTGCACCGGATTGCATCACTTAAGTCGCAACGCAGGTAAAAATAAAAGGTTTCACCTTTTGCCTCATAAGTTGTTTTATTAATCAACGGGTGTCAAAAGCGTATAACAATTATTTTGCTATAGCAAATGTAAAACACTCTACATGCGATTTTCTTGCTCACGGTCTGATCGGTTTGGTATTTTATCAAGTGATAAAGATGAGGAACATGCGCATTCACTGAGAAATGTTTATTTTTATTGTTTGCGCTCTTACCCTAAAATAAATAATGGCCAGTCCCCACAGCAGACTGGGATGAAAATATACGCTGCAGGATTCAAGAAAAATCTGTTACCCGACCCGGTTTTATGCTTTCTTCAGTTCCATACTCTAATTTTGCACCTTGATATACAACCGGAACTTAGATCTAAAAAAATTCTTAAGTTAAATTCCACTTTTAGGCTCAAGGGGCTGATATTCTGTATTCTGAGAGCTGTTTATGAAGATTATTTGCTGTTAAAGAATAATGGAGGGTAAGGGTAGGGGTGGGGGTAGGGGCAGGGGTAGGGGTAGGGGTAGGGGTAGGGGCAGGGGTAGGGGTAGGGGTAGGGGTAGGGGTAGGGGTAGGGGAGGGGGAGGGGGAGGGGTAATGGGAGGGAGAGGGTAGGGTAGGGGGAGGGCCTCATTTTGGACTTCTATGGTACTCCCAGTAAGACATACAGCAGGTAGCCTGCGTATAAAAGTAGTTTTGATAACATAGAATCCATGCAAAAATGGGTGGCTTTAAATTATTCTTGTGTACTTATTCAAAATAGCCTCGCTAACCTCGCTTTTGAGATTAAAAAAAAATTGTTATCCCGAACGAGGTTAATGAGGTTATTTTGAATGCGAACAAAAGGGTAATCTAAAGGCAGCCATTTTTGCATAGGGTCTATGCTGGGGGAACCAGAGCACTTTGCGGTCATACCCAAAGGAGCTGGAAATAAAAAAAAAAAAAAAGCAATATAGGTGTCTGCTCCCCTCTATGCTCCCCTCAAAATCAAACTCATGCAGAAGAAACCACCATCATGCAACTCGTTACCATGAATGATGACAAACACAATGATGTTTGAGTCTCTTGTTTCCATGGTAACAGAACAAGCTTTTATCAGATGCCTTCATTAGTGCTTCCTCGGTAAAAACAAATGAGCAAAAATACTTAGTCAGTGAGGCTGGAAACAATTGTTTTACAAGGTTTCGAGGTTGGGAAACGGTGGTGACTCGGACGACACCTGCGCATGTGCAAAGGTTGCTCCAGACTAGTACTTCTTGCCATAGGACTTTTGTAAACTGTGCGCAGAGGTGAACATTTTGCCTATTTTTAACGCCGTTTCTGCATATTCAAGGTCGCCATTAATACCACAGGTAGATCTTTTTATGGGTTATTTAATTCCCGTTCCTATCTTTGTACTTTTTGCTGTGGCCATCCGAAGCTCGTACGTTGTGAATGAAGTAGATCCGTGAGAAGAAGTATGGCACAGTTGAAGTGTATCGCACGATTTAGGCATTTTCAAGAAATCCTGATAAAATCTTTGGCCGATTTTTACTGAGTATGGGATTATCTTTACCTGATTTTTTTCCACGTAGTTTTCTACGTTTTCAACTTTTTTTATGTTATTAGCCGAAAAAGTTTGAATTATGGGAACCGTAGGGTCAAAGATGTCGTGCCTGTAGTTGTGCAACAAGGGCATCACACGTTTTGGCGATTTTTTGACGCCGTTTCTGCATATTTAAGGCTAAGATTAATACCTCAAGTAGGTATTTTTAGGTTTTATGTAATTCCCTTTTCTACGTCTATGATTTTTCTCCTACCTTTTTCTTTAGCCATTCGAAGCTCGTACGTGGTGATCGAAGGGGGACCCGGGAGACAAAGTATGGCACAGTTGAATGCCATCGTAAAGACCCAGGCCATATTGGCTGAGTTCGACAATAAAGGGTTATGTTAACATGGTTACTGTATATTTAATGTCACTGTTGATACTACAGGTAGCTCTTATTAATTTATATGCAATGCTTGTTCCTACCTATCTAATTTTTCCTCTCCTATTAGTTATAACCATCTTAGGAGTATTGTCGCCCAGCTCAGGTGTATCATCAACACTCTTATCGTATAAAGATGAATCTCATATGTCCACAGTCACTTTGATCATATTTAAGAAATCATCAGCATAATGCAACACATATATTTTTGTCTTTTTTTACTGCCTGAATTTTACTACTAGGATCTTATCTTCTTTGCCCACAATGCTGGTACTTACAATTCATATAGATAGGTTATAGCAAATTAGCATACTGTAATTTCTAATATTACCAGATTATGCAACCTTGAAAAACCTGAGACACACTGTCAGGCTACCTTGCTTTGATCGGGATGCTGGTAAACTGTTTGTACAAAAGAATATGGTTTTTATCTTCATTCATTGAAACACACCTGTAATACTACATAGTGCAAATCTTAATCTATCAGGATGCACCTGCATGTGGACTGCACAAGTTCAACAATACCAAACTGCTATGAAAGCCCTGTAATGCTACAAAAGGTATCAGGCCAATACACTACCCCAATTACCATGCAAAACATCTGCCACAAATCTGCTTTTCCAGATTGCTTTGGTAAATAGTTGTGCTTGCCTTGGATAAGTTCGCACATGTGGAAAGGCCTCAAAAATGATAATAACTCTATCTATCTATCTTCCCATACAGCAACCCCTCATAAGAGGATTATTTGCCGGGCGGTCAACAGAGAAAAATAAAAAAAATTAATGTGTAAGATACGAAATTCGAGAACGAAAAATGTCACTAGCATTACAGGCTATGCAGGCTATGGGGAGGAAGGAGTGGTCGTGGGTGTGACGTGAACTTCTAGTAGGGTGCTGGAGTTGGTCTGGGAAATCGGAAGCGAACTCTACCAATAGTTTGGAAAACATTAGGTTATGCTCATGAGTGATCATTTTTGTAAAAATCTGTTTTATAATATTTTCCATTCCATTTTCCCAAAAAATTTTGGAATAGTTTCCATTTGAGTCTAGTAGTAAAAACCAAGGTAATCACCTATTTAAAAAACACTGACCCAATCTGAACTCACAAACACAAGGTTAAAATGGCACCAGCATGCAAGATCAAGAGAATCGCAGAGCAATTATTGGATTCAGCTATGAGTGTTGGGAGTTTTGTGAACCAATTACATTGTTAGGAAAATAAAGCAAAACTTAAGCATACATAATATTATTACTTCCAACAAATATCTACTGAAACCACTATCAAATAAGTAAAAGACAAAAATAATTATCTATGTCTCATCACTTTTACTGATGTCTTTAACATATTTTTATCAATTTCATTTGGTCAGATTACATATTATAGAAAGCACAGATTCTCGGGAGTACAATAATTTTTACCCTTAGAATCAGAACATACAGAAGCAGGAGGGAAAGCATTCGAAACGGGGACAATTCTTAAGAAAAAACAACCACGCTAGAACTGGAATGGGTGTTGTGCACTAGCTGGTGTCAAGCAGGGACAGTCCACCTTGCGTAGGTCGTCCGGGAAAGAAATCCGTACATTTCCTGACTTTATCTCAAGAAACATCGTCAATTTGGCGATCGTTCTTCGTACCTCAAGATCTTGCCATCCCAAGTTCGATAACATTGTGTTAACGCTGTTCGTACGACTGTAATCGTTGCAAACAAAGCGCTAGCGCACCGCTCGACGCTGCACTGATTCAAAACAGTTGCCTTAAATCTCCCTCAAACTCAGGCGGCCCAAGCTCCCGCGGTGTGTTGGGTGTCATGTATCATGATCATCTTGCGTAATAACGGTCACGGCGAAATTATAAGAGTTTGAGAATGGGAATGGGAATATTTACCATCGGCCTTAGAAAGCAAAAATACGGTCAAATTCTTAATAAAAATAGCTAACCTTACTTCCACGCTGTTTTGCTTCTTGTCTGTTAGCTTACTTTGCTGTCTTGAGGCCTTTTCAGCGAATTATCGCTTGCTGGGTTTTCCACGCATATGCATATGCGTGGAAAACCCACCAAGAGATAATTCGCTGAAATATTCCCATACAAAATTTTATAATTTCGCCATGACCGTTATTACCCAAGATGATCATGACACATGACACCCATCACACCGCGGGAGCATGGGCCGCCTGTGCCTCCAAAGGCATCGTTCGATATTGTGAACGCCATTACTCGTTTTGGCAATACCTTTAGCCAGCGGCATTCATTTGACCATAAACATATGTGTATGTCACCCCTCGATCTGTCCTTAAAATATGAGCCCGGAGGTCACTGCGAAAACCAGCAGTTAAGACCATTACGCGACGCACGAAATTCGATGTCCGAGATTTCTGGCCATGATCAGTCGTTCTATCTTAGAAATGAATGTTGTGCCGCGTAGCACTAGGAACACAAATAGTGATATAGAGAATTAACTCTGAAGTGTAAATTAAAGTGCTACTTAAACCCATGAATAACCCACTGGGCGTTTGCCCTAGTAAAGGGAAACAGGGAACCACACGAGGCAAAGAAAAAATCTTTTGACCTCGGTGGGAATCGAACCCACGACCTCCGGATTAGATCTACCGTTACTCTGCCGACTGAGCTACAAGGTCGCACAGGGAAAGTCGGGGACGATTTTAGATGGTGAGTCGCGGCAAAGAGAAAGTAAGGGTACATATGAATGTTGTGCCGCGTAGCACTAGGAACACAAATAGTGGAATAGATAATTAACTCTGAAGTGTAAATTAAAGTGCTACTTAAACCCATGAATAACCCACTGGGCGTTAGCCCTAGTAAAGGGAAACAGGGAACCACACGAGGCAAAGAAAAAATCTTTTGGCCTCGGTGGGAATCGAATCCACGACCTCCGGATTAGATCTACCGTTACTCTGCCGACTGAGCTACAAGGTCGCACAGAGAAAGTCGGGGACGATTTTAGATGGTGAGTCGCGGCAAAGAGAAAGTAAGGGTACATATGAATGTTGTGCCGCTTAGCACTAGGAACACAAATAGTGGAATAGAGAATTAACTCTGAAGTGTAAATTAAAGTGCTACTTAAACCCATGAATAACCCACTGGGCGTTAGCCCTAGTAAAGGGAAACAGGGAACCACACGAGGCAAAGAAAAAATCTTTTGACCTCGGTGGGAATCGAACCCACGACCTCCGGATTAGATCTACCGTTACTCTGCCGACTGAGCTACAAGGTCGCACAGTCGTCCCCGACTTTCTCTGTGCGACCTTGTAGCTCAGTCGGCAGAGTAACGGTAGATCTAATCCGGAGGTCGTGGGTTCGATTCCCACCGAGGTCAAAAGATTTTTTCTTTGCCTCGTGTGGTTTCCTGTTTCCCTTTACTAGGGCTAACGCCCAGTGGGTTATTCATGGGTTTAAGTAGCACTTTAATTTACACTTCAGAGTTAATTCTCTATTCCACTATTTGTGTTCCTAGTGCTACGCGGCACAACATTCATATGTACCCTTACTTTCTCTTTGCCGCGACTCACCATCTAAAATCGTCCCCAACTTTCTCTGTGCGACCTTGTAGCTCAGTCGGCAGAGTAACGGTAGATCTAATCCGGAGGTCGTGGGTTCGATTCCCACCGAGGTCAAAAGATTTTTTCTTTGCCTCATGTGGTTCCCTGTTTCCCTTTACTAGGGCTAACGCCCAGTGGGTTATTCATGGGTTTAAGTAGCACTTTAATTTACACTTCAGAGTTAATTCTCTATTCCACTATTTGTGTTCCTAGTGCTACGCGGCACAACATTCATATGTACCCTTACTTTCTCTTTGCCGCGACTCACCATCTAAAATCGTCCCCGACTTTCCCTGTGCGACCTTGTAGCTCAGTCGGCAGAGTAACGGTAGATCTAATCCGGAGGTCGTGGGTTCGATTCCCACCGAGGTCAAAAGATTTTTTCTTTGCCTCGTGTGGTTCCCTGTTTCCCTTTACTAGGGCTAACGCCCAGTGGGTTATTCATGGGTTTAAGTAGCACTTTAATTTACACTTCAGAGTTAATTCTCTATTCCACTATTTGCGTTCTATCTTAGGACGAGGTAGAGAAGATGTTCGGCAGCAGCTACCACGACTGAGAAGTCCTCTTTTGAATCCACTCTGCTCGGCCTGAGCATAGTCTGCTTCAATCACAACCTGTCTGGAAAATAAAGTGTGGGATAGACAAGCCAACCAGACTTTAGTGGTCATGTTTATGAAACCAGGTTTACCCTGAAAGCCTGGGATAACCAGGTTAACCAGGCTCTTAAGGTCATGTTTTCCAACCAGGCTCACCCTCAAAGCGTGGTGCACGGGTAGTAACCAGACAAACCAGATTCTTATGGCGTATTTTCCAACCAGACTCGCCCTGAAAGCGTAGTAAAACCCAACAAACTAGACTTTTCAGGTCAAGTTCTCTAACCAGACTCACAATGAAAGCCTGGGAAAACCAGGCTAACCTGGGTTTTTGTTTTATAATTTGTGCGCTTTAACCGGCCTTGGGTAGATTTTAACCTGGCTGACCAGGAAAGGCTGGTGAAACCAGTCTTACCAGCCTTGTTTGCTTCCAAAAAGCCTGGTATGTTTGGTTAAACCAGGCTCTACCAGGCTCTACCAGGCTCTAACAATGTGATTTGGTAAGCTGAAGCCACTCTAAAGGCACTAAGGCCACATGGTAGCGGGCATTACCCCTTAAATCTACCAAAGCAAAGATTGAGCCCAAGCATTAGCAGCCATGGACAGCTGCTACCATGTGGCCTTAGTGCCTTTAGAGTGGCTTCAGCTTACCAAATCACATTAATTTGTGAGGTATATCCTTGTCACTCCAGCCACATCCCACAAGCTTTACGTTTTCACTGCTTGTTTTATGGATATGTGGGTACTTGAGCCTGAGTATTAGCTATGCCATGCTGATGAGGCCTAACAAGGCCGAAACAGCTGTCCATGGCTGCTAATGCTTGGGCTCAATCTTTGCTTTGGTAGATTCAAGGGGTAATGCCCGCTACCATGTGGCCTTAGTGCCTTTAGAGTGGCTTCAGCTTACCAAATCACATTAATTTGTGAGGTATATCCTTGTCACTCCAGCCACATCCCACAAGCTTTACGTTTTCAGTGATAGGTTGAAGTTTTCCCAAGATTTACATATCTCAGTAGTGAATGCCACTCGGTGAGTGATTGTCTTGGACTTATCGAAAACATTTAATTTAATAAGAATTAAAGGTATAATAGACCATTTCCAAATTCAGTTCATCCTGTGAAAAGGAGTCCTCGTGGAAAGTTTTCCTCATGGATATTAATTTTATTTGCATAGACTTAGAACTCACTTTCACGCTGGTTTTAGCGTAATTACGTATTTTACATACCTCGTAAAAACTGGGACCCAGTTCGCTGGCTGATCTGCACGGAATGAGAACTAACAGAGGACCCTTTTTTTATAGCACGCAGAAATACGAGGGGGCTCCTTTATAATAATTATTCTTCTTTGCAATAGTTGCCTAAAAGTTGTGTTTATACGGCATTGGCTGGTTTTCCTAATTCCAATCCGTACGACGAGTCTACTTACTCTAGTGAATTTTAGCGAAACGCCGCCAAGAGAACAGAAGATAGTCGTAGGTATGACAGATTGATGGAGCACGTTGTTTACACAGGTTTCCAGCAATGCTGAACCAAGTTTTTATGGTGGCTCGATTGGATTTTTCAGTACTGTTACTTAACACGGGTTCGCTAGAAATACAATGAAGCGTTCCTCTCGCCGTTATTACTTGGTGCTACAGATTCCTTTAACTATAAGATGCAGCAGATCAATCTTAAGACAGATCAAGTTGAACACTCCCAGTAGTAAATGTAACACTCCATGGCTGGGCTTCCGCTATTCACGGTTCCTTCGCATTTACACTTGTAGGTTATTTTGCCACCTGACTCAGTGCTAGTCATTATAACAGTTTTTGCATCGTTCGTTCCACAGTTAACACCAAGGAATTGCTTTCCCTACAAAAAAGAAGAAGAAGAGAAGAAGAAGAAGAAGAAGAAGAAGAAGAAGAATATAACGCAGCCAGTACAATTAAACAACTTGTCCTAGCTACATGAACTGCCACAACCTTAAAGGGGCCTAAATCATCATTTTGCGGACAGTTTGGGTTTAAATTCCTGAACTCACTCATGTTCTTAGAATTCGCTTGTGAGTACTCCCTAATTAATTTTATAATGGCAACGTTCGCAATATTTTGCCTTGGCACATGGGGTACTATTTTTAGCATTAAATATCCCAGACTGGTACATTTTGGGATGAAAGAGTTGTTAACTGTTCAGAAAGTACTAGGCAAGCAGAAAATCGAGATAAAAACCGCTATTCCGGAAACAGTATAATTAATATACGTATAACATACGCGAGAGAAGTAAGCAAATGCTCCCGAACTTAACTCCGCAAAAGATTTCCTTGACGATATTGTAAGGGTTTCGGTCAACAATTTGATCGACGTACATCTTACATTCTATTTTCTTCGAAGAATATAGCATAGGTTGTTTTAGGGACTTACGTTTGGTTCAGTTTTTGTAACTTCTGTCAAAGGATAAGCACCAGCTGAAAGTGTAGTTTTATCGTTCTTGTAAGAACATTGGGAAAGTCCTCCAGGCGCAGAAACACCAGAGGGCCCCTGACTACCGTTGTACCCACGAGGACCAGGTGGGCCTGAGACACCAGGAAAGCCCTGGGTACCATTGTGTCCAGGGATACCTAGGGAGCCTTTATATCCAGGAAGTCCAGGGGACCTCTAGGACCTGGCGTCTTCGACATGTTGATCTAGTTAGAAGGGAAATATTGTTAATTAGCGTTCCGCAACCTAAAGGTTTGTTGGCTAGTTATTTATCCTATTGACAGACGCTGATCTGCCACACCGGAGCGGAAGGAGCTCATTCCAATGAAACAGGAAATAAATATTGCACGAGAGAATACGATTTGGTAGGAGATGCCACTTTGGCGCTCTCAAGTGACATTTGGAAGTCATATTAATATAAAATGAACTGACTAGGTATTACAGAAAGAAACTTTTTTGATTGGCCTTTAGAAACAAATTGTGGCTTTGGATACAGTACTTTCCCATTGAAGTCCTCTACACTTTTCTAAGGAAATCGTGATTATACATATTTTATCGAGGTGGACCCAAGGGAGGGCTCCCTTTGCATATCTTTCATGTTTAAATAAATAAGGTAATGATAACAACTGACCGCAATAATCTCAAGGATAAAACAAAACAACAGGCACAAACGAAAATAATGACAACAGGGAGGTGGAGTCAAGTGGAGGTCCAAGCACGAAAAGCAAATTAAAACTCGGCTCCGGTACTCTCCAGTCTTGACAACGACAACGGTTAATAAGAAAGAACTTATATTGCTTATTGCTTGTCGTCTAAACCCAGACAAACAATCAAAGGCAAATAAACAAACAAAAGCAGAAAAAACGTCAAAGTTACTCGTATGTGGCTATGGTATCTTATACTCCAACGAATTCATGTGCGTAGGCAAACATTTTGTCGGGGGGGGGGGGGGAGGCTTTTCGTGATTCAATGTTAATTCTTCAGCGTAACATAACAAGAGAGGAGATTAAGGAATGCGGAGTCACCCGCCCAAAATGTTAATGGTCGTTTACATACCACGTTGCCCGTTTTATTTGGCACTTGCTCTTTTAATGTTAATCATGGCGATGCTAGTGTTGGGGCGGATCAAGGGTTGCTAGAAAGGGGGTTCGAATAAACGATCCCCGTAGGCAGGAGCATCTAGCGGGAGATCCGGGGCATGCTCCCCCGGGAAATTTTTGAACTGTTAGTCCTCGGAAATACGATTTCCAGCGTTCTGAGAAGAAAACCAAAGTGTTTTAATTGCTGTGAATTCAAGTCAGCTTTCATAGTTTTTGTATTTAGAAAAATAGGCGATATGTGATCGAAACATATTAGTTAAGACATTGAAGTACAACTCGACAGATTTTTCCCAAACAATTCTATTTTTTGACGACTTGGGGTGCTGCAGCCCACCCAGCCCACCGCCCCGTACGCTTATGAACGAATCGTTCTTTTCAATAAACGCTCTCTTTAACCCTTTTTCCTTTTTAACAATGAAATTACCTTTTCTTCCAATTTTATAACTTCTTCTCTGTAGAAATGCATCGCTTGCCAGAGGGATGTTGTATTCTCCTAATCCACAAAGAAACGCATAAGACATTTTACATTGTACTTTCTGTCATTTCCAGAATGCATCATCGTGGTAAGGAAGATCTCTTTTGGGTTTATATAGCATTTGGTTTTCGTTGAATAATTATGAATTGTGCCAGATAATAGTGATGAAGTAACGCAAAATTTAGTAATTTATGAAAGGTAAGCTTGAAGAATCCAGTGACTCTTTCTTGGATTGGTTGGGTTGACGGTTTTTATTGGATTTTCATATGATACCTTATAACTATTATTGCCATCACCATTACTATCACCACCACTACCATCACCGCCTTTATCATCATCATCGTCATCGTCGTCGTCATTTATATCCGAATATTTTAGGCAATGGAATTGTTTGACGCGCGCCGCATGACTTCTGAGGAGAGCTATTAAGTTGTCTTACAATGGTGCACAACACAGGCTTCATTCCGTGTCCTGGAACTGTAAGTTTCGTACCTTGATTTCTCGTCTTATAACACTGTACAGTGTATGTTGATAAGTGAATGTTGGTAATGATTCACTGTTGTACATGTAGTTCTTGCTCCCTTAACTCCGCAATATAATCCAGATCGTTGTTTTCATTGAAACATTGCAAGTTTGGACTTCACAAACTGTTCTTAAAGCCCTGAGCAAATAAGGGTCATATGGCTCTGTTCATTAATCTCCCGAAAAATAAGTTGCGCTCCCAACACAACCAACCATCAACTGACAGAACAAGTCAACCCGCTATCCAACCAACCAACCAACCAACCAACCAACCAACCAACCAAGTTAGAAAATCTACCAATCAACCAGCCAACCAACCGATCAACCGAACAACCAACAAAACCGACTATTCAAACAATCAACCACTACTGACCAATGAAGAAAAAAGCCAACGAAGCAGCCTTCCAAGCAACCTAGCAATCACATGCAGCCCAAGCCATCGAGTATGGAAAGCCAAATGGTGCAAAATTCAAGAAGCAAAATTGGCGTCACATTCAACAAATTTCCTATCAAGGTCAAGACGGATTTCGATCAAGCTCAACAAAATCAATTCAAGCTCAACGATTTTCTCACATTCAACAAATTTCCTATCAAGGTCAAGACGGATTTCGATCAAGCTCAACAAAATCAAGTCAAGCTCAACGATTTTCTCTCAAGGTCAAGACATCTTTTAAACAAGCTCAACAAAATAAAGTTATCACATTCAACAAATTTCCTATCAAGGTCAAGACGGATTTCGATCAAGCTCAACAAAATCAAGTCAAGCTCAACGATTTTCTTTCAAGGTCAAGACATCTTTTAAACAAGCTCAACAAAATAAAGCTATCACATTCAACAAAGTTACTTTCAACGAAAAAATTATCGCAGTTTCAAGCTGCGTTCGATATCGACCAACAACTTGGCCTTTCAAGGTCAAGCCGTGATTGCCGTCACGCTCAACGTAACCAAATTCTTGCATCAACAACCGAAACACATTGTCAACAACTACCCAAACACTGTCAACAAATAAAATATGGAATCCGGAATCCGGAATCCGGAATCCGGAATCCGGAATATTGGTACATGCTTGGTATCTTCAATCTTCAAATCGCAATGCCGACGAAGGTTAATCTTGAAGTGCATGAATATAAAATAAAGGTGGATTTCCACTGTCGCGTAATTTTTACGGCCGCACGGACGTAAACTTGAACTGGCTTTACGTGCGTAAATAAAATAGAGACGATGTGTGAAAGGACGCGCGTATAAAAACGTAAAAGTTGAGCGAGGTTCAACTTTTAAGGTGGATTTCCACTGTCGCGTAATTTTTACGTGCGCACGGACGTAAACTTGAATTGGCTTTACGTGCGTAAATAAAATAGAGACGATGTGCAAAAGATCGCGCGTAAACGTAAAAGTTGAACCTCGTTCAACTTTTACGTTTACACGCGTCCTTTCACTCATCGTTTCTATTTTATTTACGCACGTAAAGCCAGTTCAAGTTTACGTCCGTCAAGTTTACGTCTTTGCAGCAATCAAGCCCATGAAGTTTATTCTAGGACAGCATTTTTAATACTTTGGTTTTGCTTTTAATAAACCGCCTGATTCCTTTAAAGCACACAGCTTTCAATCAAACCACAACGATACTAATTAATGTTCTGTGCATTTTGAACATTTAAATTCAAATCATTTCAATTAAAAGCACCTCTTATTTTTGTCGATGAAAAGTGTGAGGCCTGTCCACAAGTTGACGGCAACGTTTTGAACAACTTTCGATTTTCGATCAACCTTTATGATTTCGAGCAACTTTTTTTTCCGTTTTCAATGTTTTATTATTGATTTCAGCTAGATCTTTATAAAACAAGAGCTATTTTTACTTATTATTTTAAACGCTTCGTGACCAAAAAGCAGAGAAAAATCACTTTGCATATCTTGACTTAATTGCGCGTGGGAACGCTTACGCCTGATTGGTCATTGTCTGTTGCTCGATGCTGGAATGTTTGGCGCGTACATTTCAGGTTATCGAGTGGCCGTCGATAAAACGAGGAACATGGGACATTCCGGAACATCCCGGTACATTCCGGAACATCTCCAAAAGACGAAAAAAGATCACTTTAAAAAAACTTTAAATATACAGAAAAAAAAAACTAACACGAAATAAATATAATCCGAGAGATTAACTGGAGAAAAAAAGAAGACAAAAAATAAAGACGTTTATAAATGCCCCACCTGGAAATGATAGCTATGGGGGCTGGGTGAGGATTGTTTTAGCGCTTTCGTTTGCTTACAACATTTTCACCCTCATACAGTTGTACCGTCTTCTGCCATTGCTCTTTTTTTTTTTTTTCCAAAAAACCTAAGTCAGTATGGTGCCCAATATACCTTGAAACTTTTATATAGGAACCTTGAGCACGCTGCTCTCCACTTCTGATTGGTTAAGGATATCTACAACAACTGAGGACTCGGTCAGGCCTACTTTTACAGTAGACGATAAACGTAGTTAATCTGCTCCAAGAAAGATTTTCTTCCCAATAGCAATGCTTCTCACTCCGTTTTTGCAGCGAGGGCTGCACTGTATGGGCCTGTTTGTTTCTTACGGTTAAACATGTACGAGGCTAGTGCAAAATCTCGCGGGTCAGCTCTTTAAGTTGCATTTAATTATCCTGCATACGGTCTTTCTTAATAGTTATCCCTATATCCCTCCACATCGACTCAACTGGAAAGAACAAACCAAGTCCCAGACTAAGACTTCACTCCTGTCACCTACCTCTTCCTGTAAGACATCTATCGTCTTCTTCTTCGGTTCTTTTAACCCTCAATCCGGATTCCGGATTCCAGATTTTAGGTAAACCCGAAAAATATAAGCAAACAGCTTACTTTTATTTACATTTATTATCGCATATCCAGACAACTTTCCTAATAACTGAACTACATATTAAATACACGATGGTGCTAGTCACAGCGGGACGCAACCATACTGACACAAAACAGGACCATTTTGATGCCAATTTTCCATACCTGTTTAGGGATACAGGCGAAATACAGTGACGATAGTTTCCTGCTAGCAGAGGCCTCTTTTCCTTGTATTCAGCGTCCCCAGCACGCTGAATACAAGGAAAAGAGGCCTCTGTTAGCAGGGAATGACGGTAGTAATTGGTTTGATCATTTTCAGAAACATTTGGCTTCAAATATTGTCCTCTATCTGAGCTCTTTCTTTCTCCGCACTGCAGTTTCTAGAATCCAGATTCCGGATTCCGGATTCCATAATTTTATTTGTTGACAGTGTTTGGGGTAGTTGTTGACAACGTGTTTCGGTTGTTGATGCAAGAATTTGGTTACGTTGAGTGTGACGGCAATCGCGGCTTGACCTTGAAAGGCCAAGTTGTTGGTCGATATCGAACGCAGCTTGAAACTGCGATAATTTTTCGTTTAAAGTAACTCAATTTATTTCTTGAGCTTGACTCAAATATCTCTTGGCCTTGAAAGGAAATTTGTTGAATGTGATAGCTTTATTTTGTTGAGCTTGTTTAAAAGATGTCTTGACCTTGAAAGAAAATCGTTGAGCTTGACTTGATTTTGTTGAGCTTGATCGAAATCCGTCTTGACCTTGGTAGGAAATTTGTTGAATGTGATAGCTTTATTTTGTTGAGCTTGTTTAAAAGATGTCTTGACCTTGAAAGAAAATCGTTGAGCTTGACTTGATTTTGTTGAGCTTGATCGAAATCCGTCTTGACCTTGATAGGAAATTTGTTGAATGTGATAACTTTATTTTGTTGAGCTTGTTTAAAAGATGTCTTGACCTTGAGAGAAAATCGTTGAGCTTGACTTGATTTTGTTGAGCTTGATCGAAATCCGTCTTGACCTTGATAGGAAATTTGTTGAATGTGACGCCAATTTTGCTTCTTGAATTTTGCACCATTTGGCTTTCCATAATCGAGAAACAGCCGCAACAACCACGCGACCAAAAACTGAAGCAACCAGCCAACCTTAAATCTATCTGAAAAACAATCCACCAACCACAACCAAGCAAGAAACCAACCATTCAATAAACTAACCAACCAATCAATTCTTTCCTCATATTCAGCCAGATAACCAACGAACAGTCGGCCAGTAAGTCGCTCGCTCGCTTCGCTCGGCCGGTCAGACAGTCAGATGGTAATTTAGCCGCTAGTCACGCAGCCAAGTAAGCTTTAACTCCAGTCAAGCACCGACCAACATCGAACAAACATTAAAAATCAGTGACAAACAGTGACCCAAATAAAAAAAAGGAAACAAATAACCGTACCGAATTTTCTCTGAGGAAAGACATCATATCCTTTCTGAGGTCTTGCACATTCCTTGAAAATTCCCTGAATGCAGCCTGACTGGGAGTGGAAGTGTCACGCAACTCTACGAAGGAAAGACAAACAAGACCATAACAATTAGATAACTAGCCTGAGAGAAAGCTCTCTCGGGGAGTAGGGGGTGAGAGTAGAGAAGATAACTGCTCAATGATGAATAGCTCTTGTACCTCAGTAGTATCGCTCACAGTTTCTTCACTTCAAGGTCACTTTGTTCAAGGTTTTTTTTTTACTCCACGAAGTGGCTAATTTACTCCATTTCGCTTCCTGCTTGAAGGAGCACTGTCACCGGTATTTTTGCTGTTTTTGATTCATTTCTGCCAAAATTACTACCTTTTACCTGTTATCGTGCAAAAATTGCTCTTACAGCATCAGTAAGATGAATTCCAATGAAATTTTAGCAGGGAAAGCTAACCATGATAATTTTTTTTGGTGATTTTTCAATGCACAGCTTGAATTTTTGAAAAAACTGGCAAGTTTTTTCAAGTTTCAATCCATTTCCATCCTCGTCATCTCTGATGGAATACAGGAATTTATTGTGTCAATGCAGTACTACAGTCTTTAGCAGCTGAACTAGACCATTATTTTAAGGTTTCCACTGATGCATTGGCAGTTTTAAGCTTTCTATCATGACAGTACAATAGCGAGACACTGCCCCTTTAAAGTGATAGAATTCTCCGGAAAAGTATACTTATAAAGCAAGATGAACACTTTAAGAAACTTTTACCGGCTCAAACTTGCCAAAACCGAGTCTGAAATGTTATGCGAGGGTGTACGTGTAAAGGTTCTCGGCTCAGAGTGTTTGAAGGATTCAGCACACTTGAGCTTTCTTATAGAGTCGTGCTTTGGATCATGTATGGTAAGTTTTACACAATCCCATGATGTAAACTTATGACTCGTGATTAGAAGGATTGGAACAGAGTGATGTAACTATTTTTGAAGCGATCGAACCATCATGTGAAATGGGTCGACAAATGTAACTGAAGCATCCACAGTCTGCAAATGGCTAAACCGCCTGTGAGAGATCACTCGGAGTGCCAAAGGAAAGACCACAAAGGTTCTTAAATTGGGGTAGTTAATCAATTTTTATTTGTAGATTTCATAGGCAAAACGTTCCAAGGCGCATTCTTTGGCAGGGCCGTACCGTTTTAGTCGGCCACGGAAGCATATGGCTCTTCATGCAGTTTTTTGAAGTTTCAAAATGAAGCTGGGCAGATATTTTGCTTCTGAAAATAATATCTGTTTTGCATGAATCATTGTTTCAATCTTGAAACATAAGACTTTTTTAGGCATATTAAAAAGTAATTACGACTGGGAACGATAACTCAACTTTTAATAAGACAGGATTATATATAACAAGAGGCTACAATTAGCCTAAACCCGGGCTTGTAAAAAACAGTATTGTATCCCTAACTTAGTGCTAAACAAAAGAATAGAGGGAAGTCTGTCTTTCTTACATCGGACGCATTGTGTTTAGCTTGTGTTGGAGTCTATTTCTTTAGACCCCTATCAACATTTATTCCTCTAAAATACAGCTCAACCATTGAGAACAGTAATTATAACACTTGTAAAAAATATTTCTAAAAGAACAAGAAAAAGAGAAACAGAAAAATAAAGCCCGTGATATATACCACTAAAAAAGCTAAAAGACATCAAACCCGGGTTAGCTGTGTCACAGGCAAGAACAGTGACCTTTAGGCCACAGAGGTTTATCCTTTTGCAAGGTGATAAAAATAGTGTATTGATTCCAAAAAAAAAACTAAGCACACTTGTTTTCGCTTCGCTGGATAATTGTTTGAGAAAGGAAACGCTTATCGAACGATGTAGGATTTTTTCGCAATAAACGTTAATGGAGTACGTCTCGGTGAAATGTGAGTAGAAAATTAATTAGCAGAGTGAAACTGTTTACAAACACTTCTCCTTTGTCGTCTCATGTTATTATAATCGGCTCCGAAGCACAAGACCTAGAAAACTCAGACCCACCCCCCCAAACTGTAAAAACTCAAACCCCTCATAAACGGCGATAATTCATTTTGCCCACGTTTATTTCACTTTGAAAATTTGTATAGTTGTGAGGGGGTCTGAGTTTTCCAGTTTGGGGAGGGGGGGTCTGAGTATTCTAGGTCTCGTGCTCCGGAGCCGATTATAATAACGTGAAGTGTTTGTTATCTGCGATAAATAGACGGTGTAACATTTCAGCGCACTGAACGGCGATAATTTATTTTGTCCTCGTTTATTTGACTTTGAAAATTTGTATAGTTTTGAGGGGGTCTGAGTTTTCCAGACTTGGGGGGGGGGGGGTGGCGGGGGGGGGGGGCTGAGTTTTCTAGGTCTGAGGTCTGAGTTTTCTAGGTCTGAGTTCTCCAGACACCCGATACGGGGAACACGGCGGCAATCCATCTGGAGTTAAATTTTGGTCATGTTAAAAGCTTTCTTCTCGCTGTTGAACTTGCAAACATTCGTATAGACACTTCTCTTAACATATTAGTTGTTCAGACTTCAAAGACACAAGGTGAATCGACGTTTTCCAATACGTGACAACAGGCATCATTCTTGCTGTTGATATGAGATTTACACTTAGGAATCACTCGGCTGGGAAAGGTCAAACTCCCTTTGTCTGTAGTCTCTAATTTTTGGCGCTCCCCTCGCGTCGCGTCTCCTCGCAACTTCGCGCGCGCACGTGGCCCCAAAATCCGTCGCCAAAATTAGAGACTACTCGCAATCTCCTGAAGCAGTCCATCTGCCATTAAGTTTACTCATGTTAAAAGCTTTCTTCTCGCCGTTGAACTTGCAAACATTCGCATAGACACTTCTCTTAACATATTGTTTGTTCAGACTTCAAAAGCCACAAGATGAATCGACATTTTCCCGTACGTGACAACACGCATCACTGTTGTTAAAAATAGTTAGCGCTTGCGCAGAAACGCCGGAAGTGCCATTTGTGGATGATACTCGACGACGAAAAAGAATAATCGTCGGTAGTTTAAGACCCGGCGCGCGCGCGAGACGCGCGCAGCCCGGGTAATAATAGAACGGTCTTTCATCTTGATTGTAAAACCTTTCTAACAAAATATATAAGTCAGCCAAAACCTAACCGAGCAGCCAACCCAGTTACAGTTGATATTCATACTGGGCTCTTACCCGACTATCTTATATAACCGAACGATTGACTAGTTATGCAACTCACCTTGGACGGAGGCACGTTCCGTCGAAGCAGTCGAAGTGTTTCGAGATAACATCATCGTCAAGGCTATAGCCAAAGTGGCGGCCGCAGTCAGGAAGGAAACGACAACTAGAGCAGTCATGATGCACATCATTCGCTGAACTATCATCATATCCGATTGGCTGCAGCATTCAAGTGACTCTGTCGATACTTGTCTGTTCTTGAAAAGCTTTCCAAACGCCCTTTGTTTTGTTGTGGGAGCAACTTCTTCCCCAGGTACCTCGTCATAAATTCCTGTGTCAGGGTAGTCTTTTGATTCCATCTCGAAGTAAATGTTTCCTTCCTCAGCTTCTGTCTCATTCATCATCAAATAATCTTACGATTATTTAAGCTGTCATTTCGTCCTCTTCTTCTCTTATTCTGAAACTTGATCTTCGTTGACTAATATAATAGTACTTTGAGATGTCATCATATGATACTATTAGTTGACCTACATGATGGTAATTTTTACTCTTTGGAACATGAAAATTAGATATATGGCAAGCGGGACATGCAAAGACGCGTAAAAGTTTCATTTGCGATCTATTTGCCTCAGAAGTAAACAATAGTTTCAAATAGTTCCGTGTGGACCGGGACAAAAGTTGCCAGCGGTTTCCCTGTAAAACTTCAGTGAATGATATCATGCAGTAAATTCGTGTGCACGTGCACTAGCTATTGTTTCTCAGAAGAGCTCGTCTTTCTTGTTGCTGGTTTTCACCGTTACAGGAGGAAGTATTTGTCGTATTTCAAAAGAGGTTAATGTGTCAATTATCTGTTTATTTTGGAGCCTTGGTTACCTTTTTAGGCATTTCCTTTAAACTATGCAAAACGCTTTATAATGTCAATAACTTGTACTTTAGTGTTGTTTGCAGTGATTACTCTTTGCGTGGAATTCAGTTAAATAGCACATTGTTATCCCAACACATTCTACACCCTCCAGTCCAGATCTGCTTGTGGATCAGATTTGGACCCCCTAGCGGCAGAACTGCTAGCAGATATGAACCCCCTTTTACGAATTTGCACCCCCACCCCTCCTAAAAACAAGCGTTCTATTGCGTAAGGTCATAAAAATTCCTTTGCAAATTTAGTTTGGAGATGTTAAAACGCAAAAAAAAAATATTGAGGTAGGTTTTTAAAAAAAATTATCTTTAATACTTTGTGTAAAAAAGAACCTGCAACGCTAGTTTGCATCTATAAATTTTTAAAACAAAACATTTCTTAACATCTTAGAGCAATACCTAAGGACAGGTCTGTTTCCCCGTTCAACTGTAGGCTACTTAGTTATGGCTTAGAGCCACTAGAAATTGGTGGAGAAGCCTGGTGAATGCTATTTTGAATCAGTATCCGACATTAGATATAAAGTGATTCAGATCATCACTTCATAATAAATGCAATCTCAGTTATCCAAAGCCTAGCTCCCATGAGACAGTTGGAAATCAGAAATTGTGTATCCTCTGGATATATGTATGCCTCAAAAAAATTATGAAAGAAAGATACATGGAGATCAATAAAAATATTTAGATGATATGCATTACGACCAAGATATTTCTTTTGATCAGGTACTTCTTGACCTTACTATCGCAAAAAACTGCTTGCTGACATTAAGCTCATCAATCAATGCACCTACAGTGTTTTCAAAAAGAAATCCAGCTGCTTTTCTGGCCAGCCAAGTGCAAGACTAAGCAACTTGATAATAAAATATTGGGCATTTGGTTGATATCACTATCAAGGTAATTAACAATGTAGTATGAGGATTTAAGGTAATGATTCATCAAAGCAAAAGTGGTAGAAATCCGTGTTAGCCATCTTAACTTGATTTTCTATTTTGCAAGAAAGGTAAGGACTAGTCTCACATTTCTCCATGTACATTTGACATTGCACAACATACTTCATAAAACATCAAAAATCCCATTAAACATTAGTGCCAAATGTCATCCAAACATACCACAAGATTGGTGTGACCAGCTATGAATAAAATTAATTGAAAGACTGCATGCAGGAGAGGGAAGTCCAGAGGATGTGTACATTGATGACAAAGAGCTTACTTTAAGTTTATTCAAAGTTTTAAGTTTAAAAATACCTTGTCATGCGAATACATCTAAGTTGATACAAAAAAAAGGTGACTGGAGAATAATTGGGAGAAAGTAAATTCCCATACAAAGAACATTATCTAAATATTACACATTCTAAAAACTAAGAGGTGAAATTTAAACGTGGCCCAAAGCTAACCTAATCAAATTAAATCGAATACTTGTCTCTTACAAGTCACCCCTGATTTGAGATTGACACTAAAAATAAAGAAGTAAAATTGAAATACAATCCAAAGCTAACCTAATGAAATTACATACTTGTCACTCACAAGCTACTTCTGATTTAAAATTGGCACAAATAATGTAATAGATAGGACTTATAAAACTGCTTAAAGAAGGTGCATGTATGATGTTCGATGGAACACCATTCCAGTCTGGTATGTAGCGATTATAAAAAGAAAAGCTGAAGGCCATATATATATTTAGCCAGGCTAAGCCTAGAATCGGAGCTGCACACTCTCACCAAGCAACTTCGCATGGCTTTATTTGGGCCAGTTTAATTTGTGTCCAAAACAATTGAGCAACAGCAAGGAAAACGAAGAGGTTTCGATAGCAAGCGTTTGCAAAAAAAGACAGACATTCGTGAGTCCTAACTACTTTCAGATGAAAGCGTAACGGAATTCAAAGCGGATAAAAAAGAACACTACAAGCGAACAAAGTACGATGCGAGTGTTTGCTCGAAGAAGGAGAAGGTGGAGAAATTAAACAAGACTAGCTTGTAATAAAATAGCTTGTACTGATTAATCTAGAAAAATCGGGATTTATTTTGCCATAAATGCCCGCAGAAAAGACGATAAAGGGTAAAAACTGATCGTTAAGAGCAGTCAACAGGAATTCACCGCGGTTCAGAAACAGCAGAACAACAAACAAGTATTACAAGAAAACAAAGCACAATACGAATAATATTTCTTCGAAGATTCTTGGAGAAGGTGGAGAAATTAGACAAGTAACAAAAATTGCTTAGCAATTTTGACATAAATGTCCGTAGAAAAGACAAAAAAGAGGTCCACACCTGATCGTTTAGAGCAGTCAACAGGAATCACTGAGGCAGCAATCACTCGGAACGCGACAGAGCTGAATAATAGCGCCATTTCCCACAAAATCTTTCCTTGGCTGACACAAAACGCTAAAGAGCTTTGATAGTTTTACTGGTACTTCCCATGTCTTCCGAAGAACCTTCTTCAATTAACGATTCTCAATGGCAAAGCGCCATCCAGTTAACGAAGAAAGCGCTTGCCAAACCACACGAGCATTTCTCGCGCAGACCCGTCCACTATAAAATTTATCAAAGCCAGCCCAGCCAGTCAACTCATTTCGCTGTTTTTAATATCCAAACGCTGATTCTTACCGGTTCAAACAAATTAAGACGACATGTTTATAGACGGCGAAACTTAATATTGTTGTTTACAGGCCGCTTTCGACGAAGATCTCTAAAACGTTTTTCAAATGGCGAGTGAAGCGCGCTGGTTTTTGACTTTTTTGACAGCATTTTGACAACTTTATGTCAGATTTTGAGACGTGCACATGCACATGCATTTGATCGGCTTTTTTTTTTTTTTTACTCGAGCTTGAGTTTCCGCCTTTAATCCTTAATTTTACGAGGACTCATTGTGATTACGTGTTATTAACATAAGGGTAAAAGTTTCTTAACGCTGTTGAAGTACCAAGATCGAAAACCAGTCAGTCAAGCCGGGTAAAAACACTCGTTCGCTTACAAAGAAAACAACGTAACAAAAAACAAACAAACAAACAAACAATTCAACTTCTTCTTTGCGTCCAAAACGAGTACAGATGATTGTTATTTATATCCATTCGAGATAAAATACAAGTTTCATTCCTGAACAAAAGTAACAACGATTAAACCAAATGTTAAGCTTCTATTTATTAAATTTACGTCACTGTCATGCGCTGCGTTGAAGAGGTTTCTACCACTTGAAAATACATAAACTTCAGTAAAGTAAAAACAAGCATCCGCAAAAATAGCAAACGGTTTGTCCAAAGAAAAAGCTTCTTCCACAGAGTTTGAGCTACTCGTTCCTCCCATTAATACAGGTCAACTGTTAAGTAACCTTTCTTGGTGAGATGCAAGATGCCGCGGTAAAGTGAAAGCCCTTGAAGCGTTGAATTATACTGTTTTCAACCACACAATCGGTCCAAGTTTGAAGCTTTTCTTGAGAAAAATCTTTCGGTCTTCCTTTCATCACTTAAAAATTCACCTTCCGGAGTATCTTTTGACGAGTTCCTGATTTTTATGCTTTTTACGCGAATTTAAAGACAAATTTCGATCGAAGAAGATGAAGTTGTTTTGCTCAAAACGAAGAAACCAACTGAATGTGAAATTACGAGCCGCAGAAAGCGCGCGAAAAATTAAGCCTCGATTTGGTTTGGGTGTCCCATACCTGGCTTGAGCCTGCGATCAAATCGAAAGCAAGTACCTGGTCAGCAGTCAACTTAAAAAACAGATGACCTCAATGAGGTCTTAACTTGAGCCCGCGATATGGTCACGTGACACTGGTCAGCGGATACCTTGTTTTGACAGGTGTCAGTTGGCTATAAGATGGATGTCCATTATCAAAGATGTACGCTGGGTGTACACTGTAAACTAGCTGGTCAGCTGCTGGGCCGGGTGGAGTATGGCCGCCATGTTGGATTATTAGGAATATTATTAGGATATTATTAGTTATTGGGCAACACCGCCGTCGTCGTCGTCGTCGTCGTGCGCGCCCACGAGCAATACCGCTAGTCATTTTTACCATGAGAAAAGCATCTGACGGTTTTCTATAGGTATGGTGCTCCACTTAGCGGCCCTTCGGGCCGCCGGAGCTCCGCTAATAATTTGTTGTTATGCCTAAACATTGGTTGCCATGCAACATAATTCAATATCACACGCACAAAAAGTAACAGGAACAGCAGTTGGAGGTCTTGGACTGCTACACGGAAAATATTGCCAGAGTCGATTTAACTACTGATCCAATGGAAACCTCACAGAAGCATAATTCGATTCTTGGAGGATTTCTGTATAATCCTTCCCTCGAATCGGCATGAACTAATCAATGGAGCTCTTTGCGTTGTATACAAAAGCCATGATTCTTAGTAAGTCGTAAGGTGGGGGACTACCTTATTCTTACTAGTTTTCGCGATTTCGAAACAAAAACGAAATTCAATGCTCGCTCGAAAAACAACGCTCGAAAATTAAAATCGCGAAATCTAAAAGTTTCGAACTGGTGGTCATAAGAAGCTTACACTGCTGCTGTAGTAAGCTTTTAAGTGTGAATTACATTCATCACAATTTTGAAGTGGTTTCTTTTGTTTCTGTTACCTGGCCTTCAACGTCTCCTAAATTAACTGGTTTTTGTTATACGGACTTTTGCGAGATTAAAGAAATGACGAAATCGCGAAATTGAATACGCCCCAGTTCATTTTTCTTCCAAAATCGTGAAATTAAATACTGGTGAAATACGCCTGCGGATTTTTCGCGAAATTAAGCACGCGCCAATAATTCGAAGTAGGTAGGTCGTCTCATATGAGTACCACGACTGAACCCCGCTTATCACATGCTTATTATGAACATTTTTTTTGGTGCTATCCCGCGCACCATTACCCCTTCCCCCCTCCGCCCAGCCCCCACCCCTCACCCCCCCCCCCAAACAAAATCACACCAGAGTCCGCTTCGACTGTACATTTTATTCACTAGATTATCAGTGATATATCCGCATACAAATATATCCTGAACTAACAGAGGATAGACACGGTATTGTATCAAAGGATGTAAAATATGATACTTGATCAACCCTTTCACCGGCGATGGTACATATTTGTACGATAGGCAGGGCTACCCCTTACAAGCTTGGTCATGTTCTCAAATTTAGAAAGCTGGTTATTATAGCCTGTGCGTAGTGTCAACCAGTAACTGTTTTAGGCCTCAAGAGCCGATGACCTTCGTTTACCGTTCCATATCATTGTTTGTTTTCAAGCAAAACCAAAAATACCCGTTTTATGCGCCTTAGAGCAAAGCTAAAAAACACACATCTTTGCTTTCAATTCTTTGATTTAGTATCTCGATCCTTTTCAAAGCAAAAATTCCCTAATGAAAACAAACTTCAATCTCATTACTAAGCATTTACTTTCAATTTTGCTTCTTACGCTTACAGCGAGTCGAGCAGCAGCCATTGGATTCGAGCCACTTTTGAAAGCCTCTGCTTTCCTCTTTGGCGCCCGAATTGCATTCTTGTTGATTTGGATACCAAGGCGAAATGGAAGTCCCGCCATCTTCATTTCGTAGATTTTTCTTTAGAGCCATCCGGACCTACTGGCAAAATATGGTACCCGTTGTGTTCTTTGCAAGTCAAAACTCGCCAAAATTGCCTTCGAAGGTCCAAAAATACTTTACAGAACGGCTAGAGAGACGAACTTCACTTCTGAGCCGTCATGACTCGATACGAACACTTTTATACCCCAGTCGTTATGAAATTGTCTCTCACCTCTAGTTTCTTTCAGAGGTTTGCCTCTACTCTCCATTCCAGCTTAATGATGCAAGTCTGGGAGCTTCTGTAGTGGAAAATGGATCGGAAACACTTACAAACCGAGAACCTACCAATTACAACTTGTTACGGTCGCAATTGGTGACGTCACAATAAAACTGAACTCCTTGGTATTCTAGAGCAGCGAACGCTTCAAGGCAGACCCTCATATAGAACAGTTTAATCCCTTTTAATTACCTCCATCAAGAAAATTGCCCCAAGATTTTAAGACATTTTGCCAGTTAAAGAGTGAAGGTTAGGTGTCCTTATTTGATAGCTTTTCTTCACTGTTAATCTTATTAATGTTCCACAGGCAGCCAAGGCCTTATAGATAATCAATACAGTTTTCACTTGAAGCTCGCGTACACGACGTTTGTATGAATGATAAATACTTTCGTTTCCTCAATTCAGTCTTGTACTTAATCGAGTAAACTCGGGCGGTCTGTGTTTTTCCATGACGCGAGTCTTTGTTACTTAACACGGTTTCGGTAGAAATAAAATGAAGCGTTCCTCTCGCCGTTATTACTTGGTGCTATAGATTCCTTTATCTATAAGATGCAGCAGATCAATCTTAAGACAGATCAAGTTGAACACTCCCAGTAGTAAATGTAACACTCCATGGCTGGGCTTCCGCTATTCACGGTTCCTTCGCATTTACACTTGTAGGTTATTTTGCCACCTGACTCAGTGCTAGTCATTATAACAGTTTTTGCATCGTTCGTTCCACAGTTAACACCAAGGAATTGCTTTCCCTACCAAAAAAAAAGAAGAAGAAGAAGAATATAACGCAGCCAGTACAATTAAACAACTTGTCCTAGCTACATGAACTGCCACAACCTTAAAGGGGCCTAAATCATCATTTTGCGGACAGTTTGGGTTTAAATTCCTGAACTCACTCATGTTCTTAGAATTCGCTTGTGAGTACTCCCTAATTAATTTTATAATGGCAACGTTCGCAAGATTTTGTCTTGACACATGGGATACTATTTCTAGCATTAAATATCCCAGACTGGTACATTTTGGGATAAAAGAGTTGTTAACTGTTCAGAAAGTACTAGGCAAGCAGAAAATCGAGATAAAAACCGCTATTCCGGAAACAGTATAATTAATATACGTATAACATACGCGAGAGAAGTAAGCAAATGCTCCCGAACTTAACTCCGCCAAAGATTTCCTTGACGATATTGTAAGGGTTTCGGTCAACAATTTGATAGACGTACATCTTACATTCTATTTTCTTCGAAGAACATAGCATAGGTTGTTGTTAGGGACTTACGTTTGGTTCAGTTTTTGTAACTTCTGCCAAAGGATAAGCACCAGCTGAAAGTGTAGTTTTATCGTTCTTGTAAGAACATTTGGAAAGTCCTCCAGGCGCAGAAACACCAGGGGGCCCCTGACTACCGTTGTACCCACGAGGACCAGGCGGGCCTGAGACACCAGAAGAGCCCTGGCTACCATTGTGTCCAGGGATACCTTGGGAGCCTTTATATCCAGGAAGTCCAGGGGGACCTCTAGGACCTGGCGTCTTCGACATGTTGATCTAGTTAGAAGGGAAATATTGTTAATTAGCGTTCCGCAACCAAAAGATTTGTTGGGTAGTTATTTTGCCTGTTGACAGATGCTGATCTGCCACAGCGGAGCGGGAGGAGCCCATTCCTATGAAACAGGAAATAAATATTGCACGATAGAATACGATTTGGTAGGAGATGCCACTTTGGCGCTCTCAAGTGACATTTGGAAGTCATATTAATATAAAATGAACTGACTAGGTATTACAGAGGAAAACGTTTTTGATTGGCCTTTAGAAACAAATTGTGGCTTTGGTACAGTACTTTCACACTGAAGTCCTCTACACTTTTCTAAGGAAATCGTGATTATACATATTTTATCGAGGTCGGTCCTAGGGAGAGCTCCCTTTGCATATCTTTCATGTTTAAATAAACAAGATAATGATAACAGCTGACCGCAAAAATCTCAAGGATAAAACAAAACAATAGGCACAAACGAAAATAATGGCAACAGGGAAGTGGTCTCAAGTGGGCGTCCAAGCACGAAAAGATAATTAAAACTCGGCTCCGGTACTCTCCAATCGTGACAGGGACAACGGTAAATAAGTAAAGGACTTATATTGCTTATTGCTTGTCGTCTAAACCTAAACAAACAAACAAAGGGAAATAAACAAACAAAAGCACAAAAAACGTCAAAGTTACTCGTATGTGGCTATGGTGCCTTATACTCCAACGAATTCATGGGCGTAGGCGAAAATTCTGTCGGGGGGGTGGGGGGGGGGGGGGGGTGAGGCTTAGCGTTATTTGCCCGAATGACACTTGTATCTCAACGAGATGTTTTTTCGTGACTCAATGTTAATTCTTCAGCGGAAAATAATAAGAGAGGATATTAAGGTATACGGAGTCACTCGCCCAAAATGTTAATTGTCGTTTACATATCATGTTGCCCGTTTTATTTGGCACTTGCTCTTTTAATGTTAATCATGGTGATGCTAGTATTGGGGCGGATATAGGGTTCATTGAAAGGGGGTTCGAATAAACGATCGCCGTAGGCAGGAGCATCTAGCGGGGGATCCGGGACCATGCTCCCCCAGGAAATTTTAAAATGTTAGTCCTCGGAAATACGATTTCCAGCGTTCTGAGAAGAAAACCAAAGTGTTTTAATTGCTGTGAATTCAAGTCAGCTTTCATAGTTTTTGTATTTAGAAAATTAGGCGATATGTGATCGAAACATATTAGTTAAGACATTGAAGTACAACTCGACAGATTTTTCCCAAACAATTCTATTTTTTTGACGACTTGGGGTGCTGCAGCCCACCCAGCCCACCGCCCCGTACGCTTATGAACGAATCGTTCTTTTAAATAAACGCTCTCTTTAACCCTTTTTCCTTTTTAACAATGAAATTACCTTTTCTTCCAATTTTATAACTTCTTCTCTGTAGAAATGCATCGCTTGCCAGAGGGATGTTGTATTCTCCTAATCCACAAAGAAACGCATAAGACATTTTACAATGTACTTTCTGTCATTTGCAGGATGCATCATCGTGGTAACGAAGATCTCGTTTGGGTTTATATAGCATTCGCTTTTCGTTGAATAATTATGAATTGTGCCAAATAATATGAAGTAACGCAAAATTTAGTAATTTATGAAATCATTCTGGTATTTCAAGTTTTCCCTTTCTAAAGGCAAGCTTGAAGAATCCAGTGACTCTTTCTTGGAATGGTTGGGTTGACGGTTCTTATTGGATTTTCATATTATAACTATTATTGCCATCACCATTACTATCACCACCACTACCATCACCACCTTTATCATCATCATCGTCATCGTCGACCTCATTTATATCCGAATATTTTAGGCAATGGAATTGTTTGACGCGCGCCGCATGACTTCTGAGGAGAGCTATTAAGTTGTCTTACAATGGTGCACAACAGAGGCTTCATTCCGTATCCTGGAACTGTTAGTTTCGTACCTTGATTTCTCGTCTTATAACACTGTACAGTGTATGTTGATAAGTGAATGTTGGTAATGATTCACTGTTGTACATGTAGTTCTTGCTCCCTTAACTCCGCAATATAATCCAGATCATTGTTTTCATTGAAACATTACAAGCTTGGACTTCACAAACTGTTCTTAAAGCCCCGAGCAAATAAGGGTCATATGGCTCTGTTCATTTATCTCCCGAAAAAGTTGCGCTCCCAACACAACCAACCATGGACAAATCAACTGACAGAACAAGTCAACCCGCTATCCAACCAACCAACCAACCAAGTTAGAAAATCTACCAATCAACCAGCCAATCAACCGACCAACCAAACAACCAACAAAACCGACTATTCAAACAATCAACCAATACTGACCAATCAACAAAAAAAGCCAACGAAGCAGCCTTCCAAGCAACCTAGCAATCACATGCAGCCCAAGCCATCGAGAAACAGCCGCGACAACCACGCAACCAAAAACTGAAGCAACCAGCCAACCTTATATCTATCTGCAAAACAATCCACCAACCACAACCAAGCAAGAAACCAACCATTCAATAAACTAACCAACCAATCAACTCTTTTCTCATATTCAGCCAGATAACCAACGAACAGTCGGCCAGTAAGTCGCTCGCTCGGTCGCTCGGCCGGTCAGACAGTCCGATGGTAATTTAGCCGCTAGTCACGCAGCCAAGTAAGCTTTAACTCCAGTCATGCACCAACCAACATCGAACTAACATTGACAATCAGTGACAAACAGTGACCCAAATAAAAAAAAGAAACAAATAACCGTACCGAATTTTCTCTGAGGAAAGACATCATATCCTTTCTGAGGTCTTGCACATTCCTTGAAAATTCCCTGAATGCAGTCTGACTGGGATTGGAAGTGTCACGCAACTCTACGAAAGAATGAGAAACAAGGCCCTAACAATAAGATAACTAGCCTGAGAGAAAGCTCTCTCGGGGAGTAGGGGGTGAGAGTAGAGTAGATAACTGCTCAATGACGAATAGGTCTTGTACGTCAGTAGTATCGTTCACAGTCTCTTCACTTCAAGGTCACTTTGTTCAAGGTTTTTTTTCGCTTCCTGCTTAAAGTGATAGAATTCTCGGGAAAAGTATACTTATAGTGCAGGATGAACACTTTAAGAAACTTTTATGGACTTCAGCTGAAATGCGTTACCTTGTTCGATTATGTATTTAGTTCTTACAACATACTGCAGTTATAAACTCTATTTGTCAGCTTCCAGTGCAAACCTCGTCCCATCACAAAAGGCACTTGGCGTGAGTGTTTTTTTTATTGTATTTGTGTTTGATATTTCAAACTTGCCAAAACCGAGTCTGAAATGTTATGCGAGGGTGAACGTGTAACGGTTCTCGGCTCGGAGTGTTTGAAGGATTCAGCACACTTGAGCTTTCTTATAGAGTCGTGCTTTGGATCATGTATGGTAAGTTTACAATTATTACACAATCCCATGACGTAAACTTATGACTCGTGATTAGAAGGATTGGGGCTTGATCGGACAGAGTGATCTAACTATTTCTGAAGCGATCGAACCATCATGTGAAATGGGTCGACAAATTTAACTGAAGCATCTACAGTCTGCGAATGGCTAAACCGCCTGTGAGAGATCACTCGGAGTGCCAAAGGAAAGACCACAAAGGTTCTTAAATTGGGGTAGTTAATCAATTTTTATTTGTAGATTTAATAGGCAAAACGTTCCAAGGCGCATTCTTTGGCAGGGCCGTACCGTTTTAGTCGGCCACGGAAGCATATGGCTCTTCATGCAGTTTTTTGAAGTTTCAAAATGAAGCTGGGCAGATATTTTGCTTCTGAAAATAATATCTGTTTTGCATGAATCATTGTTTCAATCTTGAAACATAAGACTTTTTTAGGCATATTAAAAAATAATCATGACTGGGAACGATAACTCAACTTTTAATAAGACAGGATTATATATAATTATAGAACGGGCTTTCATCTTGATTGTAAAACCTTTCTAACAAAATATATAAGTCAGCCAAAACCTAACCGAGCAGCCAACCCAGTTACAGTTGATATTCATACTGGGCTCTTACCCGACTATCTTATATAACCGAACGATTGACTAGTTATGCAACTCACCTTGGACGGAGGCACGTTCCGTCGAAGCAGTCGAAGTGTTTCGAGATAACATCATCGTCAAGGCTATAGCCAAAGTGGCGGCCGCAGTCAGGAAGGAAACGACAACTAGAGCAGTCATGATGCACATCATTCGCTGAACTATCATCATATCCGATTGGCTGCAGCATTCAAGTGACTCTGTCGATACTTGTCTGTTCTTGAAAAGCTTTCCAAACGCCCTTTGTTTTGTTGTGGGAGCAACTTCTTCCCCAGGTACCTCGTCATAAATTCCTGTGTCAGGGTAGTCTTTTGATTCCATCTCGAAGTAAATGTTTCCTTCCTCAGCTTCTGTCTCATTCATCATCAAATAACCATACGATTTTTTAGGGTGTCACTTCGTCCTCTTCTTCTCTCCTTCTGAAACTTGATCTTCGTTGACTAATATAATAGTACTTTGAGATGTCATCATATGATACTATTAGTTGACCTACATGATGGTTATTTTTACTCTTTGGAACATGAAAATTAGATATATGGCAAGCGGGACATAAAAAGACACGTAAAAGTTTCATTTGCGATCTATTTGCCTCAGAAGTTCACTATAGTTAAGTTGCCAGCGGTTTCCCTGAAAAACTTCAAGGAATGATATCATGCAGTAATTCCTGTGCACGTGCACTATTGTTTCTCGGAAGAGCTCAGCTTTCTTGTAGCCTGCGTCGCAGACGAAACAAAACCCCGGTTAGGAACGTCTGCGAAGCAGCGCCAAATTCCTTGTTCTGTACCAGAATTTGAGTACGCGTTATGATTGGCTCGTCAACAAAAGGCTTTTGTTAGCAAGCCAATCATAACGCCTTCTCAAATTCTGGTACAGAACAAGGAATTTGGCGCTGCTTCGCAGACGTTCCTAACCGGGGTTTTGTTACGTCTGCGACGCAGGCTACTTTCTTGTTGCTGGTGGCAGAAAGTATTTGTCGTTACAGTTTCAAAAGAGGTTAATGTGACAATTATCTGTTTATTTTGGAGCCCTGGTTACCTTTTTTGGCATTTCCTTTAAACTATGCAAACGCTCTATAGTGTCAATAACTTGTACTTTAGAGTTGTTTGCAGTGATTACTCTTTGCGTGGAATTCAGTTAAATAGCACATTGTTATCCCAACTGACATTCTACATTCTTTAACAAGTTGCTGCTCTCAAAGTTTCTGCAACCTTTCTTATTCCAAGGACATCCAAGTACCACGCGCACCGAGTGGTACAAAGGGGGTTTTGGCTGGAACCATCAACGGGTTGCTTTTGCAACATTATTGCCTCATTAATTTGATATTCAATAGATGGCTAGTCGTGTCCTCTCAAAAAATAAAGTAGTCACACGCTCACGATGATGTCATACGATTACATTTGTTTGTATAACCATTTTACTGGATCCGTTAACTGGGATTTTTCGACGAGTAAAAATAGCAACGAAAAATGAAACAATGAGTACCATCAACTAATAATTGCTGATATGCCTAAATCGCACATTGGTTGCCATGCAACATAATTCAATATCACACACACAAAAAGTAACAGGAACAGCAGGAACAGCAGTTGGAGGTCTTGGACTGCTACACGGAAAATATTGCCAGAGTCGATTTAACTACTGATCCAATAGAAACCTCACAGAAGCATAAGTCGATTCTTGGAGGATTTCTGTATAATCTTTCCCTCGAATCGGCATGAACTAATCAATTGAGCTCTTTGCGTTGTATACAAAAGCCATGATTCTTAGTAAGTCGTGAGGTGAGGGACTACCTTATTCTTACTAGTTTTCGCGATTTCGAAACAAAAACGAAATTTAATGCTCGCTCAAAAAAGAACACTCGAAAATTAAAATCGCGAAATCTAAAAGTTTCGAACTGGTTGTCATACGAAGCTTACACTGCTGCTGTAGTAAGCTTTTATGCGAGAATTACATTCATCGCATTTTAAAGTGGTTTCTTTTGTTTCTGTTACCTGGCCTTGAAAGTCTCCTAAATTAATTGTTTTTTATTATACGGACTTTTGCGAGATTAAAGAAATGACGAAATCGCGAAGTTGAATACGCCCCAGTTCATTTTTTCTCCCAAAGTCGTGAAATTAAATACTTGTGAAATACGCCTGCAGATTTTTCGCGAAATTAAGCACGCGCCAATAATTCGAAGTAGGTAGGCCCTTCTCATTTGAGTACCACGACTGAATCCCGCTTATCACACGCTTATTATGAACATATTTTTTGTTGCTATCCCGCGCACCGCTCCCCTCCCCCCTCCCCTCAGCCACCCACCCCTCACCCACCAAAAAAATCACACCAGAGTCCGCTTCGACTGTATATTTTATTCACTAGATTATCAGTGATAGATCCGCATACAAATATATCCTGAAGTAATAGAGGACAGAAACGGTATTGTATCAAAGGATGTGAAAACTGATACTTGATTACCCCTTTAACCTGCGATGGTACATATCTGTACTGGCAAAATATGGCACCCGTTGTGTTCTTTGCTAGTCAAATCTCGCCAAAATTGCCTTCCTAGATCCAAGAATCCTTCAAAGAACGGCTAGACAGACGAACTTCACTTCTGAGCCGTCACGACTCGACACGAACACTTTCGGCACCCCGGTCATTATGAAATTGTCTTTCATCTCTGGTTTCTTTTAGAGGTTTGCCTCTACTCTCCATTCCAGGTTAATGATGCCAGCCTGGGAGCTTCTGTAGTGGAAACTGAATGGCTCGAAAACACTTACAAACCGACCGTCGTTACGGTCGCGAACAAAACAACAACGGTTCGAATTGGTGACGTCACAATAAAACTGAAGTCCTCGGTATTCTAGAGCAACGAACGCTTCAAGGCAGACCTTCATATAGGACAGTTCAATCCGTTTTAATTACCTTCATTAAGAAAATTGCCTCACGATTTTAAGAAATTTTGTCAGTTAAAGGGTTAAGGTAAGGTGTCCTCATTTCATAGCTTTTCTTCACTGTTATATTAAGCTTAGTAACGTCCCACAGGCAGTCAAGGCCTGATACATACTCAATACAGTTTTCACTTGAAACTCGCGTACACGACGTTTGTATGAATAATAAATAATTTCGTTTCCTCGCTTCTATATATATATGTAAATACCTTCGAAGCCATGAAAGCCGTAGAACAATATACATATGGAACCATGCAAACATAGTTTGCCACTCAGCTTTTGACACACATCTCTATTGAAAGACAACCTTTTTGCCCCGAGTCGGAATCGAACCGACGTTCCCCAGTTACTAGTCGGGCGTGGTAACAACTACACTACCGGACCAACCACGCTAGCAACGTGGCCACTTTAGAAAGTGAGTAGTATCGCACGTCGGCCATTCCTCGGAACATTTTTCTTTCGAGACAATTTGTGTGATTCCTGGCTTCTAAATTCCCTGGACGTGAATTAGAAATATATATATATATATATATATATAAATACCTTCGAAGCCATGAAAGCCGTAGAACAATATACATATGGAAACATGCAAACATAGTTTGCCACTCAGCTTTCGACACAAATCTCTATTGAAAGAAAACCTTTTTGCCCCGAGTCGGAATCGAACCGACGTTCCCCAGTTACTAGTCGGGCGTGATAACCTCTACACTACCGGAGCAACCACGCTGGCAACGTGGCCACTTTAGTCTTGTAATTAATAAGCGAACTCGGGCGGTCTGTGTTTTGCCATTACGCAAGTCCTTGTTACTTAACACGGTTTCGTTAGAAATAAAATGAAGCGTCCCTCTCGCTGTTATTAGTTAGTGCTACAGGTTCCTTTATCCTCAAGATGCAGATCAAGTTGATCGGCACACATCAAGTTGAACACTCCCAGTAGTAAATGTAACACTCCATGGCTGGGCTTCCGCTATTCACGGTTCCTTCGCATTTACACTTGTAGGTTATTTTGCCACCTGACTCAGTGCTAGTCATTATAACAGTTTTTGCATCGTTCGTTCCACAGTTAACACCAAGGAATTGCTTTCCCTACAAAAAAAAAAAAAAAAAAAGAAGAAGAAGAATATAACGCAGCCAGTACAATTAAACAACTTGTCCTAGCTACATGAACTGCCAAAACCTTAAAGGGGCCTAAATCATCATTTTGCGGACAGTTTGGGTTTAAATTCCTGAACTCACTCATGTTCTTAGAATTCGCTTGTGAGTGCTCCCTAGTTAATTTTAATGGCAACGTTCGCAATATTTTGTCTTGGCACATGGGGTACTATTTTTAGCATTAAATATCCCAGACTGGTACATTTTGGGATAAAAGAGTTGTTAACTGTTCAGAAAGTACCAAGCAAGCAGAAAATCGAGATGAAAACCGCTATACCCAAACAGGATAATTAATATACGTGTAAGATACGCAAGAGAAGTAAAGCGAGAGAAGTAAGCAAATGCTCCCGAACTTAACTCCGCCAAAGATTTCCTTGACGGTATTGTAAAGCTTTCGGTTACCAATTTCATCGACATACATCTTACATTCTATTTTCTTCAAAGAATATAGCATAGGTTGTTGTTAGGGACTTACGTTTGGTTCAGTTTTTGTAACTTCTGCCAAAGGATAAGCACCAGCTGAAAGTGTAGTTTTATCGTTCTTGTAAGAACATTGGGAAAGTCCTCCGGGCGCAGAATCACCAGGGGGCCCCTGACTACCGTTGTACCCACGAGGACCAGGCGGGCCTGAGACACCAGGAGAGCCCTGGGTACCATTGTGTCCAGGGGGTCCTTGGGTACCATTGTACCCTGGTAGTCCAGGGATACCTTGGGAGCCATTATATCCAGGAAGTCCAGGGGGACCTCTAGGACCTGGCGTCTTCGACATGTTGATCTAGTTAGAAAGGAAATATTGTTAATTAGCGTTCCGCAACCTAAAGGTTTGTTGGCTAGTTATTTTGCCTGTTGACAGATGCTGATCTGCCAAACCGGAGCGGAAGGAGCTCATTCCTAGGAAACAGGAAATGAATATTGCATGAGAGAGTACGATTTGGTGGGAGATGCCACTTTGGCGCTCTCTAGTGACATTTGGAAGTCATATTAATATAAAATGAGCTGACTAGGTATTACAGAAGAAAACTTTTTTGATTGGCCTTTAGAAACAAATTATGGCTTTGGATACAGTAATTTCCCAATGAAGTCCTCAAACGTTTTCTAAGGAAATCGTGATTTTATATGGTTTGAGTTTTTTTCAGACGTGATAAACACTTGCAACCTTTAAGCCGCGGCTACACGAGCGAGTTTTTGCTCTCGTCGGTGATGCGATTTTTTCAAATTTTGTCGCGTCGCCAGCGCGCCCAGGGTGGCTACACGAGTGACAAATTGAAGAGCGCGAGCTACACGGCCAACAATCTGTGCGATTTTGTCGCGAAAGTTTCAACTCTGGCGACTTTTCTCTTGCGATTTTTTCAGCTGTCGCATTACCTGCGCGAGGGTGGCTACACTTGGGATTTTCATCGCGCGCTGGCGACGCGACAAAATTTGAAAAAATCGCATCACCGGCGCGAGCAAAAAGTCGCATGTGTAGCCACGACTTTAAGGTGGCTCAAAACAGTTTTGAGTGCTTGCTAAGACGTAGATTTTGATGGGTCACTATAACCACTCTTTATCTGTTCATGCTACAGTCATGGTATCTGAAAACTGACCAATCATTGGGGAGTACGTTGTTATCATTTTCGTGACGCTATATGTTACCATAACAACAGTATGACCTACTAAAAACACCCTTAATTTTAGCTTTAAGTACTTATATTTCAAAAACGGCATGGTGAAATTTTTTATTATCGAAATTTGATAAGCAGGATAAGACGCAACTTTTGGCAAAGTTTAAAAAAATTCTGTACTTGGCGTTCAGAGCCACCTTAATTTTCGAAAAGTTAAGGTGGCTCTCAACCCCATGCACAGAATTTTTTTAAACTTTGCCAAAAGCTGCGTCTTATCGTGCTTATCAAATTTCGATAACAATAAAAAATTTCACCGTGCCGTTTTTGAAATATAAGTACTTAAAGCTAAAATTAAGGGTGGTTTTAGTAGGTCATACTGTTGTTATGGTAACATATAGCGTCACGAAAATGATAACAACGTGCTCCCCAATGATTGGACAGCTTTTTTTGATACCATGACTGTAGCATGAACGGATAAAGAGTGGTAACAGTGACCCATCAAAATCTACGTCTTGGAAAGTGCTGAAAACTGTTTTGAATCAGCCGTTAAATTGGGGTACGAGTAAATACCTGATTGTTCTTCCTCGATCTACCCTGTAATTACCTTTTGATCCATTTGCATCACTCTTTGCATTAGGTTTTGCAACAGTGCTGTTGTGTTGTCCTAGAAACAGGAAGGTCGTATTGGATGTAAAAAAGGAAAGGAAATCAGACAGTGATTCATGCAATTTGTTTTCGACCTTACCTGAAAAAACGTGTGAGAAACTGAGAGACAAAAACCTTTAGTTATAAGTACCTGGTTGTCGTCTACGTCAGATTTATTTCTGCTTGCTGACGTAATATTTCTTGTAATGCCCATTATCTGCAAAACAATTTCAAGGATGTGTTAGTACTTATTTCTCGTTGAAAGTCTTACTGACTAGCCTAAAGCAACGGCCAGGCGGCCGTTCCAATCAACCGGCCAGTCATGGACAAACATATTGCAATGAACCGATAAATGCAACAACCAACGATATGTGATTCACGAAAATCTCATTTCTGTTATTTTGCAAATGCACTCACCTCGGCTTTTAGTTGTTGTTGTTGCTGGTTTATATGTTCATATTTCTTTTTCATCTCCTCGTTAACTTGTTCATATTTCGCTTTCATCTCCTCGTTAACTTGTTCATATTTCTTTTTCATCTCCTCGACATCTTTTATATACTACAATAAAGGCGAAAAATAGAAAAGTGAAAAATTGTATGTGAACGAAGAAACGAATAAATAGATGAAAGAATGAATGATTAAATAAATGGAAGTGAAAATATCGCCATTCATTAGAATAACATGAAAGAACTCTGAAAGAAGTCTCCTTTGGCAGCCACTCGCCGATCGATCAGTGATATCATATGATATCACCCACCAATCCCAAGGACAAAATACATCATGTTGACTTAAGGGTGGTCAAAACTAAGGCTTGCAATATCCGCAATGGGACTTGTTCAAATCCGCGGGACTGCTAGGGAAGATCTAACCGTGTACACTGATGTCGTAGCGGTCAGTTACTTGGCGACCTCGTACCTACGATGTTCCTCAATTTCCGAGAAATTCATGTAGAGAGGGACAAATTGCTAACTCTGAGCGAACACTACACCCAGGCGTTTCTGACAGAGGGAAAATGAACTAGCCTGATGTTTGCAGCGTGACAAGGGTCTTAGATTATTGTTTGATCACAATAGTCCATATGCCCTGTTATGTTTCTTTTCTATTTGGTCTCGGCTAACTTAGACGCGAGAGACGATAAGAGATATTCTTGGTTTTCATGTGACATCATAAAAAGCTAAAATTAAAAATTTTGAATTTCTACCTTCTTCAGTTAAAAGAAATTTAACACTATAATTTGGGATGGTCCTCCTTGCCGAATAACTCGAGTTCGGGATATCGCACGGCCCTGAAACTTTGACATGTTGTTTATCTATTACTCTTCTACAATATCTCAATTTATTATATGACTGGCTCTTGCAGCGGTCAAGATGAATCAATACTCCTGCTGTGATTGGCTACCAGCGAGGTCAAGATGGAGCCATCTTGACCTCTCGGGATAGCCCGTTCGTCCCGCGTTTTACTGTCTCTCGATAGCGTCCTTTGAGTCATATAATAATTCCTTTATTGACAAAGCTTGTTCGGTCAAGATGGCGGGATATTGGCCTCGTTCTTTTTTTGCGTGTTTATGGACCTCGACTTCGTCTCGGTCCATAAACACGCAAAAAAAGAACTTGGCCAATATCCCGCCATCTTGACCCCACGCTTGGCCAATAACCCATATTTCTTAACTTCTGGTCATAGCCAGAAATCCAAGACAGTCAACGGGTTGAACGGCGGGCGCGTATATTTTGATATTCAACATGGCGGGCGGACAAATGAAGGCTATTATTGTTGTTTACATGCTCTTAGCTTCGCTAATTTTAAGGATTATTGATCGAAATGTATCCACAAAATCAATTTACCAAGTTTGAAATGATTTAATTGGTGTTATATCAGACTTGGGATATGTGAATATTTTCCTGTACTTCCTTCGATAATTACTTCGAGGTTCCCGCTATTTTTCGAAATTCAGCCTGTTCATCATATATCAAGTACCTAACTTGTTATAAGGAATACAACTGACCACTGAAAACACGTTAAAACAATATGGCGACCGTAGTGGAATGAAAGCAAACCTCTCGGAAATGCATTTTTCCTTCGTAATGGCTTCATCTCGGATCGTCTCCCATTTCTGGAAAATGCCACTATTCACATGAAAGACGCACCATGTTAAGAACATTTTTTAGAATCAAAAATATTATTTTTGCGAGCTTTATATCTTATCTTTTGAATAAGATCGTGGGGAATTAATTTAGTGCAGTTGTTTCCTCGAAGCCGACTAAGGAAACCATGAAGGTAAGCCCTATTTTAAGGAACATTGAGACAAAAGTGTGGCTAGCTTATGAGATTATTTCGATCAAAAACGCACCATTTAGAACTAATTTTTTCTCATATCTTACTCAATTAAAACATGGTTCGGACTTTACTCTATCTATTAAAATCATATGGAATACTGAGTTTAGTGCGGCTACGCCACAAAATGCAAAACAATATTATTTTCCCCTCATTTCCTTTATATTTCGCCGCCATGTTAAATCCGTATGTGCGTGCTCTGCGCATGCTTGCGGCCATTTTGGAAGTCATGTTGTATGGGATTTCTGGCTATGTAAGCGATTTCATTTTTTATTTGCGCGTAACGTGAAAACCAAGAATAAGGGAAAACATAATGTTTTCCAAACCGTATTTGATTATGACTTAAATGCTCACTAAGGTGTAGGTAGTAAGGATGCTGAGACAAGCGCAATTTTTATTATGGATATTTTAACACCCCACCAAGTGGAACCTTTTGCACGGGATTACCTATAATGCTCCTTAGGGCCAGGAGGCCAGTTCCATGAAATTGCCAAAAATGTTCATGTCAATTTTCCTCGATGATATAATTCTCTAAGGTTACCAAACGGCTGAGGTTTACGATCGAGTAGAGTTGGAAGTATACTACCTATGTGATCGGCTAGCGAATATGGAGAAAAAAAAACTCGGTGATGAATTGAGACGTACAAATATCGGCGATTTTAAAGACCTGGAGCCGGTTCCTGAAAGGTGTAATAACTCTATTCCAGGGATAAATCTGCCTTATTCCAGGAATACCTTCTGGAATAAGGCAGATTTATCCCTGGAGTAGAGTTATCACACCTTTCAGGAACCGGCCGCTGGAGAATGTCCATTAAAAAAAAAAAAAAAAAAACGCTCGCTTAAATTTACTCTTGGGGTGCCCCTACAATGATCCTCAGCCGAAACACATCATAAAGGAGAGTTGCAAAGGTACAGTCAACTGTATTTGGATAGACAGATATTTTAAGGGTCCCGAGTCTCTTCGTTGACATAAGATTACAGGCAGCGTGTTAAAGTTATTTGCACTGTCCTTACCGAAGTTAGTTTGAGAGAAGAAACATTTTCTTTGAGGTCTTGCACATTCTTCGAGAGTTCCGCGTAGTTAGCGCTGGGAGTTGATGATGCGGTTTCACTTTCTGTAAAGGAACGGAATTACATGCCTTGAGGAAACAGTCAATTAAGAGGCTGTCTCTGTAAAAACCACCCACTCAACTTCGCATCAACAATAATTTCAAATGAAGAATGATCTTCGCAGTTGTGAACGCAATTTATGCAATTGCGAAAAGAAGCCTGAAAAAAATTCAGGACTTCAACGGGGTTTGAACCCGTGACCTCGCGATTACCGGTGCGATGCTCAAACCAACTGAGCTATGAAGCCACTGACGTTGGGAGCAGGTCAATTGTGGATTCATATGTTCCCGTGAAAGAAATGAGTTTCAGTTTTCGCCTGAAACTCTGATAACTGAAAGACTACCTGGGTTAGAATAAAAACAAATTTGGTTTGAATCGAAACGGTTTTTCGGTGGATTTAGGAGCCATAAAATATTTCGCCCGGTCAGCGCCCGTCGCAACGTCTTCGAACAGCGTAAAATTGGCATTTTTCGTGGAACTGTAAAATATGTTATTCGCATCATCCAGTAATGGATCTTACATCAATTCACTTATTAACGTTTGCAGTTTTCAGAAAGACTAACAGATTTTCTCTTGATTTACGTTTCAAGACGAAATCAAGCGTATTTCTAAACACTATCAATCGCTGTCAAACGATGGTCGGAAATGGCCTTGCTTCAACAGCTAGTTTTGAAAGTTTGGGACCTCGTTGGACACTCTAGTCTACACAGACAAAACGTGTAGTCCTTTATCGGCGAAAATATGCAAAAACCCCTGTACGTTTTCAGTATTTCTAAAGTTATGACCGTTTGTAACAACACATGTACGAGCAGTTGCGACTTTGACGCCGCTACAACAAAATCGACATATCTCGGGCAGATTTTATCATAAGTACAGCCTACCTGCTTCGCAAATCGGGTTTATTTCCACCTTCAGCTATTTCTCAAGACTTTCAATCACTGAATTGAACGGCAGTTCCAGTAAATAGCTGGTTATTGCTCTCGAAACGCGAAACGTGAGAATTAAACGGCTTTTATCGAGTTTCTCGTAAGCGAACCTGAAGCCCGATTCCACGGACACATTATGTGATAAATATTCTATCAAAACAGCTTTTCAGGGCTGGGTTTCTTTGTGAATCAGTCAATTAACTATCCAAATCTTGTATAAAGCAGAAAACCAGGATTTGAAGGCTTAAATATTTTGAAGAAACTGTCGGCACAAATTGAGATCGTTGGAACACGAAGGGTTTACAGAAACGAGGCAATCCGAAATCCAGAATTCGGAATCTGGAATTCAGAACCTGGAGTGCGGAAATCAGAGAGAATATTTGAAACGAAATTATCGAACTCTTTACCAACCTCAACAAATCTCTTTGAAGATGATATTGAAAATTGGCGTCGAAATGTTCCTCTTTATTTTTGTATTTAAGCAATAGACCACATTTTCTGTGGGTTTCCTGGCGTAATAAACCCACGCGGGATGTTGGGAGAACACAAGAAAAGCTTGTAAATCACGAGCCAGAGGCGAGAAGAAGAAGTATGTACGAGAAGAAGAATGCTGTTTACTATTTTCAAATATCTCATTTTGTTCCAGAGATATTCAAGTTTTTAAAATATGCAAATTAGCCAAGTTATGACGTCATATACTCAACCAAATTTTTATCAAATATGATGAAAAAAGATACCTCAGCCAATTTTTATCGGAAATCCTTCGATAACAAGGACCGCAACCACCTTTTATGAGCCCGCGAGAATGAGCACCCCCCACAAACCCATTTTTTCACTGAAACC
This sequence comes from Pachyseris speciosa, assembly GCA_016490735.1. Classification (NCBI taxonomy): domain Eukaryota; kingdom Metazoa; phylum Cnidaria; class Anthozoa; order Scleractinia; family Pachyseridae; genus Pachyseris; species Pachyseris speciosa. The sequence goes on along the minus strand of JAEMWC010000018.1, from coordinate 1,286,937 downwards.
GTTGATCACTGAATCTGGGCTTGCATCAGAAATGCTTGATTCTTTGCTTCACAAAATGAGCTTACCAGTATTGTTACCATGGCAACATACTGGGTTCCAGTCCTCCCTAATATTAAGGGCTTTGCTGGCCACCTTTAGAATTCCATTTGGATATTTGCCAATGGTGCCTCATTTTCATGATCCAGCAAGCATGTAAATACATGTTAGATAGAGTTCGCGGCCTTTTTAAATGTTTTTCGAGCTGAAAATCACTAAAATATTGAAATCAGGTAAGGGAGACTGGAAAAGAATGAATTGCCATTGGAAGCTGTAGGTGTTTTGCCTTAAGAACTATCAGCCTATCAAGTTTCAATGGTCTTTGCTCCAAATTGACCGAGCTAGTTCTATTTGTATACTTGATGTTATATTGGGTTGATACTATGACGTCAACAGTAATCTCATTTGCATATTTTACACACTTTTCAAACTTAAATATATCCGGAAAAAAACCACAAACGGAAAACGGCGTTTTTAAAACTTCCTGAAATTCTATGTGATAAACTTGAAAATGGCTTTCAGAAACACATTGTACGCACAGCAGGAGTTGCGTTAGCCTCCTACGCAGACGTTCTTTTGGCTCGTCACTCAATCTTTCCTCCCCAGGCTAGAGTTGCGTTGGTCTGTCAACTCCTCCTTTTACATGCATTTGCCCCGAAAGTTGTCTTTGCTCTCGAAGTCAATTCAAACAATTAAACCAAGAAATGTTATAGTTTGTGGGGTCTATATACAGCGAATTTATCAGACAACACTGACAAGTTGCATGTCAATTTGTATAAAAAAAAAAAACCCTGGTAAATAAAAATAGTACAACGTTGAAGTAAGATATCCGATCAATGGTTTTAGTCAGTTAAAGATTGCTGGAAACTACTCTATGAAGACTGGAAATGCTATTTCAGGGATTATATACTTCAAAATCCTCCCGCGAAAAAAAACCCCAGACTCCCCCAGAAACTCGCGCCTTCGGTGTTCCTGATCTCCTGATGTGCACCCCCCTCCCCCAATAAATTTAACCCTTCTACGGCACTGACTCAAGTTGGTCCGCGGAAAGGTCATGTTGCAAACCCGACCTGTTCAAGAAAATTTTGTGAACCCAAATCAAGACTCGCTACAAAATGATCCTTCCCTGGTCTCAAATAGACAATTGTTTGCATTGCTTTCCCTCGAGAGTATGGCCTATTCTTAAACTGTTTTCCATTGCTTTCCCTCGAGTAAGCAGATTTACTCGTGAGGTTCGTAAGCAAATTTACTCGTGAGGTTCGTAAGCGGACCTCTGAGAAATCATCATACTCCATCTTAAAGTGATCTACATACGGAGTCATTTCTTCAAAATGTAAGCCTTGAAAATACTATTTTCTCTTTAATGCAAGATTTGGATAGTTAATTGTCTGATTCACGAAAAAACCCAGCTCTGAAAGGACGTTTCGATGGAACTGGCCCCCTTTGTTCACATAAACAAAACAGGAACATTTTAAGGCCAATTTTAAATATCATCTTCAAAGAGATTTGTTGAGGTTGGTAAAGAGTTCGATAATTTGCAGAAACATTAATTTGGTTTCAAATATCCTGCTCTATGTGAGCTCTTTCTGATTTCCGTACTACAGGTTCTGAATTCCGAATTCCGGATTCCATATCCCTGGTTGACTCATTTCGATAAACCCTCCGTGTTCCAACGATCTCAATGGTGTCAGTTTATTCAAAATATTTAACTGATTTAAGCCTTCAAATCCCGGTTTTATCCTTAATACAAGATTTGGATAGTTATCTGACTGATTCACGAAGAAACCCAGCTCTGAAAAGCTGTTTCGATGGAATATTTATCACAAAATGTGGCCGCGAAATCGGGCTTCAGAGGTTCGCTTACAAGAAACTCGATAAAAGCCGTTTAATTCTCACGTTTCGCGTTTCGAGAGCAATAACCAGCTATTTACTGGAACTGCCGTTCAATTCAGTGATTGAAAGTCTTGGGAAATGGCTGAAGGTGGAAATAAACCCGATTTGTGAAGCAGGTAAGCTGTACTTATGATAAAATCTGCCCGAGATATGTCGATTTTGTTGTAGCGGCGTCAAAGTCGCAACTGCTTGTATACATGTGTTGTTACAAACGGCCATAACTTTAGAAATACTGAAAACGTACAGGGTTTTTGCATATTTTCGCCGATAAAGGGCTACACGTTTCGGCTGTGTAGACTAGAGTGTTTAACGAGGTCTCAAACTTTCAAAACTAGCTCTTGAAGCAAGGTCATTTCCGGCCATAGTTCCACAGCCACTGATAGTGTTTAGAAATACGCTTGATTTCGTCTTGAAACGTAAATCAAGAGAAAATCTGTTAGTCTTTCGCAAAACTGCAAACGTTAATAAGTGAATTGATGTAAGATCCATTGCTGGATGATGTGAATCAAATATTTTACAGTTCCACGAAAAATGCCAATTTTACGCTGTTCGTAGACGTTGCGACGGGCGCTGACCGGGCGAAATATTTTATGGCTCCTAACTCCACCGAAAACCGTTTCGATTCAAACCAAATTTGTTTTTATTCTAACCTTGGTAGAGTCTTTCAGTTATCAGAGTTTCAGGCGCAATTATTTTTGATGCGAAATTGAGTGGGTGGTTTTTACAGAGACAGCCTCTTAAAGTTTCCGGCTCAACATAGCCGAGATCGCCCATAATACAACTACATATTGAGTTTAACTACGCACAAACACAAAGATCACCAAAGATTTTGCTGTGTAAGAATAGCATGAATACCGTGTTTAAATAAAGCTTATGATGATGACGATGACAATGATGATGATGCTTATTGAATGAATACACGTGCTATGAACAGTTTGCACATGAAGTGCATGATTTGCAGTTATAAACTAGCAACAGCAATTAACACCATACCATCATTAAACTTTTAAAAATTATAGATTCTACAAAGTGGTAATTGCAAGATTCGGAGCTTGGTAAAGCTACACATATTAAATATGCATGATCGTTGACCCATCATTGTACTTTTCTATTCTTATGCAAAATAAAAAATGGTGAAAGGTTAGGACAAACTATGTTCAGATGACCATCAAGATTCCGCCTCACCTAAATTTAACCCCAGAAACATACATTTAACTCATTGCCGATTAGTTGAAAAGAAAACCTTAACTGACAACGTTCGGTGTTATTTTTCTGTCGTCAGTGATCTACAGTCTAAACTTCGCTAAGCGAGAACCCGAAATGCTTGGAAAGGCGTTCTCCTTCAGCAGACGAGAAGTCCTGTTGTGGTACTTGGGGCTAAAGCCGTTCTCAGTTGGGGGATAAAAGTCAGACGGAAGCCAAATTGTTGTGATGGGATTGCTTCCATATCTGCTTATAATGATCTACTAAATCCACATTGCGGGTTTTTCATGAAAATCTTACAGGATTTCAAACAACATAAGAGTATAAGATCATTGTGGGAAATATACGAATACAATTACACTCTTGTTAATTCGTTCAGTCAGCTACTTTTATATCTGGAGTGAGTTTTTGCCTGCTTTCGCAATATATTTTAGTTAACCGGAGACAAAGCAATAACACTAAATAGGTATGGGAGTACTAAGTCAGTTGCTGTGTTTGTTTTTCTGTTGCGCATTCGATCCTAATCGAATAAAATAAGGTATCATAAAAACTAGCCACCTCAGATGATTCTTCCAAAACAGGCAAAGCCCCTCTTTCTTTAATTTCCATGTTTTCATGTCTTATTTCATCTGTGCAAAGCAGGAAAACCCGTAAGCAAACTCCCGATTGATCATGCGATCGCTTCTCCACATAATGTATCTGATACTCACGCGCGCGATTGATCATGCGATCGCTTCTCCACATAATGTATCTGATACTCACGCGTAAATCCCTTCACTAAGAGGACGTAAACCCAAAGCACCACTTTGTTTAATATCTTGAATAATATGGCATTTAATCAAAAGAGGTTAAGTTCTGCTTATCTCTAGGACTTTTATAAAATTCTTGCAAATGCTCGTTTATATCAAAGGAGAGTACTTAAACTACTAATGCTCTAAGTGTCTAAAAAATACCTCCAAGTTCCATTTCATGACTTAAGCAAAATGACCTAAAAGTTATACATTAGGAGGAAACTTCCCAAAGCCGTGAGGATGCCGTTCAGTTTTTCGACTACATTTTCCGATTGTAAGAAGAATAAGGCTTGCAGTTACTGTATGTATATATAGCTATGTATTTTCCTAGTTCTCTGGATTTTATGATCACCATCTTGTTCAAAGTGTAGTGGTTTTTATCGGCGACTTCTTTAGCCGTTCAATCTGAATTAATTCCAGTAACTATCATATCAGTGACGACTGTACGTGTGCCAGTACGCTGTAAAAACGTCTTTATCCGTAGCTATTAGTGGGTGCTAGATATGGGCCTTAGCTAAACGCTTAAGCAGGTGATAATTGGTGATAATGGGAAGGACGAGGACCCAATAAAAGCAAGAAACGCAAGAACGATTTTCAAGTCCAATAACAAAGCAAGCGACTTCCTTTTTCCGCCATCTCGAGAATTTCCACGACGCCGTTATGTTAATATAATACAGTTGTGTTAAACCGCCGTTACAGTTGAAAGTTTTAGCTGAAACTTGTGTGCAACGGCGTGGATGAGAGACCGAGCGAGACCAGTTTCACGAAGTGGTGTTACACGGTGAAACTCTTGTTTTTATCACCATTGCGATCGTTGCGACCGTTACAGAAGTAAAATGCGGTTCTACTTTTCGTGAAGTTTGTCTCGCAACGGAAGTTCGAAAAGTGTCACGAAACCGACCATGTTACACGATGCAACGCCCGCTCAAACTTGTGTCGCAGCGCCGTTGCACACAAGTTTCAGCTAAAAATTTCAACGTGTAACAGATGCATCAGTTTAGACAGGCAATTTCCTTGATTAGCAAACTGAAAAGGACTAGCTCCATGGCCATCTCAAGGAGCAAAACCGAAAGACAATATCAAGATCAGCTTTAGTTGTATAAATTCCGTGTCTTGTAAAATTTAAATCCAACTCCGTCCTTTCTATTCGAGGACGTGAAGGACGTAAATGAGTTCCGTGCACTAACGTCCCTTTTGGTAACGAAACTAGAGTGGCTGTGACCCCATTGTGTCCCTTCATGTTGATGCGACGACCTATTTTTATAGCACCGCAGAGCCCATTTATGCCCCTTTAACCAACACTGGTTAAGAGAATAAACTTGACAAAAATTACAACTTTCGAAGCACTGCCTTTAGCCGGCCTGCCATCTAATTTGAAAACACCACCAATGTCTGACTACGGATGTGTTACTGAAAATATTCAATGTTAAACTCTGTTATGCTAGTTGGCTGCATTGTTGGGTATTATCTTTATAGTCACCAGAAAATCAAATAGAGGAAAGCAAGGAATTTCTGTGTCACGAACACGCACTCAAGAGAGACAGAAACAAGCGTGAGGCAAATTGTTTGCTCAGATCTGTGTCAGCTAAGCACGCAACCTTAAGTTAAACCTAGGAACTTTATTTCTTTGAAGCTCAGTAGATATAAATGTAGCGTTTTGTCTTGTTCTTCACCCGGCTTTACTCAAATGGCCTTCAGTTATAACTACCTTTCAAGTTTGCCAGTAAACCACAGTAAACTAAGCAGCGTACTGATGACATTACGAAACTCAAGTGTTATGTAAGAGCCTTATATCCGACCTTGGCGTAAATTTCAAAACCTGGAATATTTTTAGGAAATCATCTTTTGAATTACTATTGAAGGAAAGCTGAAGGTCTCGACGGAGGAACAGTAGTTGTCGGCGGAATGCAATAAATCAGGTTTGTTTACTCACCACCCCCAAATAGATTTTGATCGGTGAACAAAGCAGATGTAATAGTTTAGACAGGAACGTTCTAGCAAACTGAATAGGACGTCGACTACGCCATTTTCCGAAGTACTGTTTTTGAAAATGTATTCTGTAAAGATTCTAAAAGTTGACGTCAATTCCTTTCATTTTCTTGCGTGTAACGGTGCCACACAAATCCTTTAATGACCGATTGACCACACATTCGTGTGAGACATGTTTGTATACAAACAACGTTTGCGGCCAATTATTTTTTATCAGAATTTAAAATTCTTCTCTTTGTAGCCGTGTCACAAAATGCCTTTCAAATGGACGCTACTTGGCGTTAACCCTTAGAGAAAAAAATATTTCAATTCGTTTGAGGTGCCAAAAATAGGACAGAGGGTCGATTCAACGGCAACTATCAGATTATCCCGAGTAAACAAAATGCCACGCGATGAAGTCACGGCATTCTTTTGGTATCATCTTTTGTCGTGTTTATTACATGTGGTGATAACCAGTTGCGTGGGCAGTACACAAAGCGAGATACTACAGGTTTAATACAAACACCAGAAAACAAAGATAAATAAACTATTGCCACCTTAATACTGAATAATTTCCAAAGGAAAGTAAACAAGGCAGAAATTCTGCTCGTCGAATAATCAGTAAAATCGACATCAGTGAACAATAAACTAATTTTATTTCATAGCTTAAAAAGCAATTTCTGTTTCATTTTGTTTCGATAGAAATTTAATGAAACGTTGACCTAATAGGTTTATCCTTTGCGTATTAAACGATGGCAATGGGTGTCGAGTCAATGATGAACAGTACACGTACGAGCATGTACTTCAGTATTGCCCTTTATTGTGCGTTTCGACCCCGCGATAGCCTAAGGGAAAGTAAATTTCTTACATTCTGCATGTATTAAATCAAAACAGCATGCGAGTAATTTTCAGACAGAGTAAAATACAGATCTTATTTGTAAATACCTGTTTTCTTTGTGCAGGCGCAATTCAGTGGCCCAACTACACCAAACAACATGAGTAGCGTCAGAGCGACAGAAGCTGCGGACAGCAGGCATAAAGCCAACAAAATCACCCGGTCACAGGTTTGATAACGCGGCCTCGGGATCGGAGACGTAACCACCACAGCGTCCAATGAAAGACGTTTCGGGCTCTGGCTTTCTGCACGGCTCGTTTTGCCATTCTGCAACAGGCCGCTTGCGTTATACGGTTGCTCCTCTGCAGTATCATCTATACCATCAAGTCGCTCTTGACACTCAGTAGTAGAGCCTTGATCATCGATAATGGAGGTCTCTTTACCCTCATCACCACTGAAATTATCTTTTTCTTTTTCTTGGCCAAAAGAGTCGGTTAATTCCGTTTCCACCGCTGTATTCGTCGAGGGCGGTTCTGGCGAGACGCGGACGTTTAGAAACGACATTTTCACTGTAATAAACGACTGTTTTCCCGGAGGAGTAGCAACAGGTTACTCCAATGAATGCCTAACGCTTCAATGTGGCGAATAGGATATCCGGAGGCTGAAGAGGGTGAAGGACTTGTCGAAGAATATTTGGGCGGGTTCATGTTGACAGCGTAGTCAAGGAAACTGGAAGGGTACAACCTAGTTTAAATGTTCTGTATTGCTGGTTGAAAGCGTAAAACGAGTCAGGAATAGGTCAGCATGCAAACCTGCTCGAAACTTTTGATCAAGAACGTGGGGCATAATTTTCATGAATAAGAGATCACAAAATCCTAATCCAACATGAGACAAACACTGCTGTGAAAATGGGATTGGATAAACATTTTTAGCATAGTGTTATGAGTTATAGCCCAAATATCGGCCCATCTCAAACGAGCGAGTCTTGTCATTTACGCATTATACTCTTGCGAGTGTTTTGTCCTTCATTTTGTTTTCACCATATCTATATTCCAAACAAATCGGTCAAGTTTAAAATCTGACCCACAGCCATTCTTCTCTTCTATACAAGTCAGGTGTGTAATTTTATCCGTTTTGTTGTCCCTTTTTGTTGCATGTTTGTGTTTCCTCAGTCAAAATATTTTCTTGTAGGTGATTATTTGGAAAAAGGGTAGTAGCAAGTTTATCTCTGGTTGTCAAGGTACCGGCGAAGGCAACTGAGGTGTAACAGAGACATCGAACACAGACTCAGCATAAGCTACACTCACTTACAATTTATTATTTAACAGTCAAACACTCATTACAAAGCTGTGGCATTAAATTAGATACACGACCGTCATACAAAGTACCCACCCGAAGGTAGCAAAGGTTAGTCGAGTCGGGTGGGTCAAAAGAATGTCAAAACACAGAAGGAAAATAACACAAACTACAAAAACTAATTAAAAATAATTCAAACACAAGTTACAACTGGATATTTTGACTAAGAACCAGAAAATAAGATAATTTACAGTAACAAGATAATCTACAATAACAGGAGCTAAAATTTAAAGGTGCCATTTTCGTTCCATAAATCCAGCAGACATTTTAGCATCCGGGTTAAATAAACGAAACTTAGAAGAAAAAACTTAACCATTAGCTCTTGATCTGAATGTAGACGCTGAGGAGCCTTGGTGGGCTCCTGTATAGACCTTTTTCGTAATAGCGGACGATTTTAATTATTCTTTTGTATATGTGTTAATTAGCCCTACTAACCTCACCTTAATGAAAAAATTCTATTGAATTTTGCACATGCTGACGAGGCTAGTAGGGCTCATTATCATAAGAATAAAAGAATAATTTGTCGGGCGCCATTATGAAAAGGGTCTATAGTATTCATCAGTTCAAGGCAGTTAGGGGAGCACATCTCTGTCGCTTTTGAAATTGTTCGATTTTCCTTCCAGTCACAAAACATTAAACAATAGCGAATGAGACAGATTCAAAGAACGCAACCGACACTGATTCTCTAATTGGTAACAATACGCCGTACATTATATTAATCCATTGTGCCTCCTTTGAAAGATAAGATTCAGTTTGCCGATAACCCTTTCTAATTAACCCATAACATTGAAATAACAACGGAATGCAATCAGTGCCGTAACGAGCAGGTGCCACTTTGCTAATTGAGTACGTCTTTAATCATCCCACGAGTGTGCCACTATCAGGGACAAAACAAGCCATGAACAAACCTTTTTTTTCTAACTTGCGAAAGCGTTTTTAGTTCCACAAATACTAGGTATTGCCAGTAGCCCATCCTGGTATTGCTTCTTTAGCAGAGTTTATGCCACTTGCACAGTAGAGTAATATTTATGGTTGCAAGCCCGCCCTTTTCAGTGCTTACTTGACACACACAAAATTCGTTGCTGATTCAGTCCAGTAAAACACGTTGATCTACTGTGGTGGCTTATATTTGAGGCTTTTTAAATTGTTGCCTCGGAGTCTGAAAATCATTTTCAACACAAGACGTCTCGAATGCTGACTGCTAAATTGACTCAAAGCGGCTTAATTAATAAAATAGCTTCGTGCCAAGAACTTCTGATCTTATTAACGAAGTCCAATGTAGGTATCCGGCGCTACATGAACATTTGCAAGGCGAAATAAAACAGCAAGAATTTGAACGATATCTGAAATTTCAA
>JAEMWC010000018.1:1270000-1272500 GCA_016490735.1 Pachyseris speciosa | reverse complement strand
TTTTCTGGTTTGATCTTGCACAAGGACATGTAAGGTATCCATTGTTTAGTTGGGATTCATCTAAACGTAGTTAATGGACATTGCTCCATATTATGCCTCTCTGCCTATGTGTTCATCATGGATATAACTTGAGGGCATAGCTAGGATTTTTTAGTTGAGGGCATCCTACCCCTGTGTTTTGATGTGATATGGGGCATACCCCCTGGAAGGGTGGCTTAGGGGCACCCTAGTTATGCCCCTGTACATTCACTATTTGACATTTTAGCCATTTTGCATTCGCCTGTGTAAAGAGATATCATACATTGTAATTTTGATCTGTTGCAAATGTCAGAGGAATGGTTGTTATGGTAACAGCTGTGCTAAGCACACGGTATTATTACTCTGGGAATAAAATGGTAATTTTAACAAGGCCTGTATGTCATTTTTAGAGCAAAACACCAGCCATCTCGAGGGTCTATTCCACTCCCTAGACATCTGGCACAAGTCATGCAAATTGACAGCCAAACTGAGTGCAGTAAGTACATTATATTGTGTATGATATTTTAATGAGAAAATGGGTGATGAATATGCTTTTAATATAAGTAAATATTCACTAGTATTGGTTGCTGTGCTGTGATTGAAAATTTCCAGATGCCAGTGTTTGGTCAAGGTCATGTGTTTGTTTTTCAGTCAATCTGAACAATAGCCCTGTTGTTGCAAACACCAGGCCCTCAATACACTTAGGGCTTAGGGGATTGAGTGAATTTAGAAATTTGACTTACGATTACACATTTATAATTCCAGTTTCCACAATGCATTCTTGGGTGAGTACAACTTGGAAATTTATGCAATAGTACATGTATTTGTATCTGTGATGCAAGAGCAAAAACATGAAAAAAATTTTCCAGAAATTTTCAGTTTGGGGTCCATTTCCATCCTGTAGTTTTAGCATTTTCACTTCTATAAAATCCTTTTGTTTTATGTTTGGTGAAAAATAACTGCCATGCTTTTGGTTGGCAGGCTTCGAAAGTTAGAGGATGTGAAGCTGTTGGGGAATGGATAGAGCCAATCAGGAACCATTTCTGGCACTGTGCTGAGCAGTGTGATGGCGATGAACAGACTCTGAGGGTTGGTAAAAAATACGATAAATGCTGCGATATAGCAGACAAATGTACAGTCATTAATTTTTGTATTCCTGCAGTAATATCATCTCGAAATTTCCTGTTTCAAATTTGTTTTATTGAAAAACAAAAACTGTAATTGAAAACATGGTATCAGTATGTCTCTATGCAATATACAGTATCATATTTCAGTATAATTAAATTCTTATTACTGGTTTAAACATTTGCCATGTGAGGGCCTAAGCAAGTAAATTAGTGTGGGAGTTTAAAGCAGGCTTTCACCCAGAAACATGAAAATAATAATAATACTAAAAAAGTGGATGTACTTGGGATAGGATTCTCACAAGTAGGTTAGGAACTGTGTGGAACACCCAGGTACCATTCAAGGGAGGTTATAAACATGCTTATTTCACATTTTATGAAACTACTGTAACTGTTTTTAGGACATGTGGCTTGGTGTCTTACACCACGTGTGTGGAGAACATGAGTGGGCAGATGGCGAATGCACACACAGTCCCCTTGTATCCACAGAAAATGGAAAGGCTTTCCTTGAAATGGACTCAAAGCCACATAAAGCAGTGCGTGACATTGTTGCTGATCGCACGTGGTTGAGAACATTGTCATTTTATGTGAAATTCAGGTATGTGAAGTCAGAAGTGACCAGACACCTTTGAAATACTACATAATAGCCTGAAGGTGAACGTCATTCCAAAATGCATTTTTAATTCATTGTAGAGGACTAGAGGAAATAATATATAGCATGATTTCAGAATTATTTTCAGTTTCCAAAGCGGTACCACATGCAAATCCCTCTCCCCACCCCCTCCCCGTGTGAAAGAAAGGTATTAAATTCTTATCTTTCTTCCATAATCTTGCAACTTGCAGGCATACCAGCAAGCTAGAAAACTTCAATTCAATGATGTTGAAGTATGCATCAAAGAGAATAGCATTCAGGTAAATTAGTTAAATTATTAGGAGACTGTGTATAGACAACTGAAACTTCTCTCAATGTGATTACTGTACATGTATAAGGGTAAGGTTCAGAAATGCGCATGGAATTACCCAATAAAATAGAGCCCTGTACATGGATGTCATTTTGGCCTGTCACAGGATAGTAACTACTCAAACTGACCATTTTTTAAACTAGTATTCTTTACATAGTATAGACTATTTCATATCAGACTGATCCCATCCGTTCTGGCTTATAATTGAACCCACAACCAGTGATGTTTATTTTTGTCATATTACAGCTATGATGTTTTTATCATACGAATTTTGCTGGCAGCACTAGACCACAATTTCCATCTGTTCCGCGATGAGTTGAAAGACTCGACTGGCCAAGTGCGATACAAAAAACAGTACAGCAAAAGGTCAAGGAACTGGAAAGCAGAACCACTGAA
>JAEMWC010000018.1:1177500-1265000 GCA_016490735.1 Pachyseris speciosa | reverse complement strand
ATCATCAGTGATGACACCGTTTTTGATTGACAGGTCACAAAATGCAAAGCCGGAGAGCCGAATTGAAAACTGCAGTAGCTTTATGACTCCGTAAGTTCTCAAGGTGGAGATGAAGAGATAAGTCCGTTCAACGTGCCATTCATCAGAAATGGAACATTTTGAGCGTTTGAAAGAGGATTAAAATACACACCCCTCAATCCGCTTCCAAAGTCGAAACAATGATTGGTTTTCATACAGAACACAGCATGAAGGATAGATTTTACGTCCATATGACACACAAATTCATGTAAAGCTGTACTGTTTACAAGGGATAAGACAGTAAGATTATTTTTATGCTCAATTAAATGCCACTTTGAGACCGAAATAATCCTTGAGGTTTCCATAGCAGGAATTCTAGTTAATACAAGGTCAGATATCGGCCTGTGTTTATGGATTAAAGTGAGTCCCTGTTTACACAGGTGTGATATCTCGTTCTGCAGGCCATCACGCACTCCTGGGAATTTGCGGCAATCCAATTACCATTTTTTTTTATTAGTGTGAAAGAGAAAACTCTCAACACCGCTGGGGATAGCTTTAAAACGGATTCTTGGAGTGGTTTTATATACAGTCGCACTGCTTAGTGGGGCTGAGATAGGCTCTGAAAGTGTTTGTCCAGCACACTGAGCTTTCTAACCGAAACAAACAAACAAACAAACAAACGAAAACCATAATCAAAGCTGGATGTTTACCCCCAAGGTTAATTTAGCAGCAAGACTTCTTTACAGGAAAAAAAAAAACAAACAAACAAACAAAAAGAAAACAATACATCACGTTTCTTTATTCCTCGCCGCGCACTTCAGTTGAGCCTTCTTCCACACTGACGGATAGAATTTTTAAGACAATGCACTAATGACTTGAAAATTGCAAGGCAAAGGATATATATCTCAGCACATGAAGAGTTATGTCCGTCATAATCCATCGTAATGTGCCGTTAAGTGCTATTTGAACAAGGCATAATTAAAAAGAAATTAATTTCCTGTACATCCACCGTAAGCAAACATTTACAGATCGACATTAGATGCACATCACGACTTGTTTGTTCAAGAAAGAGTTACTAACCGCACTTTCCACAGGAGTAAAAGCGGGCCCAACCGTTTCGATACATGATCAGAATTGATAAATTCTTAAAACAAGCACTTGAAAGCTTTCAAGAGGTTTAGCTCTCCTTTCGGTCTTCTTTTATAGGGGATGTTTTGTCTAACTAGTTTGCTAAAATTATATATTCATTCGATAATAATGTGTGCCATAAATAGAAAGCAATTTTCTGCGAAGAACAATCATGTGGTTCTCCCCAGAAAGGAAAGAAAAGCGGCAATTTGAACAGATAAACCTTAAACTTTGGCACCACAATCCTCTTAGTATCGGCTTTCCGACCACCGGAAACATTACCCACCTGACGACTTAATTGAGAGGGCTTTGAGGTTTTTTTTTTTTTTTTTTTTTTTTATTTTAAGAAATGAAAGATAAGAAGATATTTCTCGCTCTAATTAATTACTTGAATAACGTCTCTTCATTTTTCTCACTATCCTAGTCTCTTCTCCTCTAACAAAATTCCAAAGATTTAAGGTGTAAGTGATAATAAATCAAGAGAGGGACCTTATGCGCCACATGGCACAACCAGACATAAGTAAAGATAACAAAGAGAGCGTTGTGGTAGTGAGAAATAACATTTAAGAATAACTTCCCCTTGAGACACTCTAATCGCCCCCGGACACGAGTTCTGTTGGTTTGTGCCGTTCAGTGAAAAGCTGCAGTATTTTTTCCTACAGCTTATATTAAGTCACATTCTGTGCCCGAAATGTGTACCAGTTAAAACTGATGGAATTTCAAAGTAGTCCTCTTGTATTCTCATTTAAACAGCGGTTGAGTACGTTCGTCTTCGGCATTTGTTCTTGTTTGCAAATAGCGTAAACATGAAAGTGTCCACGGTTTCAGTCTTTCAGTTGGTTGTTGATTGTGCTGAAAATACAAACTAGTTGGGACATTTCAGCAATCGCTATGTCGCCGTGTTTTGGCCATGAAAGTTTAGCCTCTATTTGTTAAATGTAGTGAACCCTATTGGATTAATCCTATACTTTAAGCCTGTTAGTCTTACTAGTCTAAGTACCGTCTAGATGATAATTGAATTGCGACGAGTAAGCTTTGGGTCAGTAGTTCCTTCTAACAAGAAGCGCTCAAATTAAAACTATTAGTCAGTGAAACACAGTCACGCCTCTACCGATGCGGTACACGAAGACTTAAACACGAATAAATAACAGAATATAAGTGATGGACTTAATTTAGCTTGATAGCACCAAAGTGACTTTTGTTTTAACCCATTGACAACCGAGCATTTTTCCGAAAAACACCTTTGAAGCTCATCGAGCCATTTTGTGGCCAGAATCTAGCCAAAAAGAACCAAAACTGCCCGAAACTCTGTTTGCTGCTGGAGCTCATCGCGCCCTTCTTTTCCTGGTGCTTAACCCTTAAAGTGCAGGATTTCTGTAATTATTTACAGTAATTATCTGGCGATAAATGGTCTGGGACACTTGGCTTCACTGTACAGAAGATTCCTCGTTGAAATATCTGCTGTTTCAGGTTTGGGTGTCACGTGACCTAAATAAACGGTTCGTCTTCGGTGAGTGATTGTTTGAGCTCCAAATCTGGTAGGTTTCTCAATATATATATATATATATATATATATATAAGTGTTTTTTCGAGCCATTTCCCTCTGCAGAAGCCCCCATGCCGGCATCATTAAGCTGGTCTGTTTGGTAGAGGCAAGCCGCTGAAGGAAAACAGTGGTTAGAGGTGGTTTCATGCAGGCTGGGTCGCCAAAGAAGATTCGTAAGAAACGTGGCGGTCCACCATTAAAGCTGTTTCTCTTGCCCTTCTATGGGTGGTTTCCTGGACCTATCAAGGCTATTTGGCCGAGTTTTGACGGGTAAAAATTTAAATCGATGCAATATTTTTCTGGTAGGACTGGGTGGCCCGACACTTATAAAAAATCTACAAAATACGAATCGGAAGACTTCCATGCTTGGAGTATTGTGGACTTACCCAGAGTTCTTTTCGGGCGTGAATGAGGCAACTTGAGAGACGCGAGACTGACCATCAACAAATGGCTGAAGCAGGGCTGGCAGAAAACGTAAGAGCACAATTTCCAGCTAAGTGCCAAGGTTTGGCCCTGAAGTTTGTTGTTATCGTAAACTTTTGATTTCTGAACGAGTTTTCATGTTAAAAACTTGACAACAAATAAGTGCACTTTTTAGTGTTGACGTTGGCCCGAAAAACTGGCCTTTGAGATTTGTTGCGAAATGAAAGGTATAATGGAGCGGAAATCTGAAATTTTCGCCCCGGTTTTAGGCTGTGATGGGTGTCCAATAAACCAGTCGGTATTATGAATACGCTATCATAAAGTTCTGAGTAAAGTTCAACAGGAAGCAAATATTAAAAGCAGGAACGGTGTTTTGTTCGGAATATTCCGGGATGAGCACGTTAAGAGTTAATATTGGCTTTCCAAGATCGGGCATGCGCCGTTTTTGGGTTGAAAAGTTCCACTGCCCCCTCTCCTTCTTCCTTTCGCTTTCTCTCATCCCCTTTTCTTTCGCTTTTCTTGCCTCGCTTCTTTTTCTCTTGCTTGGCATTTTCTGGGCTTCCTTTCGGTGACCATGGGAAAAGATTTGTGGAAATCGTTTAGGATCATAGGATTAGAAGGGAAGAAGTGCAAGTGGGTGGTGGAAAAAGATTTTTATTCAAATTTTCGGCTCAACGTCACTTGTTTTTGTTTGTTTTTCTTTTGTTTTTTTTTTTTTTTTCGCGTTTCGGCTCCGGCCTGTCTGGCGAAATCGTGTTCATTCGGGTATGGTTTGAAAGATCTCTTCCCCCTACACATGCTACATATAAAAATTGTCCATGGGTATTAAAACTGATGACGCCACAAGCAGTACAAGGGACGTGGTTCTGCGCGGCCGGTTTTGGCAGGTGTGGTAGTCAATTGATTAAAGATCAATCATGTTTATACCCGGCGTAGTCAATTGAACGTTCGGTAATCGAACTCAATCGACACTCCAATCGTTCGATTGGCTTCGATTGGGTTTGGTAATCGAACATTATCGAACTCACCCGAAAATTTTGCCAATCGAACAAAATCGAACACTTCAACCGAACTTTCGAAAATCGAAAGCTTCAACATCGAACACAAAACCAGTTTCATCTGGTTTCAAACAAGGCGTTTTGGTCCGATAAGTTACGTTGAACGGAAAGTTCATGGAAGATGTCTGACACGTGAATTGTAAAGTGGTTCGATTGATATAGTAATAAATGTATCAAAAGTGTCAGAAATGTTTCTTAAAAACACGTTTCGGGTATAAAACCCTTCTTCATTGTGTTGGCTTCAATTTCAAACACGAGTACCTTATTGACGACGGTTTAACTCATCTGGGACCTTAAGAATATCCCTGGTCGGTGTTATCCCAGGGAAAGACAGTTTACATGGTTTACTGGTTTAGTATTGATTCTGAATTTATCGAGTTTGAATTTCTTTGACAATAAATAGTTTTCTTCATTAGAATGTGTTTATGTCTTCCCCCCTGCCTTACATACATATAAGAGGGAAATCTTTCCGATTCAATTGAAACTGAAAGCTTATTGATGCTTATGTCGTTTGTCTTTCTTACGAACAAAATCGAACTAATCGCGTCGATTTAGTTCGATTGAGTTCGGTAATCGAACATAGGCAAACTGAAACTTTTCGGGGAGTTCGATTAATCGAACTCCCCGAAAAGTTTCAGTTTGCCTATGTTCGATTACCGAACCAATCGAAGAACAAACGGGTGATTGAGTACGATTGAGGTCGATTGATTTTTGGTTCGGTTTCGTTCGGTTGACTACGCCGGGTTTATACCGCGACCCCTTTGCTCGAATACAATAGTAGTAGATTTTTTCCACGCAACATGATTTCGCTCTACAATTTTGAACAGTAGTTTCTGTGTTCTTGTAGAACAACTAGTAACAAACTTGCTCCATCATTTAACATTCTCAAAATTTGTTTTGGGTTCTTATACATCCTTACCAAGACTAAAACCAAGCGAGGAAATCAAAAGACAGTTCTGAGGCAAAACCACTACCTTAATTCACTCTTGAGCTGAATTTGTCATTGGCTGTCCTTGGAAAAACTAACTGATCGCTTCACTATTAAAAGTTGCTGTAATAATGAAAACCCCCTCGACATCCGCGTTACATCAACGTGCTTTCACTGCAATGGCGGCCGCGGACCTGCCGTTAATGCAGGACACTAAACAGACACAGGAAGACAAAACCAGTCTAAACCGGTCTGGATTAACTAGCTCCAGACCGGACTGGACTGGGATCATCAATAAACTCCAAACCAAACAGTTTCTGATCAGGTCACTTATTTGCAGATCATCTCACCTTAGACTCAAATGAAAGGCCATGTGTAGTTGGAATTCCACTTAAAACAGATACTTATAAAAAAAACATGCTTATCACAACCTATATTCCTTTTTTTTTTTTTTTTCATTTTCCTATTTACATTTGTTTTATTACAATACTAAAGACAGTAGGCGAATCTACTGGCTGTACTGCCTTTATCAGTTCAGAAGAATACCTTAATCAATTATAAATCAGGGGCCGGTTCCTGAAAGGTGTAATAACTCTATTCCAGGGATAAATCTGCCTTATTCCAGGAATACCTGTTGGAATAAAGCAAATTTATCCATGGAATAGAGTTATTACACCTTTCAGGAACCGGTCCCAGGACCTTAAAGATCTGAACATTTTTACAAGGTATGTGCCTACAGCTTGCGACGTCACTCTTAGAGTGCGTGCACTGTCACTATTACTTTTTTGCCGACAAAAACCCTTTGTAAAATCTTAGAACACACAGGTAATACCAATAAATTGCCGAAGTAGTATTTAATCCGATTTTATCGGCTGGCAGAAATTACAAATAATTTGATAATGGTCTGGATAAGGGGGCTGGATAAGTGGGCCGGTTTCAGCTAAATTTAAGCGATCTTTCTCATCCGGCAGTTTGGGTCAATTCTTAGTTTTTAATTACAGCTACGCCCATTCAAACCCGCTTTGGTTGCAATTAACTATAATTACAGTTTTAAGTTCATCCATTTCATATTTTGCAGTGTAACTTACTAGTACTTTAATGGCATGTGACTCGCAGTTTTGGAATCAAGTCCTCAAATTTAATGCCTTTTAGAGTACTCTTTAGTTTAGGTAAGTTAAACATGCGCTGGGTGGCTGATTTTTATACGAATTTGGCCAACAATCGTCGACGATCATGTCAGCCTATTCGGTCGCACCACTTTTTGGGGCGATCCGGAGATTGTTAGGGTATGTTGGTGATCATAATTATGATACCTCTCAACAACTTTATGCACGTCGAGAGCCTAACGCTTGTGTTTTGCAAATGTCCTGTCTTTCGTTATGAATATGGTACAAGTTTTACAAAGGCGATAACCATTGCAGAGTGTTCGAGAGAAGACATCCATGCTGTCCATATGTTAATCAGTGAGAGTATCAACCGTACGTAAATAAACTTATGATAGTATATGTGAGGCTTTCCAAGGGGTGGTCCGGGTGTCGCTTTGTCGCTTGTTTACGACTCTGTCTGTCACCTGTTTGGTTAGGCGACAAATCGTTTATTGTCGAAAGAAAACAAAGAGGAATTAAAGTGAATCGGCCCTATTAGAAACTGGCATGATTCTGTCGGTTGTCGGTGCTTTGGGAGAAGACCATCGCCTGTTTTCGGAGCCTCGTCGCTCGCCGTTTCTCCCCCTTGGGAGTCCTCATACTTATGTACAATTTTCATTCAAAGTTTTGAACTTCACGTCGGCGATGCTAAGGAATAAGTTATCAACTTATTTACGATTAGGTATTTATCTACAGTAAAAATATCTCGTTTCACTATAAAATGCGTAGCCCCCTTGTTGTCCGAAATAACGTGATTATATTAGCCGAGATTTTAGAGGTACAAGAGAGTGCAACTTTTCATTAATGTTTAAGGAAAGGTGAAAATTCTAGGTTATTCTATTTTCCTTTAGGGGTGGGGCGAAGGGAGGACAATATTTCGGTTCACTTGGGGGTTAATTTAAATTAACTCAAAATCTTCAAATCATGGGCAAGTCTCCTCTACTGGAGTATTAATGAACCTTACTGGAGTTAAAATAGTTCCTTATAAGGGAGCTCCTCCGTAAGGAACTTTCAATTAATTGTCAGTTATTAACTAGTAAGAATACTTCTTACGATCTAATCATCTGGTTGAAGTTAATTTGTAGCTTTCCAAAATGTTTTGCATGAAAAAAACCGCTTCAGCTGCATTTCTCAAGATTAGCAGAACTCAGCTGTTCAGAATATTTTAAGTAGTCGGACATAACCAGTAGTGAAGTATACATCTGAAGTTCGGAGAGGTTCCTTCACAATTGCATATGTATCGCCGCCTTTTTGAGATGAGCGTAGATACCAGGTTAGACTCGTCGGCATGGTCAGTAGAACAGGTTGCGCCTATTATTTTGAATCCCTGTCAAAAGAAAACAAAAATAAAAGCCCTCTTAGAGGACATGTAGTTACTGTTATTTCAATAGAATGACGTTGACAGTTTAAGTATGTCTGGAACCTTCATAGCGTTGTGAACAATCTCATGAAAGCTCCTAAAAATTCTTGTTCCAATCTGTTTAACTTTTGTATTGTTTTACAAGATATTAGATTCACAAAAACACGATAAACATTCCATGCATATTTTCGGTTGTCACGGTTCTTCATATGTAACGCAATAAGAACTGATGTTAGCGGTTGTAAATGCATATTTTTGGTTCGTCTCTGGCCAAAAACATTTTAACGCCAAAGAAAATGAGTGTGTATCTACTATTTGATAGTTCCTGTTGATTTTGTGACTTTCAGCTTGACGGCAATCGTAAAAAAAAAAGAAGGGGGAGGGGGACTGTAACGAAAGTGAGGTTTGAACGGAATTAGAACCCATAAGCCAGCGATACTATCGTTGGTAGATTTTCGGGCCTGAGAGCCTTTCTCTGTCGTTTGGGTGGCTGTTTTTAGTATAATTAACATGGCAAAGTTTTCATAGTCCAAGCTCATTTAAAAGCCTGGGCATATACATTGTTTCAAATCAAATAAACTCAAAGAGATCTGCGAGTTGTACGAATTTGTCCCTAAGTCGTGCTGTGAATTTGATCAGTAGGTCTGGGTCTTTTGCTTAGCAACTTCAACTGCTGCATATATAATAGTAAACCACAATTTTGTTTTAACAGAGCCTACAAGGAGAAACCAGTATCATTGTGCTTGTTCCAGTTGCAGTCCAGGATATCAACATAACTGTCGACATGTCACAGTTGTTTTCATGCCAAAAAGACTCTATATCACCTAAGTCTAGTGGTTTCAGACATTGAGTATCTAAAGCAAAACTTTTCTTACTTTGGTCATTTCAGTAACACCGCAAGTTGTCACGACGTATCTACAGGCAGTTCAGACTAAGTAGTAGCCTTCCTAATCTGTACAAGGTTTGTAAACTTTGATTATGTGAAAACCTGTTACTTTATGAGAAGAAGGGATTTAGTTTTTGGGGCACTGTTCATTCT
The DNA here is from genome assembly GCA_016490735.1 of Pachyseris speciosa. NCBI lineage: Eukaryota > Metazoa > Cnidaria > Anthozoa > Scleractinia > Pachyseridae > Pachyseris > Pachyseris speciosa. Next base: position 1,256,355 of record JAEMWC010000018.1, on the reverse strand, counting down.
GATCAGCAAGCAACATCAATCAGTCAAGCCGATGTGTGCGGTGAGTCACAGTAACCCGTAATGTTTGTTGATAGAAACGTTGCAAAGACTACTTACACTTGGCTCATCCAAAAACACCTCAGCTGCGGAGGATCCGCCGCTCTTACTTTCACTCTTCTCTTTGTATGTGCATGCGCTAAAGTTTCCAGCACCGTTTGGTCCTGGTGGACCAGGAGATCCCGCAGGACCCGCGGAACCTTGACTTCCATTGAATCCCGGTGGTCCAATGGGACCCACCAACTTGCTTATGTTGCTTGCCTATGGATGAAGGATAGGAAATTCGTTGTTAAAGATGGTTTGCTGGCGTAGTTACGGTCAAAGTACGCTACGCATTTGAACGGCGTTTCGAAATTTAAATGTCAGTTTCAACAACGGCCAGCGAAATTTCATAATTCCCGGGGAAATTTCCCCACTTTAGAGACGGTATCTCACGGTAAGCGCAAATCAGGGCAACAGAAGATTTCCTATCTGCAACACATCAGTGACTATAATGAGTGACGACTATTGTCTATAGCCAACTCTCTCCTGACCAAACAGCCAACCTTGCTAGTGATAGGAACAGCTGGGGGAAACTTTCAATCGCCTGCGCTGTAGCCAACCGATGATAGCCTGTTCCAGGCGTAAAGATTGTGGGGAGTGGCGGAAGTCATCGCGAGAAAGAAAGATGTTGCGAACGAACGGGAAAGCGAGGTGAGACTGGACTCTCCCCAATCTCTTCTCGGTTTTCCCGCTCGCTCACAACATCTTTCAATCTTGCGACGACTTTCGTCCCTCCCCACAATCTGAACGCCTGGAACAGGCTAGACGATGATGATGATGATGACGACGATGATGATGATGATGATAAAGCTATTTTCATTGCATAACAGCATGGAGAATTTTCAAAATATGCCATGGAATTGTTTCTTATGTGTTTTGATCTTTTTCGTTAATGCGTAAAAAGTTCGTTAAAAGTCGCAAAGATTTCCTGAGAAATCTTCAAGACTCCATTCAAATGTTGGACATTACAAAAGGGAATTCGAATGTTCATTACACTCTGGGAAAAACTGGTCACGCGTGACATTGATTGACTGTAACAGGGCATAGTATCTTTTAAAGGAACAAAATTAAATCCTTTGCCTGTTTAAAAATATTTAATAAGTGGTCATCTTTATCTATTCACACATCTTTAACAATTAGTCACAGTTGGATAAAGCGCATAGTTATTATTTGAACCTTGCGTCAGTCCCCGTCCACACTTTTCAAAAACTTTCACTCTGGAGAGCGTTTTCGAAAACTTCCGTTTTCTAAAACACAAACCTCCGTTTTCGATCGTTATAGTGTGGACGGAAGGCAAAAACGGATAAAATAGTATGCGTTTTGTGGACACCGATACGTTTTCGAAAACCTCCGTTTTGCCCGTCCACGCTACTCCGTTTTAAAAAACCTCCACTCTGGAAAGCGTTTTCGAAAACCTTCGGTTTTGATCTTTTTAGTGTGGGCGGAAGACGACAACGAAAATGCTCAAGTGTGGACGGGGCCTGACGCAGATCTATGCAAAATTTCACATTTTTGTTAAATTCAACAAGACGAAGCTGCTATCACAGACTATGCATGGACACTGCTTTCCTTTCTTATTTTCATACATGTTGAAGCGTGCATGGCGGTTCCTAAAGAAGTAGCTACTACTAAAATGGGTTGCTTAGAATTGCATTTGAAACAAATTAACAAATGGCGTTGTTTTAACGACCTTGTCAGCTTGCTATGCTTTGTGTTTGTTTGTTTGTTTGCTTGTTTGTTTTTTCCTTTATTTGTCAGTTTGTGAAACTGCAAGCTTGGTGGTTGACTTCCTTCTTCCCATTTTCACTGAATAAAGAATAGTAAGCCAAAGGCATATTTCCACATAAAGATTAATACTATATATTTAGCAAGGCGACACTGCAATTTTCACTATAATTCTTAATTTCCTTTGCCAGCGAAAATAACTCTAGTCTGGCGTGTGAAAATTAAGGTTTTCGGGTTTGTTGTATTAACCATGCCCGTATATGATCACTGCATTACGATCTTACCTTCTGTTGTAGACGTTGTAGCTCCATGCTGGTGGTGTTCAGGGCAGTCCACACTGCCTGCCGGGACGATCTCACGCGCTCTTGCAGGTCTTTGCTAGTTGCGTTCACTGAAGACCACATTTGATTGAGCTTATTTATCATGTCTTGGCGGGAATTGTTTATTAATAGCTCCAGGTAATGTACGTGATGTTTCACCTGTGTTGATTGTGTGAGAAAAGATCTTTTAGTTGTAAGCGATGGCTTCCAGTGCGTGGCTTAAGTAACATGAGTGGTAACAGGAATTGAATTGAACGCCAAGGATTTTGGATCCGATCTGGCGACACGAACTCGCGAGGGTCTCCGGATTTTCTGTAAGGTCTCTGCAGGGATCTGAGGTGGGAAACTGCAAGTGGTCTGAAGATCTCACTGCCAGACCCTCTCCAATTTCTCCCGGTTCCAGACACTCTTTGCTCGCCTATTGATTTCCACTTCAATTGCCTCCCGCCCAAACGATATCTAGCTATGATTCACTCATGGACTGAGTGTTATTTTGTCTCCACGTCTTCTGCTATAGAGCATCAAATGTTTCAGTGGGTAAACGTAGAGATCAGAACAAGGAGATCTGAAACTGCGCATGCTCACCTTCAACTGGATTGTTCCGTTTAAACGCCGTTCATGTAAGCGAACTTTGTCTCCCAGCTTAACCAAATTGTCTGCAACCTTTTTTAAACAAAATAATTATAATAACAAACATAAACAAATTTCATTATTACAAGATGGAACGACAAACTAATAAAGATCTTAATTTTTATATCCATTCTTGGGGGAAAACTGTGCTCAAATCGAAACTAAATTCCTCTAAGTGGGCAGGTACTAGCCGGCGGAAATTGCGCATAGAACACTGAGGTGAGGAAAGGATCTTTAAAAATGTAGAACTGTCTTGTATTTCTCGCAACGATAATGGCACCAGTTCACTGTGTGAAATATATTCTACGGAATTGTGCGCCTGACCTGTATTACAATAAATAAAAACGAGAAAAATTGTAAAACTAAAATGATTTTTGGTTTAACAGCAACTTTCGATTCCGTGAGAGGGAAAACAATCAATTTTGACTAAGGTGATTAGACAAGAAGCAATTTATTGGGGACAAATCATGTAAATTCTCGTAACTGTTTCCAGATTATTCCTACAGTACTTATTCAGCTTTTAAGCAAGGGCGAACTAGCCAGTTAAACTAAATTACTACGAACGGTGTCGGAGAAACGATAGAAAACAAAACAGTAAAGATAAGATTCCCTGTCCTGGGCTTAAAGTTACCCTCAACATCTTAATTCGGTCATTTCACGTTTTGAAAACGAAAGACAGGAAGTGCATCAAAAGAGAGTTTTTGCTTTTGCTCATTTAAGTCCAACCTTAAGCAAGCAACTAAAAAAAGGCCAGCATGGGGTTTTTCGCATTAATTTTTTCGAATCTTATGGTAATCCACATTAAAGCGAATGAGTTACAGATTTTTATCAATTTTACTGTAATTTTGTTTCAAGGTGGTCTTATACAATAGAAAATGTATGCAAATTATAGGTTTTTTGCTAAAGTGAGTTGGGGAGGGGGGGGGGGTACTAAAACAAAGATGTTTATCGGGGACTGGGTATTGTTGTGCATGTATCTTGTCACATGACAGCTGTTCACGTGGCTATACTCGACTCGTTTGAATTCACTCTCTGGTCGGCCGATTTACCTTGGAATGTATCGAAATTGCCCTAAATTACTGTGTTTTGGGTAATTTGCTGGTGCCGGAGCTCATCATCAAGGGCTGAGAAGGCTTAAACCTTGCCAATTCCAAAGAACTCCTTATTGGCACTGTGAATACAACAAACTTTATTCCAACACTGGCTTGAATCTGCTGACAGTTTGTTGTTCGTGGACAGGGGGCCTAAAAGCAGATGTGCCTTGTCTCACCGGGCTCCAATCTTAACTGGCGGAAGTTTAATTGAATGCTGAAGGTGCCCGAACAACTTTTGGTGCAGGATTGAAGCCTGGTCTGAGACTTAAAAGAAAATGTTAAAATGTTTTGGAGGAGACTTCCCCGCTCAAAGACATGTGGACTTTCCCAGGATGCAACAGGGTCAGAGTCTTGCTGTTTGACTGCTTGGTTGAGGTTGCTGATAAAAAGGGAACTGATAGAGGTCTTGTTTGGCTTTTTTTTTTTTTCAAAACTTCCTCTTTAATTTGGAAACAGATCGAGGAGCTGTTTTGTAATGTTTATTCTCTGAATAAAGGATTCAGTTGAAAAAAGACTTGTCCAAACTGCTCGTTTGCGGGGTAAGATTTTCATTTAATTCTTGCACTATTTTGGAGCTGATATGTTGTTTTCATTCAATTTGTATGCTATTACTTTGCTGGAGAATACACTGTCATGCCTGTTTGTTTCCTTTTGTGTATGTGTAACAAACACTTTTGCACTGATAATGTTGGAAAAGATGCCAAAACCCGACCACAGGAATTTTTTTCTTGACCCTATGTAGGTTTGAAATTTGAAACTGGTATGGAATTTGTAGATCTCAAAACATATTTACTTTCCATGCTTTTTAGGGCTCACATTTAAGGTAGATAAACCTTCTATGCAATGAACCAGAATGAAGCCAATCTGTTGAATTGTTCTTTCATAACATTCCAAAGATTGATGGTAGGTGTAGGCCAAAAATAGCCATTTTTTCTTAACTTAAACTTTGAAGATTTTTCTCTCTGCAAATAACCAGAGTCAGTCCACTTGTTTAGGTTCACAGCATAGATCAATGCAAACAAAATTTGTAAAAAATGTTTTTTGACTCACTGACTAAGTGTTTTTGCTCATTTAGTTTTTCTGAGGAAGCACCATTAAAGACAGCTGACAAAAGCTTGTTCTGTTTCCATGGCAATAAGAGACTCAAATATGATTGTATTTGACATCATTCATGGAAACAAGTTGCATGATGGTGGTTTCTACCGAGTTAGTTTGATTTTGGAGAAAAAGGTGGTCTTGAGTGGAAGACCCCCTTAAGTCCCACCTTATGATATGCTTTGATTTCAGCTTTGGGGATCTCCTAAATATGGAGAATTTCAATCGTTTTGTCCAACCCTAAGCTTTTCTAGTAATTTCAAATTTTGGCTGCGCTTAGGGTTGGGGTTAGCTGGGGTAACCTTTTTCACCCTTAGCGTATGTTTTGCTTAATGATATGCTTTGATTTCAGCTTTGGGGATCTCCTAAATATGGGGAATTCCAATAGTTTTGTATAACCCTAAGCTTTTCTAGAAATTTGCAATTTTGGCAAAGCTTAGGGTTGGGGTTAGCTGGGGTAACTTTTTTCACCCTTAGCGTATGTTTTGCTTAATGATATGCTTTGATTTCAGCTTTGGGGATCTCCTAAATATGGGGAATTCCAATAGTTTTGTATAACCCTAAGCTTTTCTAGTAATTTCAAATTTTGGCTGCGCTTAGGGTTGGGGTTAGCTGGGGTAACTTTTTTCACCCTTAGCGTATGTTTTGCTTAATGATATGCTTTGATTTCAGCTTTGGGGATCTCCTAAATATGGGGAATTCCAATAGTTTTGTATAACCCTAAGCTTTTCTAGTAATTTGCAATTTTGGCTGCGCTTAGGGTTGGGGTGAGTTGGGGTAACTTTTTTCACCCTTACAGGGCTGCAAATAACGGCCGGTCAACGGACAATGTCCGGTCAAAAATATTTAAAGGTTCAATATTATTGGCGTTTGTGAAAAAGGGGGGGGGGGGGGGGGGGGGGGGGGGGGGGAGGGGAACGACGGCTACTTAATTACCAGACCAAGAACTTTTAATAAATGATTCGTGGTAGTCATAAAATTTCCGGCTGTCGTTGCACATTTTCGCTTTGTTATTCACCAAGTCGTCACCACAAATTAGCGAGTCTTACAGATGTGTACCGGTCACGGGTGTGAATTGCTTTATTTTTAGTCCGTGTGGGTTTTGCCAACATGCTGGGAGAAGGACAACGAAACCTCTCAGTGTCGGTACAAGGGTCATGGCACCCTTTGTGTTCAAAATTTAAGTGTGAAAATAACAATAACAAGAAAGCAAGTTTACATTCATTTGTCTACTTGTCGACATTTCCGCAATTAACTAAACATTCTATTTTCCAGGGAAACAAACCTTTTTAGCAGTAAATTCACATATGACAACATGAAAACTTTACCTGGCCTATATACGCGATTCATCTCAAACGATAGCCTGCGTAGCTGGCGGTTTTGTCGGGGAGCACGCAAGCGAGCGGCGAAGCCGCGAGGAGAATGGGCGGAGGGCAATGAAAAACCACCTGCCCGGATTGGGGTCTTTTCGAGTAGTCCGTACGCTGGCGTACGGAGCGTTTTGATTGGATCAGAATCTATACATGTCAATCAAGCGTTTTGTTAATCTCCCAAGGGAGAGCTCCAACGGAATGTGAGAGTCAAAACAAAATGGCAGAGCGTGTGAAAATTAAGATTTTCGGGTTTGTTGTTTTAAACATGCCTGTATATTATCACTGCATTACGATCTTACCTTCTGTTGTACACGTTGTAGCTCCATGCTGGTGGTGTTCAGGGCAGTCCACACTGCCTGCCGGGACGATCTCCCGCGCTCTTGCAGGTCTTTGCTAGTTGTGTTCACTGAAGACCACATCTGATTGAGCTTATTTATCATGTCTTTGCGGGAATTGTTTATTAAAAGCTCCAGGGAATGTACGTGATGTTTCACCTGTGTTGATTGTGTGAGAAAAGATCTTTTAGTTGTAAGCGATGGCTTCCAGTGCGTGGCTTAGGTAACATGCGTGGTAACAGGAATTGAATTGAACGCCAAGGATTTGGGATCCGATCTGGCGACACGAACTCGCGAGGGGCGCCTGATTTTTCTGTAAGGTCTCTGCAGGGATCTGAGGTGGGAAACTGAGGGTGGTCTGAAGATCTCACTGCCAGACCCTCTCCAATTTCTCCCGGTTCCAGACATGTACACTCTTTGCTCGCCTATTGATTTCCACTTCAACTGCCTCCCGCCCAAACGATATCTAGCTATGATTCACTCATGGACTGAGCGTTATTTTGTCTTCACGTCTTCTGCTATAGAGCATCAAATGTTTCAGTGGGTAAACTTAGAGATCAGAACAAGGAGATCTGAAACTGCGCATGCTCACCTTCAACTGGATTGTTCCGTTTAAACGCCGTTCATGTAAGCGAACTTTGTCTCCCAGCTTAACCAAATTGTCTGCAACCTTTTTTAAACAAAATAATTATAATAACAAACATAAACAAATTTCATTATTACAAGATGGAACCACAAACTAATAAAGATCTAAATTTTTATATCCATTCTTAGGGGGAAAACTCTGCTAAAATCGAAACTAAATTCCTCTAAGTGGGCAGGTACTAGCCGGCGGAAATTGCGCATAGAACACTGAGGTGAGGAAAGGATCTTTAAAAAAGTAGAACTGTCTTGCATTTCTCGCAACGATAATGGCACCAGTTCACTGTGTGAAATATATTCTACGGAATTGTGCGCCTGACCTGTATTACAATAAAGAAAAACGAGAAAAATTGTAAAATTAAAATGATTTTTGGTTTAACAGCAACTTTCGATTCCGTGAGAGGGAAAACAATCAATTTTGACTAAGGTGATTAGACAAGAAACAATTTATTGGGGACAAATCATGTAAATTCTCGTAACTGTTTCCAGATTATTCCTACAGTACTTATTCAGCCTTTAAGCAAGGGCGAACTATCCAATTAAACTAAATTACTACCAACGGTGTCGGAGAAACGATAGAAAACAAAACAGTAAAGATAAGATTCCCTGTCCTGGGCTTAAAGTTACCCTCAACATCTTAATTTGGTCATTTCACGTTTGGAAAACGAAAGACAGGAAGTGCATCAAAAGAGAGTTTTTGCTTTTGCTCATTTAAGTCCAACCTTAAGCAAGCAACTAAAAAAGGCCATCCTGGGGTTTTTCGCATTAATTTTTTCGAATCTTATGGTAATCCACATTAAAGCGAATGAGTTACAGATTTTTATCAATTTTACTGTAATTTTGTTTCAAGGTGGTCTTATACAATAGAAAATGTATGCAAATTATAGGTTTTTTGCTAAAGTGAGTTGGGGAGGGGGGGGGGGGGTACTAAAACAAAGATGTTTATCGGGGACTGGGTATTGTTGTGCATGTATCTTGTCACATGACAGCTATTCACGTGGCTATACTCGACTCGTTTGAATTCACTCTCTGGTCGGCCGATTTACCTTGGAATGTATCGGAATTGCCCTAAATTACTGTGTTTTGGGTCATTTGCTGGTGCCGGAGCTCATCATCAAGGGCTGAGAAGGCTTAAACCTTGCCAATTCCAAAGAACTCCTTATTGGCACTGTGAATACAACAAACTTTATTCCAACACTGGCTTGAATCTGCTGACAGTTTGGTGTTCGTGGACAGGGGGCCTAAAAGCAGATGTGCCTTGTCTCACCGGGCTCCAATCTTAACTGGCGGAAGTTTCATTGAATGCTGAAGGTGCCCGAACAACGTTTGGTGCAGGATTGAAGCCTGGTCTGAGACTTAAAAGAAAATGTTAAAATGTTTTGGAGGAGACTTCCCCGCTCAAAGGATGCAACGGGGTCAGAGTTTTGCTGTTTGACTGCTTGGTTGAGGTTGCTGATAAAAAGGGAACTGATAGAGGTCTTGTTTGGATTTTTTTTTTCAAAACTTCCTCTTTAATTTGGAAACAGATCGAGGAGCTGTTTTGTAATGTTTATTCTCTGAATAAAGGATTCAGTTGAAAAAAGACTTGTCCAAACTGCTCGTTTGCGGGGTAAGATTTTCATTTAATTCTTGCACTATTTTGGAGCTGATATGTTGTTTTCATTCAATTTGTATGCTATTACTTTGCTGGAGAATACACTGTCATGCCTGTTTGATTTTGTTTCCTTTTGTGTATGTGTAACAAACACTTTTGCACTGATAATGTTGGAAAAGATGCCAAAACCCGACCACAGGAATTTTTTTCTTGACCCTATGTAGGTTTGAAATTTGAAACTGGTATGGAATTTGTAGATCTCAAAACATATTTACTTTCCATGCTTTTTAGGGCTCACATTTAAGGTAGATAAACCTTCTATGCAATGAACCAGAATAAAGCCAATCTGTTGAATTGTTCTTTCATAACATTCCAAAGATTGATGGTAGGTGTAGGCCAAAAATAGCCATTTTTTCTTAACTTAAACTTTGAAGATTTTTCTCTCTGCAAATAACCAGAGTCAGTCCACTTGTTTAGGTTCACAGCATAGATCAATGCAAACAAAATTTGTAAAAAATGTTTCTTGACTCACTGACTAAGTGTTTTTGCTCATTTAGTTTTTCTGAGGAAGCACCATTAAAGACAGCTGACAAAAGCTTGTTCTGTTTCCATGGCAATAAGAGACTCAAATATGATTGTATTTGACATCATTCATGGAAACAAGTTGCATGATGGTGGTTTCTACCGAGTTAGTTTGATTTTGGAGAAAAAGGTGGTCTTGAGTGGAAGACCCCCTTAAGTCCCACCTTATGATATGCTTTGATTTCAGCTTTGGGAATCTCCTAAATATGGGGAATTCCAATAGTTTTGTATAACCCTAAGCTTTTCTAGAAATTTGCAATTTTGGCTGTGCTTAGGGTTGGGGTTAGCTGGGGTAACTTTTTTCACCCTTAGCGTATGTTTTGCTTAATGATATGCTTTGATTTCAGCTTTGGGGATCTCCTAAATATGGGGAATTCCAATAGTTTTGTATAACCCTAAGCTTTTCTAGTAATTTGCAATTTTGGCTGCGCTTAGGGTTGGGGTGAGTTGGGGTAACTTTTTTCACCCTTATAGGGCTGCAAATAACGGCTGGTCAACGGACAATGTCCGGTCAAAAATAGGTTTTGTCCGGTCAAATCCTTAGATGGCCGGACAGTTTGTCCGGTCGTTTACGCTGGTAAGGAAAAAATTTAGAGTTTCAAGTTTTAAATAGTTAAAGGTTCAATATTATTGGCGTTTGTGTAAAAGGAGGGGAAAAGACGGATACTTAACTACCAGACCAAGAACTTTTAATAAATGATTCGTAGTAGTCATAAAATTTCCGGCTGTCGTTGCACATTTTCGCTTTGTTATTCACCAAGTCGTCACCGCAAATTAGCGGGTCTTACGCAGATGTGTACCGGTCACGGGTTTGAATTGCTTTATTTTTTAGTCCGTGTGGGTTTTACCAACATGCTGTGAGAAGGACAACAAAACCTCTCAGTGTCGGTACAAGGGTCATGGCACCCTTTGTCTTCAAAATTTAAGAGTGAAAATAACAATAACAAGAAAGCAAGTTTACATTCATTTGTCTACTTGTCGACATTTCCACGATTAACTAAACATTCTATTTTCCAGGGAAACAAACCTTTTTAGCAGAAAATTCACATATGACAACATGTAAACTTTACCTGGCCTATATACGCGATTCATCTCAAACGATTGACCGCAGATTTCATTGTGTTACGTGTCACGCATGATGCGTGGGTCGTTTATATGAAATATTTGTTATTGTTTCGCTTAACACCAGTCAGAGCAAAGTGCTTTCGTTTCTTTAACTCACAACAAAGGAGCATTGCTTATAATTCCAGTAATTCCACGCGGCCAAATAGTCATCCATAAATGTCAAGATTCATATTGTCTTGTTAAATAATAATATAGATAAAAAAGGCTAAAAGGGAAGAAATCAATCATTACTTCCGGCACGCCCCTAATAAAAGCTTGGTTACCAAGAAGCTTTTTCAGTGATGGTAATGTAGATAAGAATTGGATTACGGACGTCATACTTCGCTAGGATTAGGTAATGTTTTCCCCATGGAGTATAGACTTGAAATTGACGGAAAGTAGCAAAATTAGGTTGCCGTTCTAGTATTCTAAATGGAAAAAAGATAGTTGTCTGTTAGTATCATGTCCCCTGTCCCATTTGATAACATATCGCAGTGAAACATTTTAAGATTTATCCTTATACATAAAATTCCGAGCTCAAATTATGTCAAATCAGTGGACACGTGGATTCTACTTGTGTTACTTGTTGTAAATGCACATCAGTTAGCTTGTATTATGATAAAAATCAACTAGATTGCAAGCCTCAGTCAATTTCAACAACTTCATAAATAACCGTATATAAGACGTGGAACTGAAGCAATAGTAGTACGCACAAATGTGATACTGATTTTGCTGTACCATGCGTTCCACTTTTCCTGCATTGAGTTCGATGCTCATGTACAATAAATGATTTGAAAATTTACTTGTTTCATATTTAAACATCATGTGAAGGGGGGAGGGGGCACTTTTATAGCGATAAGACGTAATCGATGTTTGTCCGGCCAAAAATGGGATATGTCCGAGCAAAAATAGGTTTGACCGGACAATTTGACCGGCGCCAGCCGGGAAATTATATGCAGCCCTGCCCTTAGCGTATGTTTTGCTTACTTATATGCTTTGATTTCAGCTTTGGGGATCTCCTAAATATGGGGAATTCCAATAGTTTTGTATAACCCTAAGCTTTTCTAGTAATTTGCAATTTTGGCAAAGCTTAGGGTTGGGGTGAGTTGGGGTAACTTTCTTCACCCTTAGCGTATGTTTTACTTACTGATATGCTTTGACTTCAGCTTTCAGGATCTCCTAAATATGGGGAATTGCAATAGTTTTGTCTAATGCTAAGCTTTTCTAGTAATTTGCAATTTTGGCTGTGCTTAGGGTTGGGGTGAGTTGGGGTAACTTTTTTCACCCTTAGCGTATGTTTTGCTACTGATATGCTTTGATTTCAGCTTTCGGGATCTCCTAAATATGGGGAATTCCAATAGTTTTTTCTAATGCTAAGCTTTTCTAGTAATTTGCAATTTTGGCTGCGCTTAGGGTTTGGGTGAGTTGGGGTAATTTATTTCACCCCTAGTGTATGTTTTGCTTAATAGACCAATTGCGTTGTAGCGTTCTTGTTGCCGTTGCCGTAGTCCTTGAACGAACTTAAACAGTATGTTGAATTCCCTTCATTCACTTTCCAACCAATAATTTTTGTTCGTGGTAAATGGTCAATAACCATGCAATGCATGACAATACTGCGATCATCCTACATAAGGCTAAGCTTTTTTTCCGTGGTAAACGGCGTAGTCTTACTGCTCAGTTTATTAGCATCAATAGGGGGATTCATGCTTACGTCATTGTTTACATTTTTGCTCATTTGCATACGGCTTTGCTTACAGAAGGAAATATGTTAGATGTGATTTGACTCCAGGCAGCTAAGGAGCTAGTGAAATTTAATACATTGTGAAATTTTTAGCTCTTTAGGTGTAGTATTCAAGGAGATTTTGTCTTCCAAAAACTGCAAAATTTCTGGGTGGCAAAAGCACTAATGAGCTCATACATTCTTTGCAAAATTTTGAGTTTTTAAACCCGCGTTGCACAAAAAGTATTCAATACATAAGGCTTATATTCATTGGCAGAGCTATTCATACTATGACCTTTCAATATTCAGAACTGATTTATTTGTAGCTCCATCAGAAACTGAATTGTTCATAGTAATGATGCAAATATTGTAAACAAGGATTCCCCTACAATAAGTACCTTGTGAATTTCATCTTGTGTTGAATTTCCCGTCAATCGTAAAGACCGCGTTTCTTCACGCAGTTCTTTATCAGTTTTGTTAATCGAGAACCAGACATCTGAGATCATCGTCATCATTGTTTGCTGAGTGGAATTTAACATCAACTCAAAGTCTACTTTTTCATTAGAGTGATTTACCTAAACGAAGGAAATAAAACGAGTAAATTTCTTAGCTATCTCTCTCAGTGTACAAGACCACAGATAGTATAATGCCAATCTCGTTCCCAGGGTCTCTCGAAGAGACCCTGGGAACGAGGTTGGTATAATGCGCGGCAGGTGTTGCACGGTGCTCTGTATCTACTTCCCAGTTTCCTCCTCAGCAGATTAGTTTATTACTTTAAAGGGAACCTCCACTCTTTCAACGAATTGGCGCTAAATTGTAGGAAATAATTACTGGATTTCAAATTTTTTTTAAAACGTGGATAAAAAGTCGATATCATCATCGCCTATTTTCGCTTGTAAATTTCCCGGGCGAAGCCATTTTGGATTTGATGATGTGCAATGGCTGCTATTGTTTAACACATTTGCTTCCTGACAATAGTTGCAACCATTACACGTCATCAAACCCAAAATGGCCGCGCCCGGGAAATTTAAAAGCGAAAATAGGCGATGATGACATCGATTTTTTTTGTACTCTTAAATGTTTTTATTCATGTTTCAAAACAATCTGTTGGAATCTAGTAATTATTTCGAACAATTTAGGGTGATTTTTTGTAAGAGTGGATGTTAAGGCTTAGGTTTAGAAACGGTAGCAGTGTATGGAGAATGTCTGGCTTACAAAAATTGTATTTTTTCTATCTGAAGCAGTGTGAAGCAAAAATTACCTTTTGTTTGTTCTGAAAATCGGGTAAATAAGTGTTACAAGAGGCAGGCTGAGCATAGCCCAGCCTGTAAACTGTTCTTGTTGAGGTGGATGGCAGCCTACCGGAAGATTGATTGTTCGTTTAGAAGAGGAAAAAACAGATTAACTCGCCTGGGAAGTGTCGTTCAGTGTGTTTCTTTGATGCGTTGAATTCTTCATTTGCTCCACTTGTGTTATCAACTTTTCGATTCTTAACTCACTTTTTTCTTTTAATTCTTTCATTTCTTGACGAGCATCGTCCAGTTCTTCTTTTAACTTGGATATCTGTCCTTGCAATTCATCGAAACGAGATGAAAGGTCGGTCTGTTTTTGCGTTTTTGTCGTACTATCTGTAGAAAAAAAGTAACCTCAATGGAAGAGTAAATAATGAAAGGAAATCTATGTTAGACTGGATTACGTAAATCGAACTAATGAAGCTAAGGATTCATAAAGAAAGTCATTATATTCGCGGTGTAATTTGCATTATTCAATACCATTTCCTTCCAACCAATCAGATCACTTATTTTGTGTTCAAGATAAGGTAGTATATTTTTATTTGTATACGGAACGGTTATATTTTAAAGTGGAAAGTCGGGTGGAAGACTGGGAAAATTCGCGCGCTCTTTCATTCAGCCGATCAAAAACACTGGAACAAACAAGAAATCCCATTCATTCGGCAAGCTTTCTGACAACTTTTTTTCGCTTAGTCATTGCCAAAGACCAACTCCTAGAGAACTGAAAACTTGTTCTCGAAGCTGATCGAGCTTCTCCCAATTTAAAAGCTAAACCCCAACCTGAGAGTGAAGGGATAGTTGAAATATCCGGGCGAATTTCCGAGAATTGGCGAACTATTAATCGGCAGGTTCTTGTGACGCACCATAACCTCACAGTGAGTGGTGTGACTCATGCACGTGATCATGGGCTGATCAAGGAATCTTTGAAACCTGTAATTTGTAATTTTTAGAGTTGACTACCCTTGTGGAAAAGCAGACAAACTGGCAGACTTGGTCGACTGTTCTTTGCAAGATAGAGAACGGTTCCTTCGTACATTCGGTATTTGGACTTAACGGCATGTCAATATTTCAGTCTTGCATCATGCCATAAGTGTGGGAGTATCCATTACAAAAATTCGCGGTATGATATGATAATAAAGCTCCAAAACACTACGAGAATTCACCATAACAGTCAACAGTACTGGTTGCGAATTCGAAGATCATACGGTAGCTCACGTGTGGCTAATTGGCATGTAGCGCCTGTCGTGCGAGCATTTTGTTTTCTAGACCCACCCAAGTAGAACGGAAAGGCGCGAAAATCTGATACATTGTGATAATTCCTCTCGGTAAGAACGCTGGTATGCGTCTCGCGTCTTTTTAACCACATAAAATGGGAGCTTGATACTAACATGAAAGGAGGCTTGAAGTAATTTCATTAGCAAGGCAGGGCCTATGAGAATTCTTCAAAAATTATGGGAAATCTCAGCAAATACCGACGATTATCGTTTTTTGTAGTGTGATTTTACTTTCTACAAGAGGTCAAGAGTTTATAATCGAATTAACGCAATAAAAAAAAGGTGACTACAGGTGGGAAAAATGTGTGTTATCCTGCGGACAGATTGCGAATTCCTGGATTAAAAATTTTGGCCTGTTTTCATCATACCTCCAGCAGTATCTGCAGAACAAACGATCTTTCCATTAATGATCATCATCACGAGGGCCAAACTAGCGGCGGCCATGAGAAAGATAATCACTTGAAGGATCACTATTAACCGCCTTTTACCCCTACACGGTGACGACACGCAGTGTTGATATCCGGTAGCGGCACCAGCAGTGATGTCATAACTTGGCTTTCGTTTTCCACTTTGCTTTTGGTGCTTCACTCCCTTTCTAGAACACTCCTCCTTTTCAGCTAAGTTTACATATACACCGCCATACGGACGCTCTGCAGAAGTCTGTCTTTTGCATCGTGAAGGACCAAATGCATCGTCACATCTGTCGTACACGGGAAAGCAAGGGCTATGAACTCCTCCTCCTTGTTGATTTCCTCCTCCTGGTTCATTTCCAATACCTTTGACAATTCCTTGGCAGCTGCCTTGACCAACCACGTCGTACAAAGTCTCTCTTTTTGGATTTTTGGGGCACTGGCAGTGGTTTCCGCTTCCCATTGTGTCCTGAGGCCCGGTTTTGCATTTGCACGTGCGAGTCGTATTTCCCGCCGAGGCTTCGTCGTCGTCGTTGGTGTAGGCGAAGTTGGAGTATACTTTATCCACGGACCCCATCTCAAAATGATAAACAAGATAGCTGTGATCTTTATCAGGTGGTTTCTGCATTGTTGCCCAGATTGCTGTTACAACTCCTCGTTATGGATCAGCTTCTTTCAGTGTATGAATGACATAACTGTAAAGGTCTATAGCGGAAGCTTATCCATGAGTGAAATTCCAGTTATCTGCTCTTCATCACACCACTCTTACAGATTTCATCAGCCATAATTCGAAACTCTTCTATCACGCACTTATCGAATGCTTGTAATTCCCAAAACATCACAGTCTCACGTGAAAAACGTATTTGCTTTCTATGTTTCCATGGGAACGAAATACACCTTGTCGTTGTTCAATTCCTTCACATAACATTGAGGCAGCGGAAGTACATGGTTTTACGCGAAATCATTTAAATGAAGCAAAGCATCACTAAAGCACTGTTGAACATTTCCGGACTTCCATGGTTGTCGTGTTTGTGGTTCTAAATAAACAACTACCCCTTATTTACCCATGAAAGCCTTAAAGGACAGTGAAAATTCTAGCATATTTGCTGGGTGGGGGCTAGCCTCCTTCGCAGACGTCTTTAGGCTCGTCATGCCTTCCTTGCCCACGAACGTCTGCTGAACTGAACTGCCACTTCCGTTCGCGGTGGTTAGCCAATCATAGTTCGTTTTCCAATTTTTTGAAAGTAGGACTTCGACCCCGGGATTATTTTCACAGTCGATGCACGTGAATCGGGTGTCGATTTCCATTCTTACGCAGCTCGTTATTGGTTTGTTCAAAACAAAGGCTAACCGCCGGCGAACGGAGGTGGTAGTTCAGTTCAGCAGACCTTCGCGGGCAAGGAACGCTTGACGAGCCTAAAGACGTCTGCGAAGGAGGCTAGCCGCACACCCCCACCCAGCAAATATGCTAGAATTTTTACTGTCCTTTAAGGCTTTCATGGGTAAATAAGGGGTAGTTGTTTATTTAGAACCACAAACACGACACACTTACCCACTTACCCACTTACCCTATTTCAGACCGAAATCTGCGATTTTCCCTACCCTATTTCAGAGCTGACCAAAAATTCGATACCCTATTTCAGACCTATTCACGTACACGGTTGGCGTAAACACAATTAAAAGACACAAAAGAAGGGCTTTTCATTTAAGGTAGGTTTCAGTTCTCTAATTAGTAGAGTCTCCTTTATCTTGAAATGAGTATCTGACCGACCTTTTGCTAATATCTCAAAGTGGTCCCATTTTAAGTTGTGACCAGTTGACGTGACGTGGTCTGCGATAGCAGATGCATGACAGCTACTCGTGATCGCTTTAAAATGTTCAGTTTTTCTGTCATGCAATCTGCGTTTGGTTTTTCCAATGTAGAAATCCTGGCAGTCCCAACGAAGGGCTTTTGTTGATGGTCTTACCGCCTAATGATGAAGAAGTAGCTTCTTCGAAAAAACATATCCAAATCAAGACTAGAGTGCGCAAACCACATCCTATTTCAACAAAAACGGTCAAAATCGATACCCTATTTCAGACCAAAACGGCTAAAAAACCATACCCTTTGGGGCCGATCATACCTATATAGCCCAGATAAGTGGCTTCTTGCTGTCCCATTCTGTTTATGTTTGCAAAATAAACGCTGTTGAAAAGCAAGTCTGCATTATTCGAGCAAAATTGGTCAACGATTCCCGCACTACAAAAACGAAAAGCAACTTTGTACTTCAATGTCTTAACTTATCTGTTTCGATCGTGATATCTCCTAGTTTTATAACAACGAAAACTACGAAGGCTGACTTGAATTCACAGCAATTAAAACACTTTGGTTTGCCTCTCAGAACGCTGGAAATCGTATTTCCGAGGACTAACGTTTCAAAATTTCCCGGGGGAGCATGCCCCAGACCCCCGTAGATGCTGCTGCGGTCGTTTATTCGAAATAATCACTGCTCATAGTGAATCTCTGTGATCTCTTGGGGTGTTTGACGTTAACGACGACGAAATTGAGTCACGAAAAAACATCTCGTTGCATCTTTGAGATACAAGTTTCATTCGCGCAAATAACGATTGATCAGTAAAGCAGAGTGAGTGTGTGTAACGTTATAAAATTAATATTTGTTTGAAGCCTGTTCCAGGCATTCAGATTGTGGAGAGTGTCAAGGTTATTAAAGATTGCGGCACTAGAAAATTTCCCCCTCCCGTCTCTTGTGTTCTTTATCACTTTGTTGCACTTTCTGTTAACCTACTCCGATTGTTGTCGGAATTTGCGATTGTTGTCGGAATTTGAGTTGTAATTACTTCATATTTTTTATAGCTCCGGCATGCGGTAATCTTAAAGGAGCTAATTGCCCCTGTCATAACTATAAAGCACGAGCTACTGGCGAAACTTTTCGTCAGCCAATAAACCCCCCCGGGGGGAGGGTTACTCCCTTATTTCGGTTATATAGGTATGTGCGGCCCCAAAGGGTATGGTTTCTTAGCAGTTTTGGTCTGAAATAGGGTATCAATTTTGACCATTTTGGTCTGAAATAGGGTATGGTTTGTGCACTCTTGTCTTGAACTGGGTATGTTTTTTAGAAGAAGCTACTTCTTCATCATTGGGCGATAAGACCATCAACAAAAGGCCTCCATTTTTGTCTTTTAATTATGTTTACGCCAACCATGTACGTGAAATGGGTCTGAAATAGGGTATCGAATTTTTGGTCAGGTCTGAAATAGGAGAGGGAAAATCGCAGATTTTGGTCTGAAATAGGGTAAGGGTTTCAGGAAGCGGGCCACACACCCCTACCCAAATTTTCTGGGAGTACTCCCCCGCCCTCGGGCAATAAACTACACGTAAGCGTTGTCAAATGAATTCTGTCAATGAAAAGTAAAGGAAAACTTGAACTATAACTCTTTCACAGGATAACCGTGAACAGTTGTAGTCAGTTTTTATGGTTAGTTCTATAGCAACGTTACAAGTGTAACTGAAAAAGTTTTAGGTGGATGCAAGCTTTCGGCAAATGAAACCGGAAACTCTCGATCGATCGTTTCCGAGTAGTAGCGGCACAACTAAACTAGGAGAAAAGTTGCATGGGGCATTTCCTAGGCTGAGATCAGCATACCAGGTTACCTGGAACTTACAAGTGTCTTATGAAGGAGCAGCGAAATTGTTCGAAGCCTGTTTCCCTGGGGTAGGCGACCGGCTCAGTGCAAGGAAAGATTATTAACAATATTTATTGTTGAAATGACGACAGACAGAAAAGTGAACACGTATAAGCTAGTTAGGCTTGACCGTGGTAGCGTGCCTCTACTCTAAAACTTTGCTTTTTAGATCGTTAAATCATATTTATTCATATTTACCAGGCAGAGGAAAGAGTAATTCTACTGAGAGCATCATGTGATCATGAGCAATTGACAAGCGAAGGTGAAGTGTCCACTGATTAATGACGGAATTCCGATAAATATTGATTTTCACCTGCCCCGTGCCAACCAGGATAAATCTGCTAAATACGGATGTCCTTTTGTAAGCATCTTATTTCGTTCCCCCCGAATAAATTTTAAAAATGATCATCGACGTACCTTTCAGAGAGCCTGCTGATGTCTCCACTGAACCAGCAATGTTACCGTTAATGATCAATATCACCAGAGTTAAACTCGTAGCACACATAATAAAGATAAGCAAGAGAATGAATGCCAGAAAGCGTCCATAACAACTGCGCTGTTGGCTCCCTGGAGCAGAAATAGTTCCCAAGCTTCCTTTGTTGCTGACTGTGTCTTGATATATCGCGATACTTTGAGAGTATTCCCTGTCATGTTTCATAGTGACTGGCTCCGGATTCACAGATGATTGGAACCTCTTTCCCCATGGCTTCCGAAATGCACTGGGAGCTCCATCGTAACTATGACGCCTATCAGGGCCGTTGCCGCCTTCACTTCTTTGCATGGTGTCGTTCTCGTCGGCGTCGTCATGTAAAGTTTCGCGGCAAGAAGAGGGGTCGTTTCTTAATAATACTTCTTCTGGCACAGGGTCGAGTGGAGTTCTGTTATTGGGTTTGCTCCCACAAACTTGGTCGTTTTCAAAAGTGGTGTTGGAAAATCCTCCTTCAACTAGGCCCATCTCAAAGTGACGAAAAACCGTTGAATCCTCATTCTGACCTGCGTTTTGCATTGTGGCAAGGATTTTTGGTTTTCGTCTTTCGGTCTGTTTAGTCTGACGAAAGATTTGAACAAGGCTTTCAGAATTCAAGGAGGCAGGTCGTATGTAATCATTCTACCACCCGCGCAGGTGTGATCTGTTGACCTCCACTTCCTTTATAGTCCAGCTACAATGGATGCGTGTTTACCTCACAGACGGCTCTGTTAGCATAAGGGTAAACACGAGTAGCATGTTTTTTCCGTCTTTCCTAGCCACCTGTAAGTTTAATACATTCCTATTTAGGAAAAACAAACATGACTAAATCAGTTAAGCTGAATTTCTGTTATTCAAGACCAAGACAGTTACAATATCTATGCGCAAACAGTCTAAATGTGTTCAAAAACTCAGACACGAAGTTAAGTTTCAATACCACGTATGTCCGGTGCAAATAGCGATCAACTTTACCCAGCTTTGGCCATGCGATTTTAGTTACTTTTTTAAAAAGCTCCTGATATTAGCAACCGAAAAATGAAAGACTTAAAAACACGATAAAAATAACCGACCGAGTTTTACAAGGAATATAATACTTTCGGAAACAATTATTTAACTTTTGATTTTCATTAGTGTGAGTTGTGCTTTTTGATGCAAAGATCATTTGGAGATTTATAAGAATGGGTAGAAAAAAAACTTTGAATCTATTTCTGTACTGATTTATTTCAACGCTTAATTTTTCCGAGTCTAAGATGAGAATAGTCAGAAATGGTGGGATTCCTTCTCGGATTAGCTATACGAACCACCGAAATCTGCTCAAACATTGCTTGAGGTTTTCAGGAAATTTCGATTGCTCATTTTCTGTTTGCGGTTAAATCAGATGTTTGTAGAGTGCAAAGTGCGGTATGAGAAAAATTTCCTGAGTTATTGAATTTCATTATATTCTTCCGGTCCAATAGTGCATCACAACTTTCAGTCAATATGTAGAGGAACATTTTAGTCACGCGAAATTGAATCGTCGCCGCAATATCGCCTGATACTCACCTGACAATTAATTATTTAACAGTTTTAAGCCCCTCATTCTTCTCACTCAGTTCCTAAATTTTAATGATACTACCTGACCTACTTGGGAGAATATAGTGATATATCTATTCAAGATTCGATCAAGATCGTCAGTCCGCCCTTGGTGATCATTTACCGTCTACTCTCCTCACCTGCATACTTGATCAAGTAGTAAAATTGTAAGGAGAAAGTAGATGCTGATCACTTATGGATTAAAGGGTTAAGAATACTCTAGGTAATGTTTGATTAATGAGCAGGAGTGTTTTATCAAGTTTAAAACACGCGGCGAAGCTGAGTGTTTTTGGACTTAATACAACACGAATTTATTGAACGGCTTCAAAAGCTTACGGAACTGTACATCTATCCATTCTTACATTAATATTTAGATTTTGGGTTATCTTGGCTTAGAAAATCGGACCTAAGATTTACCAAAGTTTTAAAAAGACGCTCATTAAAAGAGGGTCTCAATGGGGTTAGCCGTTAGCCGTAAAACGTCACAAACTCTAGCCGTTAGGCGTAAGAATTGAAAAAATTATTAACCGTTAGCCGTAAAAAATGTTAACCGTAAAAAATCCTGGCCATAAAAATAAAAGTCTAAGGTCTCGTGTGAAGACTTTATGTGTCTTGAATTTTCTGATTTTACGAGTCTTTATAGCGAGAAAAGCCGATACTGTCACTAGTCAGCAAACCGGAAGTGTTGAAATTGTCTGTCGAACGCCGAACGGTGTCCGTAGCACGAGTTGACAGGCGTTTTGACAGTTCTTACTATTTTTAGACCATGTCCAGTTTCTTTATTCATGATTTGACGACTTTGCGATGTCGATACGATGGCCGTAGTCAAAGCTGTTATTAGTTTTTATCGCACTGGTGAAGAAAAACCGATTGAAAGATACAAGGCGAGGATAAAAATTAAGGAACAACACAGATCGTTTCTTTCATTTTAGAAAAAATGTCATAGATTTTCTCGGACAAAACGACAAAGCTAAGAAGTTCGGGTTAGGGTCGTTTGACCTGAAACTTTACCAACTCGCAAAATTTGGTTTCAAAACGGAAAATCTCGACATATCGACCCAGCAGCAGCTGGAGCTGGAATTGCCCGTCTTGCTTGCTTCAGATGGGGAGAGCGAGCTAAACAGTAAGTAGTTTCATTAAATTAACGATAAAAGAGGCTGCATTTGTGTTTTCATTTGCTATGTCGACGTAGAAGGCTAGCAGGTTTGACAGGTTTGGTTCGTGGTCGGAGTTGTCGTACTTTCGAAATCGTCAAGCAAAACCACTGGACTCTGGAATTTTGTAATTTCTCAGGTCATAATTCTAAAAAGCCTAATGCTGTTCGACGGCGTTCTCAGATACGTTTTCGCCGGTTCATGAGCCATTAAATGTGCATTCATCGTAACTGTAAAATACCAATCTAATATGTCGCAAACGGCTCCCTTGCCTTAAGAATTCCACGACAATTCACCATGGTTGATACTTTAATCACAGCACAGAATCACAATGTTCACTGTTCCCGTTCTCTTCCCGACTAGATAGCAACGTAATCCTACTTTGAACTTACATATCCGTTTTATCTTTTGAAATCTGTCATGCGGTTACACATTCTTGGGTGAAAATCAATGATAAGCAACAACAAACAGACCGATTTCCGAAAAAAATCACAAAAAGCGGTGAGGGTAAAAGGTGGAATGAGTTTGCGGAATGGCATGTGGCATGACTTGCGGAATCGCACAATTATGTGGAATATAACATAAGCAGAATGACCCAAAGAAATTAATTCAACTGAAAGAGTTAATTATTCTACAGCCTGGAGAATAATCGTAAGCTACGTAGCTGCCGATCTCGGTCACAGCTACCCTCCACCGGGTTTGCTTCAGTGTTGCTTTCGTACATTACACTTACGGACTCTTGAGGTGATTAAATTTGAGATTTGCTTTCAGACTGATTAGTCTGTTCGGGAATGATATTTGCAGCGTATTTGTGCGAATATTTTTCACAGTGTAGGTCAAACTCTTTTGGCAGTTTTGAAATGGATTAAATAAAATTTTATTTTTTCGAGGTCGATTGTAAGAGATTTAGGAACGGAGCCTCGAAGAGGCTTACTGTGGTTTTCAGAATTTTACAAGAGTCTCACATCGGTCGCGCTGCAAATTTGTTATATGATACGGAATAACTGAATCGAACACAGTGCTGGCGTCGATGAGTCGCCTCGTCGAAGATCGAGCAAAAAACGAGGAAAATTTCATCGGCTGCGAACTGACTAATCCTATATAGCAAACTCATAATAAATCTCTTCAAGGGTTCATTTGTAAGATATTTATATCAAGTCTATCAAAAAATTTTCAGTAGAGGGGCTTGTGCTTTGATAGACTTGGTATAAATATTTTACAAATGACCCCGCTTAAAGTGATTTGTCTTGAGTTTGCTTTTAAAGTTCGGAACTGATTATATTTTCCTCGTTTGTCGCTCGATCTTCGAGTCAGAGTTCAGTTATTCATATAACAACAAACGCAACGCGACCGATGTGAGATTCTAATTGTAAAACTCTGAAAACCTGCGAGACTCCGTTCTTCCAATAAATCGTTTTAACAATCGACCCCGGAAAAATAAAATTTCATTTAATTCAAAACTGCCAAAAGAGTTTCACTTACACTGTGAAATTGACAAGGTAGCAAAAGCTCGCTTGTCTCGCAGCCGAACGATTCTACTACAAACTAGTGTCTTTTGATGTGAAATCACTGTTCACCAGTATTCCACTCCAACTGGCTCTAGACTGCACTGCCATCAAGAACTCCACGTTACAACTGCCACTACCAACAGACGACTTAATGGACTTACTGAACCTTTGCCTTACGTCTACCTACTTTCAGTACAACAGCAAACACTACAAACAGTTGCACGGGACAGCTATGGGCTTACCAGTTTCCGTTGTTGCAGCAGAGATCGTGGCAAGATTTCCGCACATACTCATACATTAATTATGCATTCAATCTTTGTTCTAAGAAAACAATAGCGGTAACAATGGTAAGCCTTTGGGACTTCTGCTCTTTGTTTCAGAAATTCTATATATTTTTTCTAAGTCTTTTTGGAAACAGGAAACTTTTGTCGCGCTTTTCCTTCGAAAGCCCTAATTTCAAGTATATCTTGCTAGGTTTTCAGAGCCCAGTAGAGCAGTCAAAGAAATTAAAAGAGATAGAGAAAAAAAAAAGGGGGCCTTGGGATAGAAAAATAGTGGAAATATAGCGGGGAAAGAGTCGGGGGAAAAGAAGGAATGTGGGACAGAAAAAGAGAGAGAAACGACACGGTTAATTGAATCCTCTTTTATTGCTACAGTAAGTAATAATTAGCAATGTATATTGAGAAACCCTAGGGAATAAGTCATTGTCTTAAAAAACAATGAGGCGTATACATAATTAATGAGATAGAATGTATAATTAATGTATGGGGCTATATGGAAATTTTTCCGAGATCGTCATGCAAAATATCGAGGAACAAGCCCTTCCGACTTACGAACGAACGCTACCGCTCTGGCTACGTTAATACGTCGACGACACTTTCACAGCTGTACACAAAGACGAAATCGACAATTTTCACGAACACCTCAACAGACAGAACGCCCACATACATTTTACCAAGGAGATAGAGGAAAATTGTAAGATGCCTTTTCTAGACTGCCTTGTTAGCCGTGACAACAACAGACTACAGACGACAGTTTACAGAAAACCTACACACACTGACAGACTACTTGACGAATCATCTTACAACCCTACTTCACACAAAGCAACGACAATACGGACCTTAACGAGACGAGCGCAACTAGTTTGCGACTCGAGCGACAGTTTAGCAGACGAACGCAAATACTTAGACAACGTTTTCAGTAAGAACAACTACAACCGCGACTTTGTTAGACGCATCACTTATAGGACAGAACCGAACGTTACGAACGCTAGCCCGACATCAGTCACTACAGCGACTATACCATACATCAAAGGAACTTCTGAAACCATTGCACGGATACTACAACCTTACAATATCCGTGTCGCTCACAGACCCATCACAACTTTACGACAATTATTGATGAACGTGAAAGACAAAGACGAACCCAAGGACAGACAGGGGGCAGTTTACAAGATCGAATGCTGCGACTGTCAGGCCACTTATATCAGTGAGACTGGCAGAAATTTGAACGTAAGACTGACTGAACACAAACGAGCGACGAGAAATGGTGACAACAACAATAACATTGCTGAGCACCATTTACTGACAAACCACACAATCGACTGGGACTCTGCTAAATGCATTACCTACTGTACTAACTACCACCAACGGATCGCGCTGGAAAGTTGGTTTACCAACTTAGAACAGACACCACTGAACCGTGTTGCCAACAGCTTCCCGCACCTTACAAACGACTTATTGACGATATCAACAACAGACAAACAATAGACACACCGACTAATTTGACTAACAATACACCTACGAACATTTGACTAACAAAAGAAGGATCGAAACGCACCAATCACGGTTTACAGTCTTCACAGCCAATAACATCACGGCTTAACTGACAGACAACCAATAACATCACGACTTCGTTGACCAATCACATCAGCGACCAGAGTACTTATACCATCTCCTGACGTTACTCCAATCACTTGACTCTGATGATGACTTCCGCTCAGGTTGTCGAAACGTCAGTCAATGTCACCACAAACAGTCCTTCTCAGGACTACACTCACACGGACGATCGTGCTTCAC
This sequence comes from Pachyseris speciosa, assembly GCA_016490735.1. Taxonomy (NCBI): domain Eukaryota; kingdom Metazoa; phylum Cnidaria; class Anthozoa; order Scleractinia; family Pachyseridae; genus Pachyseris; species Pachyseris speciosa. Next base: position 1,230,625 of record JAEMWC010000018.1, on the reverse strand, counting down.
TTAGTTATGATATGACTTCTGGGTTCAAACCATTACGATTGAACGATTCTGTCGTGCATAGCTTCACAAATATGCTGCAAATATCATTCGCGAACAGAGTAATCGCATGAAAGCAAAACTCAAGGTAAATTTAATCACTTTAAGAGTTCATAAGTGTAACGTTTATACGAAAACAAGCCCGGTGGAGAGTAGTTGTGACCGAGATCGGCAGCTAGCTTGCGATTATTCCCTGTTTTATGTAGAATAGTTAACTCTTTCAGTTGAATTAATTTCTTCGGGGCATTCTGCATATATTACATTGCTTGAAAAATATGATAGTGATTCGGCTGACTGATTATTTATTTGTAATTTACATTGAATCTGTAAAAGTTCATGGCCATAAAATAATAAATTGACATTTGCAGAAACAGAATGAACTGAAACGACTCTGTCACTAAAATTAACCGTGTTCTGCTGTAAATAAAAAAGTTCATGTAACATGGCCTTAAAATGACGTCTAAATGAATGTTGCAGACACGTTTTGGATACATTTGCATATTTAGTGTCTTTTCCATCATAGTAGATCATTAGCATATGGAATGGAGTTATGCGAAAGATCTCTATTACCACAGTTTTCTACCCCAGAATGTTCCTGAGACTTTACAACGATGAAAATTAATTTTTAACTTTTTTAAACAATGGTAATTAATTTAACAGATCCGTTAACCGTAACGGAAAACCGTTAACCGTTAGCCGTAAAAAAAGCTAAAATATTAATCGTTAGCCGTAAAAGACCCTACCCATTGAGACCCTCTTAAAAAGACACTCATTAAACATTTATTTTAAGATTTAGGATTGTTTATTTATTGATATAGTTAGTCGTTAATTGATCATGTAATCTTTTGATACTTTTATATATAGATACACTTTTCTCGGCATATTCGCATGTATTGCTAGGGACCTAATCAGCCTCATCAACTCGAGTTGAAATAAAGTTACCTACCTACCTATTTCTTTTTGCACTTCCAACCTCGTTCCCAGGGTCTCTCCTCTTCCTGTCCCTTCCAGGGGGCGTGAAGAAGAGAGACCCTGGGAACGAGGTTGTTGTACTTCCTTCATGAATTATTTTCCGTTTTTGCGATTATAACTAGTAAAAATTGTTCCATTAGGTAACAAAATTGTCGCGAACTACCATTTTGAAACCGGTTTATAATTAGCCGTGTTGGCATTTGAAGTTGCGCGACCAGGGCAATTTCAGGAACTTCTGAAAATACAAGTGATATTATCCTTAATTTTACGGGGACGCATTTGCGATTACGTGTTAATAACCTAAGGGCATTTTTTCTTTGTTGAGGCACCTCGAAAAACAGTCAGCCAAGCGGAGTTAAAACACTAGTTCGCTCGCAAGCAAAACAACAAAACAAACAAACAATTCAACTACTTCTTTGCGTCCAACTGACGAGTAGAGATGATTCAGTGATGATTGTTATTTATATCCCGTCGAGAGAAAAATACTAGTTTCATTCCTGAACAAAGGTAACAACGATTAAGCCAAATGTTAAGCTTCAATTTATTAATTCCCCTGTAATGTAGAGGTTTCTACCACTTGAAAATACGCATCTACTATAAGTCGTTGAAAACATGCATCCGTAAAAATAGCAATGGTTTGTCCAAAGAAAGAATTTTTTTCCACCACGTTTGAGCTACTCGTTCCTTTCATTAAAAGTAAACTGTTCTGTGGCCTTTTTGGTAAGTTGCAAGATGCTGTGTTAAAGGGAAAGCCATTGATGCGTTTTATTTGATGCGTTATCATTTTATTTTTTTTCAGCCGCTCAATCCCTACACAGTCCCTAGTCTTTTCGCAACCATCGTTTGGGAGCGCGTTGCGTGACGAGCCCAAACGACGGCCCGGCTGCGAAGGAGATAACACAATCCCGCTACGCCGGGTGCCATGTAAGTCGACCCAAGTTTTAGGCTTTTCATAAGAAAAATATTTTGGTCTTTCTTTTATCACTCGAAAATTAACCTTCCATTTCTAGCTAGCTCTTGATATTTTTGCCTTTTTAGCGAATGCAACGCGAATTAAAAGAAATTAAAGAAATAAAAGAAAAGTCGTTGTTTTTCTCAAAATGAACAAACCAACTGAATGTGAAAGCGGCGCGTTTAACCAATCAGGAGCAAGTATCTTTTGCGTTCGACCAATCGGGAAGGAATAATTTCGCCCGCTTCAAAAGCAAAACTAAGAAAAAATATTGCCCTCTTCATAGACAGACCATTCAGCATTGAGTAATTTCGCCCTCTATGTTATCAACACCGTTAACCTTTTTTTCTTTCAGGTTAAGAATAGTTACTAAGCACTGCTCGTGTAATCAGCTCAAACGACAGTAGCTTAAAACAAACAAAACAAGAGGGGAGGGGAAATAAGCGTCTTTAGGTTAAAGAAAGTATATCTTATCCATCTTAGCCCTGTCTAAAATTCAAAAGAAAAACGACTTTTGCATTTTTGGCTTCATCACGTAAAAGACATTTTAGAAATGTATCTGTTTGCATGTTTTCAGCTCGGTAGTGATCTTTATTTTGAAAATAGAACAGTTTGAATTTTAAATTTTTTCACAGTGCGTGACATAAAGATGTCTGCTTACAAGCATGTCACGTCCATGAAAACATCGATTCAGCGTGTTTTTTGAGAGAGACGTAAACTACGTAAACTAGCAGCATTATTGTTGGAGGTCCTTTGCTGATTACTTTTACTTTTTGTTTTTGTGAGGTTTGAAAAGCCATCACGACAAACCGTCAATGTGAATGTTTGCAAGCTCCAAAGAGAGAAGAAAGCCTTTCAACCTCGTTCCCAGAGACCTTGGGAACGAGGTTGAAAGCCTTTGAGATAGCGAAAGTGAATACCAGATGTTTTCACTCGTCTCCGGCCGCCACATTTGTGCCCCTCAGAGGGACACCATCATGGCGTGCCCGTACTTAGCTCTAGTACTCTATACTTTTGAATGGTACATTTTGCCGATTAATTCGAGTACAGGGTATGGATTTTGTGTATTTATTACTCTACTACAATATCTCAATTTTTTGACTTTATCTATTGAATGGTTGATGGTTGACTGAAAACCAAGAATACTGGCCTGGCCGGGTACCCTGCCACGTACGACTGACGGCTATTACTACACTGTACTCTCTTGACTAGTAATGATCATTGTCATCCTTATTTCAAATTGGAAAGAAGACAAGAAAAGTTTGAATAATAGTTAGAAGTTTGAAAAACAAAGAAGTGAGTTGACAGTCTTAGTTATTTCGTAAGTCACCTGCAGTTGGTTGTGTGACCAGGTTGGTTAGTCACGTAACTCCTAGGCAAACAGCACGGGGGTTAATAGTGTATCCCAGTGTGGACCTGACAGTTGTTTTAATCTGTTGGTTTGATTTATTTAATCTAGTCAAGCTGGGTTAATTATAAAAGAACAAAAGAAATACGAACTAGGAATCATGTTTGAAAAGGACGGATCCGTCTATCACTTTGATGTCTGCAATCTGAGTCAAGTCCAGAAACCAGAGAAAGCTCGAGGTCAGTCAATAGATAACATCACATGATGGAATAATTATCCTTTCGTCTTGAGTTGGCCGGGCACTTTCGCTTTCATCAGAGCGGCCGTTCGTGGAGAAATCGATTAAGAACCAAACAAAAGTCAAAGAAACAAACTAATGGCTACATCACTAGCCATGACTAAAGCAGTAAGGGGAGAAGACAACATTTATTTCGAGACGGAATCCAAAGAAGCAAGCGCGTATACAGGAGTTTATGAAGACGTTATCCCAGCAAGCGAATCCACTGCTTCAGCAAGGCAAAGGACCGTTGACAAGCAGGCAGCTAACAGAGCTAAGGGGAAGAACCGACAAACAACAGCAAAACCACCACATTCCAGCAGCGAGATGGATACAGAGATGATACTCCAGCGAATGTTGTACATGATGGCTGCTCTTATTGTTGTTTCTTTCCTGATTGCTGCTGCCACTTTGATTTTAGGCTTAACGATTATGTTGAACAAAAATTCAACTGCTCCAACAGATTTTTCGGGATCGAGAGGTTAGCTGTGTAATAGGATACCGTTGATTTGAATTGTATCCTTGATAGTTTAGGGAAAAGAGTGTTTAACTTAAAAGCCAGCTGCTATTAATCAAACAAGCAAAATCTCGAAGGCCCTAAGGCCAGTTTACACAGGCGATTTTTGTCGCGCTAGAGTTGCAACTTCAAAATCGCACTTTTAAACTATTTTAGCTGCGATTTCAGCGCAATTTTAGTGCAATTTGTCGCCGCAATATCGCAGGAGTTTCGAACCCGCTACAATCAGTTGCAAAAATACTTGAGACAGTACACTTAATTCCGACTGAAAAGAGGTACCCCTCCCCTCCCTTTATCAATGTTGTCGGACCACATTTTCTGTTCGTAGAAATGCGAGGCTTTGCAGAAAATGTGGTTCAAAACATTGGTTATAAGGGAGAGGGAGGAGGGGAATCGCCTGTCCTGCAGTAACTGCCAAGGGAGCCGTTTTAGGAGAATAGTGAGTTTTTTATTGTGAGAGTGTCAACATTTTTGCAACTGGTTGTGGCTCTGGAGGTTCTGTCACGTAGTGTCACGGCGGACAAAACATGGGCAAGAAAACGTTCCAGGAGTTACGAGGAAGAAGAAGCACTTATTGAGTTCTGGCCAGTAACAGCAAAGTCTTCCTCAACATCCATACTTTCTTTTCGTAGTGGAAAGCGAAGGAAAAACACCTGTGTTGGAAACGAAACTTGCGCCTCTATGCTATCGCGAAACTTTTGCTCAGTTAAGTGAGTTCCATCTGAAATCGCGCGGACGTATCGCGGTGACAAATGCGCTAAAATCACATCTAGTTTACACGTGCGATTGTTTGTTGCAACCTTAGCGCGATAAAATTGCATCGAGTTGCGCGACAAAAACACCTGTGGAAACGGGCCTTTAGTTGTGCGTGACGATTGCTAATGCTCCAAAGGCCTTTAGATAGGATGATTTGGGGCAGGCCCCTTTCTTGAGGTTTGCGTGCCTGAAGCCGCAATTCAGATTATTTGTCTACTTGACCGCATGGTTGAATCAAGTAATAAGGAAACTTAGTTAACGAAGAAATCAAAAATTGAAGAATAAAAGAACCATAATCTTTGTTAACTTTCGATCTCGGATTTCAATATCAGAAGCTAGACGCCTTATGAGTCAAATTTATATTTATCAATTCTGCGTCAAACACATGACACGTACTTTTTCCCTCTTAGGTTTACGTAGAAAGTGCGCAGTGCAATCTCCAGATAAGGAAAGAATTGTACGGCGGCTCGCGGAAAACTTGACCGCAACGGAAAAAAGACTGGTAACCCCTATTTTTTATTTATTTATTTATTTATTTTTGGTTATAGTTTTAAAATATTGAATTTGGCGGGTCGAGATCCAACGTTTGTAAAATAAATGAATGTGAATAGAGGATGTGAAGAGGATTCAGAGCCACCTTAAATTTTTTATCTGAATCCACTATCACGAATATTTTCAACTTGCACAAAGTTGCACCTTACAAAGCTAATTATTTCGCATTAATAAAAATGGGGTCCACCAAACTCGTTTTTAGTCGTTTAACGCTAAAAATAGGGGTGTTTGCAACTAGTTATACTGCTGCTATGGTAACCTGTCACATTTTCATTACTAGTTAATCAATGATTGAGCATTTTGTCATACAATAACTGTAACAATCTATAAAGAAAGGAAGCAATAATGCATAAAAGTAATTGTACTGGAAACCGGTGTTTGCCAGGGCTATGGCAACATTGTTGTAGGTGTAGTCCAATATTTCGTCAGTTATTTCAAGTTTTCCCAAGGTTCTCCGATTGCCCACATAATTATTTCACAAACAAGGAGGAGCCACGTTTAATTTCGTTACTAAATGAACTTAAGAACTTAATGAACTGACTCCTTGTAAATCGAGTAGTCATCATTTTGCTTTCTCTGCCATCAGGAAAAGATAGTCCATGACCTCACTGAACGTCTGGTAACCAGAAAGCGAGAACTAAAATTACTGAAGAGTAAACTTTATGGTGAGGTAAACGAAATAAGCAACTTGTGGATGGCAATCAATTCCACTGCAGAAACGACCACAAACTTGACAAGCAAGGTAATTTTATTTTAACTATTCAATATTCCTGTCGTCTCCGCTATAAGATACAAGAAGAACTCAGTCAATGAGTTTCCTTTAACTTAATCTAAAAACGCTGAAAGGGTGATAAAAATGCAGGCACTGAACGTGCTGCTCAAGAAATCCTTGTTAATAGTAGGTAGTAAAACATGCTCGGACTGTTACGTCGGTTCTTGCTGCTCCAGTCGAGAACAGCGTTTTTGCGGCATTCCAGACCACATGTAGAGATACGATGCCACCACCACCGTGGCGAATCAATGGTAAAGCGACGATTAATAATGTGCAATGGTTATTGAAGTTCAGGAAAAAGTAAAAGAAGAAAAGGAAACGAAAACTGATCGGTTTCTATTCTTCCATTCGAATTCAAAGAGATGATTAGATACTAACAGAGAGCTGTCAATCCATTTGATGCTATATAAGGTAGACGCGAATAGAAATGAGCGATATTATAAAATTATTCTCTACAAGATCAGGAAGTCATATATAACAGCTTACATATTATACATCGACGCGGATCACTTGTATCGTAATATAGGTACGTTCTTTATTAATTTTCTTGTAAGGATAAATTTCAGTTGTGTGTGATTCATTAAGAGTTAACTTCATTGTTAATTTCCAGCTCAGAAACATCTGCAATTGCCAAGGGCCCACGGGACCTGCAGGACAAAACCGGTCTATCGGTCCACCAGGACCCAAGGGATCGGGAAACTTTAGCGCATGCCAGTATAAACTGGTGACAGAACAGCAAACTCCAGGTGCTCAAACGACAACGGCAGGCTTGGCTGAACCAAATGTAAGTATGATTAGCGGAGAAAGGAAAAAAAATTCTATACTGAGCTTTCTCAACAGTGGAACCACGATATAACGAACCCCATTACAACTTGCCTTTGTGACCTCTCCTTTAATGGAATCAGTCATCAGGAACAGAGTGCTCGAGCAGGGCTTACCTTGTTCAGGAACCTTGTTCATTACCTTGTTCATTACATGGGACGTCTAGCCTCATAAATGAAACGGACACGAGAATCCTTGCAGTATCGCTTTAGTGCCGGCTTTTCGTTCTTTTTTTAGTTTATTTTAGTTATTTAAGTCGAACTGCGATGTAACGAACCTCATTACAAGTCCCCTTTATAGAGAGAACATAAGATCTCTTGCATTTGCGACCTTTCCTTTTTGATTCTAAATGGAATCGGTAATAACAAGTGAGAGGGGTTACTCCGGACGTCTAGCCCCATAAATAAAACGGATACTGAAAGAGTGGAAATCCTGGCAGTATCGCTTTAGTGCCGATTTAGCTTTCCTTTTGTAAGTTCCCGTTATCTATTTGTACACTAAAGGATAGACGTTCTTCAAGAAACTGATTGTGCCCCTCTAACCTCGAAATGATTGTGCCCCTCTAACCTCGATAATCTAACGACAGTCATTTGAGGGAGTGTCAGTGTCCTTCACATTGCTATCCAATATGTATGCACCACCATGTATGAATATATCACAGTGCAATGTTTTAATCCTCAACAGGGAAAGAGACTGTTAGGAGTATCCTGTTCAACCAATTATGCAGCGGAGTATAATCTTTTTTCCATAGTACATAACAACGTCAGGCGATACACTTGCATTTGTAAAGGAACTTCAAGCTGGTTTAAGCCATCTGGAGACCCAAGCAATTGCTACATACATTACTGGGAGTGTCCCTTCACAACTTAAAATTACTAATCAACTGAAAAAGAGAGTGTTATGTGATAATCTTCTTTCCATAGTACTGGGGATGCCCTCTCACGACTTGCAAAAGTTTCATTTAGAAAGGCAAACTTTGGTCAGGTCTTATTGCTTTCATGGAAATGAAAATGTAAACTACATTATTACTCAAAAATGGATCTTGTGCACCTAGGCGAAAAGGCATTTATGTTACAAAGTCGCGATTACTGATAGAGAAGAAAAAGAGAGAAAATTTATCGTTGAATGCATAGTAATAGTGGATCTGTATTTTATTTGAATACCGCATAATTCATAATAATATGTTTCGCTAAACGGAAGCCACATATAGCATATGATGACCACATGATAGCAGTATCACCCCTTATCTCTACCAAAATTAGTGTGAGTCCATTAGAAACCATGATTGTTTCGAGTTTGTTAGGTCTCATCGTCATGGCATAGTTAATACTTAGGCTAAGGTTTCTACTTAACAATTAGATTATGAGCTCGAGATTTCTATCGCGTGATAGCTGATGAGGGCGCAGCCCGAATTATAGCTATCATGCATGGAAATCGAGAGCGAATAATCTAATTGTTTTAGTATGAATCTACCGGTCGTTCAAAACTAAACAAGTAAATTATCCAAATCCTCCTCTCAGACACTTCGAAAACGCGAAGAAACGGGCTCAATTTTGTTGACAACCGCTACTCGCTATCTATCACAGAATAGATAGCGAGTAGCGTAGCCAATCAGAGAACGGCATTCGTGATAGAACGCTAGTAGATTTATACCAAATGAAGATAACAAGGCTATACCATGCAGATGAGGACTAACAAGACCAAAACAGCTTTCCATGGTTGTCAATACTTGCAGGTGCGCACAGTTTATTCTGGTATATATTCTGCAGCAAGTTCTGTACTTACTATAAACTCATTAGGTTTCAGTAATATGGTTCAAGGCCGTTAGAAACGTTTGATATTAATACTTCGTATTAATACTACGCTAATTACAATTTTTCTAGACACCTGAATGTCTTGAGCAATCCTAATAACGGCGTATAGATAGCGATAATTTGTAACTCGCAATTTATCTTTATAAAAATCAACCACAAAAACAGTTAGAGATGATAATACTGTAGCCATATTACCATGAGAGGAAGAAAGAATCGACAAACTGCATGCGTTCACAGGCTATCCTCAAGGCCGGATATGTTGGAAGTGCACAAGTTAAAACTACACTGTCTATTGAAAGAGTCTTTTTTCAGCACCGACTGTTAGATTACGATGTATCTAGCTAGCCGCTCGTTCTCTTTTCAAACTTGCACAACCTTACCGTCACTTGCGCTCGTGATCATAGTCTGGTGTACTCGCGGTGTTGTTTCCATGTTTGCCTTATCGAATGACCTGGGCCTCGAAAAAAGATCACTTTCCTTTGCGAGGGCCTTTGAAAATAATCACGTCGGATTGAAAGATCCCTTCTCCCCACCCACCCGTCGATCATGCGATTATTATTCACGGATCTCGCCTACCGACAGACGCCGAGATGAATTGAAGTTGGATGTCTCTCAGAGGTTCACTCGAGGATGTTTTTGGGATTAAGTATCGTGAACCCCAGATACTTCTGTACACTGTGAACAGTAACTACCTTTTTAGCAAGCTCTCTGACTTGTAAGTGTGGTGCTATCAGTCTCCCCTTCCTTTCTGTCATAGCTGTTCATGGGAGAGGCAAATGCTAGGTCATGCAAAATTGTCAGCTGTATCGCAACATGTTATGTTTACTTGCGAAGGTGGACTAGTCTTCTGATATTGAGATTGGCCATGCCTCAAAGGAAGCCGGGTGGGAGTGCTAAAAAGCTGTCCTGAAAAGGCTTGGGGTCTTAGGTACACTGCAGAAAGATAGTTACTTCAATGACCTTATTCCAATATGGCAGTCAATTTATTATTCTTTTGTTTGCATGTTGAGTAGCCATCTTTGGCCTGTGAACATGTACAAAATACAAAAGTGAAAATGAGGCAAAGAGGACTAATTAGCATACAAACAAATGAGTGAGAAATTGGCCGCCATTTTGGAATAAGAGGTATTCCAGTATGGCAGTCAATTTATTATTATTTTGCATACGTGTTAATTAACACCCTTTTTCTCGTCAGCATGTAAAAATAAAAAAGGATTTTGAAGTCAAAATGAGGCAAAGAGGGCTAATTAACATGCAGCCAAAAGAATAATAAATTGGCCGCCTATTTTGGAATAAGGCGTGCAAGGTGAATTACGTTGAAAGTGCGCGATGAAATCTCCAGATGAGGAAAGAATCGTGAGGGTCTCAGAGAACTTGACCACAACGGAGCAAAGACTGATCACCCCTATCTTTCCTTTTTTAAATTATTTTTGAATAGTATTTAACGTGTCGATATCAAACATTTTGCAAAGTAAATGAATGTGAATACATAAAAATCATATATTTAAATGCGAATTACACACCGAATATGCATATGTTGAAGCAGTAGCGTAAAGCCGGAAAAGCTGATCTCTGTGAAGTGGATCCAGAGCCACCTTAAATTTTTCTCTGAATCCACTACCATGAATGTTTTTCAAACTTGCAAAATGTTGACCTTATTATTATTATTATTATTATTATTATTATTATTATTATTATTATTATTAATGTTAATTATCTCGTTTTAATAAAAATGGGGTCCACCAAACTCGTTTCTTAGTCATTTAAAGCTAAAATTAGGGGTGTTTTGTAACACGTTATACTGCTGCTATGGTAACCTGTTATGTCGAAATATTGTCATTGCTAGTTAATCAATGATTGAGCATTTTTTTCATATCATAACTGTAACAATCTATAAAGAATGGTAGTAATAATCCATAAAAGTAATTGTATTGGAAACCGGTGTTTGCCAGGGCTATGGAAACATCAATGCAAGCGTAGACTAATATGTCGTTAGTTATTTCAAGTTTTTCCAAGGTTCTCCTGTTGCTCACATGATAATTTCACAAACAAGGAAGAACCACGTTTTATATAGTTACCAACTGAACTTAAGAACTTAATGAACTAATTCAATTTAAATTGTCTAAATTGAGTAGTCAGCATTTTGCTTTCTTTGCCATCGGGAAACACAGTCCATGACATCACTCAGAAACGTCTGGAATCCACGCAACACGAGAACTGAAGTCACTGATAAGTAAACCTTATGGTAAGGTGGGAGAAAACTCTACAATCCTCCAACTGAACGAAACTGAACAGCTTATGGATGGCAATCAATTCCACTGCAGAGAAGACTTAATTTTTCCTGTGATCTCCGCTACAAGAGACAAGAAGAACTCAACGAGATTGAAATAACTTAATCTGAAAACGCTGAAAGGATGCATGGTGAAGACGCAACGAAAGGCGCTGCTCAAGAAGTCCTTGGTATAAGGAGGTAGTACAATCCATAACACCATACATGCCTACACTGTTCCCGTCAATTCTTGCTGCTACTCCAGTCGAGACCAGGCTTTTTGCCTGATTTATTTCTGAACTATAAATAATTTATAACCCTTTGTTTGAAGCTTAACGGCCAGAGAAAAGCAGAATGCTTGGATAAATCTCAATCTCAAGATCAAACTTTGTGCACAATATAATCTCAATTTACTGTCTAAGAAATGGAAAATGTCGTTGTTTGAATAATTTCCGCCTATGCATTTTTTTTTTAAGTTATAAAACTGACTTCACGAATAGGAAGAAAATAGATACAAAAGCTGAATGGGAATCTGTAGAAAGCACAAGCAGTGCTATCAAGCCAAAAAGGATACTAGGAATATACTGTTCCACAAATTATGCAGCTGAATACAATCTCTTGTCGATAGTACATCATAACAACGTGAGGCGATACCGTTGTACCTGTAAAGGAGCCTCCAACCTTTTTTCTCCATTTGGGGGAGAACAAAGAGCTAGCCTACGTGTCCCGATTTCCTTTGTTGTTCCTACAAATTTGGTGTGAGCGTTCGTATGGGAATATCGAAAAGGCGGTTCATATTGTCGTAATGTACTGCGATGACTATTTACATATAATCAAAATAAAATAAACGTATTTTGACCTGAAATGTTGCATATTGCCGTTCTTATTGCTAAAAACGGCTAATTCCAGCGGCTTTAAGGGTTTTGTGTTGGACGTTTACCTGAGCATACAATTAGCTAATTTTTCGCTGAAATGTATTCGCTTTAGCATTTTGTTAAACTAAATATATGTATACAATTTTTATAGCCTAATCTCAAGGACATGCAAGGAGTAGTATTGATCATGATTTCAGGAATTTGTTGAGAGAAAGTATTCGCCTTATAATGATATATAATTTTTTCGCTTAATCCGCACCTTCCAATAATTGTTTTGTCTGAAGAGTGGCACAAAAATAGGGTAATCGGCGGCAAACTGTAACCACATGGTCTCCCGCGAATGGCCTATTCTTTTGTAATATGTGACATTGCTCTTAGTGTAAACCGTTCTCCGTTAATTGTTGGCTGTCGGTTTACCTTTCACCTTAGAATGGGTAAGACAGTTTGATCTCATTGTGATCTCATTGATCTAGGAACCGACTTTTCATTATATTTTATTAATTTCTGATCTATATTGCTAGTAGTCAAATGCAGCCTTCGACTGTGCTTTACATGATTGTCTTGCAAGGATATCTGGTTACTTTGACCTAACTTTTACTGGGATTTTAAAGCTAAATTTATCGTTTGTTTTTTTTTTCAGTTGAAACGAAACCATAGGTCTATGCAACTGAAATTGAATTGACCTTTTTTCGTAAAATTCCTATAAAAAAGTATGCATTACTTACTGTTAATGTGTGAAAGCATTAACCGCTGTCAAACGTAAAAAAATAAGAAAGGCCTTTAAAGATAAGGTTTTTACGTTGAAAGCTCAAAGATGATGAGTCTTTCATCAGTCTGTGACTTTACTAAATGATTTCATAAATTACTAAAAAGTTTTTAGGTTTTTTAAAGCGAAGAATGTGGAGACTGTTCGGCGCGGTATTTTTTTGTTTTCTGCTTCAATGCGTGACTTCAGGAAACCGATTCACCTTATTGTTCCTAAAACTGTTTTAGTAATTCATAAAATGATTTAGTAAACTCACAGACTGAAGAAAAACTTATCATCTTTGAGCTCTCAACGTAAAAACCTTATCTTTAAAGGACTTTTCTTACTTTATTACGTTTGACCGCGGTTAAGTGATAGCATGATATGCCTCTGCGCGTTCAGAAACCAGAAACCGAGGTCAATAAATGGTAACATGACAATAACGCCGGGAATGCTGTCGATGACACTTTCACTTTCTGTGCAGGGTCCTTTCTAACTACGGTAGGTCAGTTGGAGGACGACTGGAAAAGAAAGCTGAAGAACATAGCGCAAATTCGAAGCCTTAGTATCACCAATGAGCAAGACAGAAGTCGGGGAAGAAAACGTCTATTTCGAGATGGAATCTAAGCCAGAGGCGGAAGCAAGAGTTTACGAAGACCTCGTTGGAGAAAGTGAGCTCCCCAATAGGAGACAAATGCACTTGGAGAATTCGGCAGCCGAGCAGAATAGTACGGAAGCCCAGGGGGGCCACTGACCGGTTTCGATTTTCTTATTCATTTTTTCATTTTTACTTTTCCATTTCCTCTTTTGAGTTTATTTTCTTAATATTTAATTTTAGTTTTAGTTTTCGTTTTAAGGTTTTCAGTTTTGCTGTCATGTTTTACTTTTTTTATTTTGAGATTTAATTTATAATTTTGATTATGTCATTCGTGTTTTGGTTTTTCAATTTGTTTTAAGGTTTCGTTTTTGCTTTGATTTTTAATTTTTTCTTTTTGGTTTTAATTTTTTTAGTTTTAAGATTTTTGTTTTTGTTTTCAAAAACAAAAACCAAAATCAAAAACCCAAAAACAAAAACCAAAACCAAAAACCCAAAAACAAAAACCAAAATCAAAAACCCAAAAACAAAAACGAAAACGGGTAGACGGGGTAGACCACCATGCTTTGCTGTTGGCTCACAACACACGGCGGCACGTTACTTCATTCTACTTCGGTTCCTGTTACTCCTTTACGGCTACTCCTCTGATCTACGCACGGTTACTCCTGTACGGCGAATATGGCAAATGCTCAAAATTCAGGTTAATTTCATGAATTTATTTCTTTTTTCTTTTGCTCCATCAATCAGCTTTATTGCGTGCATTTCGCTAACAACAGTATTGCGTCTCTTATTAGGTGCCATGGACCACAAAGGTGTGCTGTGGGGTCGTTGTACCCTGTGTCCCTGTGTGGCCTATAGTGAGGCAAAGGCATCAAACAAATGTGCTGGGTGCTCTTGCCCTTCCTCTGTACACGTAAGTGAGCTGATTTTTTTTTTGCCAGTTTTTTTCCTGTGATAACTGCAGCAAACAGCTATTTCGATGAATGCATGTGTAGTAAGCGCAAGTTAACAAGGTATTAGGTTCCTGAGATAACGATCGTCACTCACGTCTCAATTTGAAACAATTTGTTAAACTATATGATATTTTACCCATTTACAACATATCACCCCGCTCTGATTTTTTATATTATATTCAGGAGGCAATGTCTGGTTGCATTGGTTCGAATGACTGCAAGTGCACACAGTTTGTGAAAGTGTTAAATACTAATGACTGCGTTACACTTGTGGCCATTTCGCCAAGGACCACAGAAATATGGGAAGGATATCTGTGGAAGGTGATGTACTAAATGAATTGAATTGGAAGAATTTGGTTATCTTATTCGCTTTATGAGAGCAAAGTTTTTCATTCGATTTTGTTGTCGTTTTTAGCAGTTGCACATCAGCCATCACAGGGCAGGGTATCAGTTGCACTGGGTGAAGAGCAGAAAGCTTTACGTAAGCTATTGGCTTTTTTTCAATTTATAATATTATTGGTACCAACGTTAAATGCAATTTATAACAAGATGTCTTTCTTACGGTTACTACACATACACAAAACATGGTCAACTGTTTTTTTCAGTTTTAAATTTTCTTAGCTTCTCGTTGAGAAAAAGCATGAAATAAGAAATAGCCGAAGAAATACTTTTAAAATAATTAAAACAACGTGAGATTAAAAAACGAGTGTCTGGAGGAAGACTGAAAAGGAGAGTAAAATGTGCCGTTAGTCGAGAATCCACATTATAGGCAAACCAGTATGCTAAGTGACGAAGTGTGCGTGACGTAAGGATGTACCATGTGACTTCATACATTTAGGGCCTCTTCACATGGCGGTGGCGTACGCCACGTAACCGTGGTCAAAAAAAGCTGGCCTTCACATGAAACCCCGGGACGCTGGGGTGAGGTTTAAAATGCTATCGGGTGGTCGCTAAGTACGCGCATTAACAAAGAATTCAGAGACAATTGCCCGGATGAACATCACCCAACCCCATCTGAAGCATTCACATGGAGAAAACTCACCCCAGCTAAGCGGGTTACCCGCCCTGGCTGACCGGGCAACCCGCCTCGGTGAGGTACCCCACATCACATGTGAACGCTATCGAGAAAAAAAAGAGAGATTGTATGGAGAGATTGGTAACCCCACCGAGGCGGGGTACCTCACCTTCCTGGGGTCCCCCACCTCCATGTGAACAGGCCCTTAGTGTAATTTGCAACGGTTGACATCGCATTGAGTCAAACGATGGCGAAAAAATAGTTCCTATAATTACGAATTGTGCCTGTTTTTATCCCAAATTGTGTTGAACTATGAGCCAGTTAATCAAGTTCACTTACTGCCTTAGCTATTGTGTGTTTATGTGCAATGTAGTGGGATTTGGAGTCGGTTGGTATGAACTGTCTCCTGCATTGTACTGACCTTTCAGCAGCCTTCAAAGAGATCGCTTACTTGAACATAGACGCTAAGTATAGTCTCTTAATTATGTCCTGTGATTGTGTGAATAAATCCCGAAAAGATATCCTTACTTAATGGAATGGTTTGTATGAAAATCTCGCCAGGGCTCGCCTAAAAAGGCAATGTACTACGAGCTTATGTACCTCCAAGTTTACTAGCTTTGTCTTACAGACACCCTTTGTGAAGTAGTTATCATAAGGACAGTTTGGTGAGCATATTCATTGTAATACCCCACATTTTGCCTATTTACAGGGTTTAGTGAAATGCTCCAGTATAACAAAACCAAAAGGAAAATGGCCACTGAAGTCCGGTTCGGGAGTTCATCTAAGAAGGGAAAAGCATCTCGAGACCCAAACACCCCCACCTTTCGAAAGGTATGTGCGTTAGAACAAATAATTCGATCTAATTCATTTTCTAAATAAAAAACACTTATAAGGTCTCTCGTGTAGACGTTTTTAATTTATTCGCAGTCAATAAAGATTCAGCTGAAGAGGCCAAAGTACATGCGTAGTGGGTCAAAAAGAACTTTCGTCGACACCGACGAGCAAAGACAGGTTTTTGTATACTTTTATTTCATTCATTCCGGGAAAACTGAGGTGTTTCAACCTTGCGACTCTGATTTCGTTGGTTATATGCGCTAATACAATATTTTATTGTAATATCCCACATTTTGCCTATTTACAGGGTTCAGCCAAATGCTTCGGTATAACAAAACAAAAAGAAAAGTGGCCATAGAAGTCGGGTTTCGGAATTCATTTAAGAAGAGAATTTAAGCATCCCGAGAACCAAACACCCCCACCACATTTCAATATTACAGTTTATATTGTCTAGTGGTAGAAATCCTTGGTTAACCTTTAATTCTAAGGGGTGACAGAGAGGTTATAGTACATATAAACTTAATTGACGTGTACCTAGCTTACAGAAAATGTTCCATCTTTGCATACTGAGTTTTTTGTTCGCTTTTGAACAGGTCCGTTTTGGTAAACCTACAACCTTAGAGAATGTGCTCAAGGCCTGTGCTCAAGAATTCTTGGGTATTGAGGAGTCAAGATACCACGAAGAGATTGCCAGGAGAAGCATTGACATTTTCCTGTTGGATGGGAGAGCCAGGGTCACCGACCCCACTTTCCCTTACAACAAGACATCATTTAACTTTTCATACCTAAAAGTAGGTAGATTTAGGTCTTGTGTACGTCGTTATCATCTTCTCTTGCGATTAATTTGTGGCAGCAGAGTTTGTTTCCATTGTATCGTCCACGGTGTAATAATCGTACTCCAAAAATGGTTCGTAAGGAGGTGCAATAGCGCTTTATAAAGGGGGGCCCTTTTCGTTTCGTCCGATCTCTGTCTTACTGAGTTTTTGTATACAACAGTGTCTTGTTTCCAGTGGTATTCCAATTTTATTCTCCTTTTTCAAGCCTTTTTTCAAACTGGTGAGTCATGATTTGAACTGACCCTCAACGTAACTAGGGACTTCCTCTTTTGCCTTTCACAGCCCAGCGATTTATCGTATGGAAATATAAGCAATACATCCGGACAGTCTCTGCACAATTCAAGTTCAAAGCAAAGAGGGTGAGTTAAATCGATGCCAAGGTGAATTAAACTGCATCGTGACTGTATTTTCCTCGGTATAAGTTCCAGCGTTTGTTCCGGAGAGTACGTAGCATGCGTAGACAGCTGTGCCAAAATTGTTCTACAGCAAGATATAGCACAAAATACACTGGATATTTAATAGTTGCAAAACTAATGTGCGGTCACAACCTGCCAATTAGGTTTCAAAGCAATAACCTGTGGATTTCTCGATATCGCTTTGGTAGTGAATCGGGCACCCAACTATTAGTTTTCCATCTGCAGATCTGAAGTATACACATCTGGTCAAGGCAGCGTGATTCCTATCCACACGACTAGTCGGAATTCTTTTACCATTAGCATAGGAGGTAACCTGATCACTTCGATAAGATAAAAACTTTATTTAAGTGTCAGAAATACTTTAACATGACTGCTAATTGGGGACACTAAAATACTAGTTACTTACTCCATAATAAAATAAAATAAAAGCTTAATGAAAACACAAGCTGAGCGATAAATAAAACGAGTATCGCAAAATATTTACATTTTTAAACTGCGATTTTCAAGCTACGAAACTAGGATGTTGTATTTAGAGGTTTTACAAAGTGATGATTAACCCCCTCGTTACGTTTTAATATAATTTATGTATTTTGATGCTCACAACAAGATTTGTTTAACGCACATGTAGAGGTGGAAGATCTAAGCAAAGAGAAATTGCTCCAAGCTGGAAAGAGCATTTACCCTGGCGGGAAGGTGCAGGATTCACGAGGTAATTGACGTGGCTTAAAAAGACAAGAATAAGTCGTTATCCCTCCTTCTGCTTCCGCTTCGAACACACATCTCCGATGAAGCTCAGCTCCCTGTCAACTATGGACGTACTCACGACAGTTGAAAGCCCGTTACCCAATTATATCATTATCCCATTAAATATTTCTTATGGCCTAGGTAGTAAGCTTTTGATGTTTTTCCTTTCAGAAATTGCATACAACGTTCTGACATTTGATGTCACGACTGAAGCATGGCAGGCTTTGGGCATTTTAATTGTGGAGCGGGAGTCAGACGAAGCGTTTGCGTCTGGAGGCATGAGGGCAGCTTACTGGGCTAAACTGAAAATCACAAATAAGAACCCCCTTCTTTCAGGTTTCAACGTGGGGGATGACCTAGTACTGAAAGAGTACACAGCTCCTGTGAAGGAACAGGCAACGACGAAAGGGCGAAGTCTGCGGAAAATGGCAATGAAGGTATGAGCTACTTAACCAGTTGTAACTGAATCACGCACGCGCATTCAAATACAAAGTCACTGATGACCACCATGGATTCAATTTGTTGGTCCGCAAATGGCTGTTATCTTGGGAAGTCTTTTTCTAAAGTCACTTTCACGCCTTTTTGTGGTTCTTTTTGCTTGCACCCGATCTATAAGAGCCTTATGCAATGTATGAATTCCTACCTTTCTTGGGAAGTGCAAACCCAGATGGTCGTTTCGCATCTTGCGAAACAATTTAAAAAGAACACGAAGGGGATTCTACAAGACGTACCTGAGTAAGTAAAACACTGACAAGTGACCCAAACGTCATCAACAGTAGGTTGCTAGTGTAGTCGAGCACAAGGAAACGCGAAAGCGCCGAATTATCTGCTTTCTTATCAACTGACTGAAAAGGCGCTACAAACAATTTTGACCAGAAGCTTAACTTGTAGAACTGGAAGGTGTGGCGACAAACTAAAAAAAAATTAATTGTTCTAAACTTGTTCATCAAAGTTAATAACTCTTACTAATAACAAACAAATTGGGATGGAGGTGAGGCTTCCTTCTTAATACTCTTTTATCTCTTTTTTAACGCACTATCGCAATTTTATTTAGAGTTATACCGTGTTTCATTCTGCAAAGGAATGATGCAGAAGAAGAGGTTTTCATGATGGAGGAAGCATTAAAGGGGAATTTCAAAAAGTATCTTATCAATGACGGGAATGCCACAAAACAAGGCCTAGATACTTCTGAGGGTAAAATCTGTTTGGCGTTTGCCCACTGGACGCTGGAATACACAAGTGAGTCATTGGTGGTGACAGACCTTCAAGGTAACGTTTCAACACTTATAAAGGCGACGGCCACATGACACTATAACAATGCCGTTTATCCAGCCCTACATGATGCTCGATGCCTAGTTTACTAGATTCTGTTGTTCAGCATACACCGAATGCAAATATGGCGGACCACTCGGTCGGCGCCCGGGAGGAGCTACATGAAATCGAGGCTAGTCAGGCTTTGATGTTTTGTTTTGCAGAAAAGTCTTGGTTCGTTGCAGATCTGGTCTGTTTTATTTCGCTGTGCGTACGAGTTGCTGTGTTTCTGAATGCCTCGAGGAGGGATAAAAATCTTCCACCATTCACCTCTAAGGCAAAATAGTGGATTAATGCAATTCGTTGAGACGAAGAAAAGGAGTTCAGGATCGCCGCGGGAACTAAAGTTTGTTCGCTACATCACGTCTGTTTTCCCCTAAGAGGAAAATGGGGAAACTGAGAAAAACACTTTCTCTGCTGTGCAAGATTTCACTCCCTTCTGGTGGCATTCCGGAACACAAAAACGCGTAGGGAGGGCGAAACAAAACGAGCCAAATCGACGTCGAAGGAACTAGCCTTTCTGGGGATGTCAAAATAAAACATCGAAGCCTTACTAGCCTCGCTTTTATGCGACTCGTCCCGACCGCCGACCGACCGCAGCTAGGTCAAATAAAAAAAATGCGAAATTAGATATACACCTTATTCCAAAATGGCGGCCGCTCGGAATGATCTGGGGAGAGCAGCGTGGAAACGAGGCATCGAGGGCCAAGTCAAAGTCAAGCATGTAAACAGCAATGGCGTTCGTAGTATCTATCAGAATTGAAGACATACCTGACAGTTCGTTGAACGGATGGGATCCTAATCAGTTGAAAAATGCTTAACTAAAATTTTGGTTCAAGTGTCGTGGTGATTCTTGTAAAGGTTTACGTAATTACCAAAGCACAATTTTGTAAGCGGTAAGTGATACAGTGATTTTGCTGTCGGAAACGCCGACCTTGCCAAGGCTGCTAAGGTCAATTAAGTATCTCATTTTCTTCGTTCTTTTACAGCGTGAATGAGTATTATTTGAATTAAAAGACCGACTATCTTCTAGTCGACCCGGACGAAGATCTCATCTATACCCGGCATATAACGACTGAGCCGGTAAAGAGCTTTTCAGGCTGAGGTTAGCGCTAATCATTGATTAAGATGTATTAAAGCCTATAAGTTCAATTGCCATAAGATGGTATTTAACCCGGGTTAGCGCTAACCATGCTTCGAGCAACTGGGCCCAGGGAAGGTGACTACAACACTACAAACATTTAGGAAAAATATTTACCCGGGATTAACTTAACCAAAATTTTATTTGCTTGGAACGCTAAAAAGGAGATTTAAATTAAGTTTTTTTTTTCTCGGAAATGTAGTTCAGAAAATCAGAAATAATAGTTCAAAATAGTAAGCAAACTGAAAATAAATGGTCATGTTGCCTATACGCGAGTTATGTGCTTATGCTTACAAACACACCACATTTGACTGACAACACTAAACAGAGTAAATGCACTAGACTGTCCCATATGTGGAAGTTTTTTGTCTTGTTGTTCACACACTCCACGTGGATTTGAAGGGAGACAATTTGTTGTGTTTGCACAACTTCCTCAGAGGTCATTTGACCTTTGGTTCCAATAAAAAGTGCCCCATGGAAAGTTGACTAATAAATGTTTTGGCACCCCCAGGTGAGATTCCAATGAGCTCCTTCAGATTGGCATGCCGGTTTTTATACGAGCTATAAAAAGATCACTGTTTAAACGAAGACTCTTAGGCATTTGACAGCAGAGCTCACTGCAGTCAATTATGGCCCTGGTAGAAGGATATTAATCTTTAAAATCAGCAGGCATGTGGTCATTGATCTTTGCCCTTGAGGGTCATACTGAAACGATGCTGACCTTTAGAAACATAAAATTAAT
This sequence comes from Pachyseris speciosa, assembly GCA_016490735.1. Lineage (NCBI taxonomy): Eukaryota > Metazoa > Cnidaria > Anthozoa > Scleractinia > Pachyseridae > Pachyseris > Pachyseris speciosa. The sequence continues at coordinate 1,209,331 of JAEMWC010000018.1, read as the reverse complement.
CCAGGCTTAATTGCCTTGGTCTTCCTTCTTCAGGGGCATCTAATTCATATTTGCTACATCGTGAGAAGGTGAATGCCAATAATTCATGTTTTCACCTTCTTTTACTGGATTTAAATACTGAATTATACTCTTGAAAATGTCTCTATTGGGAAATCCAGAATAAAAAGCTAAATGTTTAACTGACTTCATAAATCTATCGACGCTAAATACTTTCGATTGTAAATCTTGGAAATATCCGCCTCGAATTGTCGGAGTTTTTCAGTAAGCTCGGCTTTCTCACAGTCCAGATCATGGATAGCTTTCTCACAGTCGTTTTATAGTTCCCTAGAATCTCTATGAGGACAAATATCTGAATCACGATGTCTTGGTTGATGACAGTAGGTCAGGAGTTGCTGAGGTTTTCCTCAGTCTTTTTCGTTTGATCGGACTACTATGCTTTGGTGCTTTTCGTTTTACGAGCGAACACTTCTTTCACGGAAAAGCGGATGGTACAGCAGTAGTTTTCAAAGTTTTCTCGCGACCAGCAAACGAACAAATATAACCCGAAGACTTGAAGTGGCGCAAACATACCCTTGATCGAGTGTTTTGTCACTTAAAGTTAATCCAAGATCCCTTCGTATGGCAACAATCCATTCGGCTTGAACACACTACACGTCGGTCTTCTGGAAACTTCTGATAAGAGATTTTCACACCATTTTTCCACATAAATTTTCTTAGGACAGAATGGAATAGAGCAATTTTAAAGCATGTAAATACCACAAGATTTTCACGCGGGCCCTCGATGCCTCGTTTCCGTGCTGCTCTCCCCAGATCATTCCGAGCGGCCGCCATTTTGGAATAAGGTGTATTCATATGTTGTTTTTGGTTCAATTAGGCGTGAAGCTTCGACTCACAGACGTTGAGGTTGCCACGGCAGAAAAAGGGTGAGTTTATAAATAGGACAAATAGTGCACATATCAATGAAAAAAATAGTGATTATGATTGGCTAAGAGAAATGCCGTTCAGTCCAAATAAGCGGAAACATACAGAGAATTCTGATTGGTTAACAAAGAGTCACTGAAATTGAGCCAGTCAAACGCGGCCTCTGGATGGCGCAAAGTTCAGATACATCGATGAGCTACAAGCGAAACATTCATGAATGTTATTAAGAAATAATCACATGATTTTTCTCGTGCAATTTCGATAAATAAGCACTTGTAACTTTTTTCAAAGACCACATATTGCATTTGGCCTACGGCCGGCCTGGTGCAATTTTGTTAGTCTTTGAAATTTATTACCCGTGCTTATTTATTCCAAATTGCACTCGAAATCATGTGATTACCTAAATTAATGCAACACTTGGCATACAAACTGTTTTTAGAAATAGTGTTCAGGACGGCAGGTTACCCCCTTTGCTTCTTTTCCATGTTACTAGATACTTTGGCATCGGAAACCTTGGCTCGATGCAATTGAAACTTTTAAGCAGAAACACGTGTGCAACGATATCTGCAGAAGCCTTGGTCTCAAGGATTTGAATGGTGCGTAGCCTTTACTGCCTATAGAATGAAGCTGGACTTAAGTGTGCCCCTAGCCAAACACTTTTCACTTTCTTTTTCCTCGAGTCGCTTATATATAACATACAATTTATATTTTTTTGATTGCAGACGCAGCAGACGTCCCCAAGAGCAAATTTTCTTTATAATTTTAATATTTACAGTGTCACAACCGTTGGCCTGCAATTATGTAATAATTGTATTGAACAAGAGGAGTTGCTGGCATTGGACGATTTATATTTTATTGTCTTTTGATAACAACTAACAATTTGGAGGCGAACTCGAGATTTCAATATCATTACGTGACCAACATTCATTGAACAATTAGCCACTATATAAGTCGCTGCCATTGATGGTTTTATAGTAAAAGATATATCCCTAAATTAGTCAGAGAGACGTTTGATCAGAAAATACATCTTACACACTTGCTATGCTGATAAGGTCTGCATATGAGTTACTAGGGCGATATAGGCATCCTGAGCAGTAGGCATTGTTATCTCAACGTCGAAAAAGGCATCGGCTCGACTACGAAAGCCAGCAGCAAGGTAGTCTGGAAGATTTTCTTGAAGACATTGTTCCTCGCGTAAATAGTCGAGGTCACTTTGCTCTGGCTGAAAACCGGCTTGCTTAAACCCTGCAAGAAAATCATCGAAGCGCGTGTTTCTAATTATTTCGCGAAAGAATAAGTCACGAAAGTTTTCGGGAATTTCACGTAAATCATAATTATTTTGAAAATCAACTCTATTCTAAGTAACGTTTCAAAACCAAAATGAAAAGACTGGCATACCCTTCATTTCAGGAAAACTGTATTGGTCCTCAGGAATCCCCTGAGGGGTCTTTTTACCGTGCTGTTTTCGTATTCTATGGGAATTGTGCTCTTCTACGAAATCCCTCAGCTCTTGACGAAGAAGAGGCATGTAGACATATTGTAAGGAAGCTCTGATGATTTCAAAGTAACAATACCATGAAGGTCAGAGGAGAGCCATCACGAATACACAAATGAGAAAGTGAACTTAAAAATATTCAACAGCCGACTGGATGTTACACAATACTGGGATTTTCCATTTTTATTTTTAGTTAAGCACAGGATGAAAGGGAAAGGCTTTTCTGTATGATTCACTACGAAAAGGTATTTAATTACGCCTGTAGATCGTACCGGAGCTTCAACTACATGGTCCCTACATATTTTAGTAATAGTGGACATCTCTTACTTGTGAAGGGGATCATCAGGAACTAGTAATCCATTGGCAGAAAGGTGCTAGAAATAAACCGACAAAGGAATTCATGTGAAAAAAAAGTATAAAATGACCTTAACCTTTTTTTGCCTTAGGTTATTTTAAATTTACCTAGCCTGTCATTTGTAGGACATTTGGGAAGTCGCGCATGCTAATTGCGGGCCGTACTTCCACAGAATGGATTGTTTGTCAATATGTCACAGTATTGTAGAATTTCAAACATGTCCGACATATGCTTGGGCGATGGGACCGACAAAAACCAGTACCTCAAACTCGCTCTCCCAGTATCGGCAGTTACGCTCTCGCTGGTTATGCCAATAAGCTTGTATTCTCTACAAAAATGTAATAGAACGTAACATGGATTGTCAGCATTAGATGAATATTGTGAAATACACTGTTCGAAAACGAGATAGTAAACATTGCATCTTCTTAAATAACGTTCCGATTTGGGTTTGAAACAACGGAAGCAAGAAGGCGGAAACATCTATAACAGTTTTCTGTGAGGCGGAAATGCAGACAACAAATGGTAATTTAACGGTCCTCTTTCTCAGTTTTTATTGACAAGCAATACCTGATTGCCCATTGAGCTGCCATAGACGTGGCCGTCGTATCCTCGTTTTTGAAACTCCCTATTTAACCGCCAACGCATGTGAACAATCCAGCAACCTACCGATGGATTGAAACACAGAAGGCTGAAATGAGGGAGGACCTGTAGCTTTCTCCGAATAAAGCTACAGCTCGATTTTATTTTTTCAAGTCGATCTATTATAGCTCTTCAACTCGTTGGAAAAGGATCATACCTCTCATTTGTACAGTTACCAGCTTGACCATTATTTTATTTTTGATCAACTGACATACATAAGTTCAGATTGGATCTTTACACTTTACACTTACCACTGACACATAATCCCTTCTCCGGTATATCCGTTTCCGCCTAGCCTCCATCCCAGAAGCGCCTAGTGTTTGCATGGCCTTATACACGTCGTTTCTAACAGGAAAATCAAATAATCCTTCAATAAATATACCGCACCTTGAGTTTTTATGAAAAACGCAGTTGAAGGACTACTAACGATCACCTCTCCACAACAGGCACTACTCTTTCGTCCCGTCGGATACAGTCACTGTTGCTTTTATAACTTCTCTACAACGCAAACTTCCCTACAACGGCCAAACAAAAACTGTCCCCGAAGTGGACTGGTTCTCTGTATAAAATATCAGGGGAATATCCAAAGGCTGAAGACATAAAGATAAACCTTGACCTTTATTTCCTTTTGTTGTAGTCACATACCTCAGTGATAAATACCTTACGCCTGGCAAAGTCACTGCTACAGAATTGCTATCCTGGCCAGACGTTATCCTTTCACAGTCTGCTATGCCACATTGACAATGGCTTTTTGTAGAGTATACTCCAGATGTTTCCTTCGCTATGAAATGCCATTTGTTTGCATGAATATTGAGTATTTCTTTAAATATAAGCTCTCTTTTGTGTAAGAAGAGATTTTTTTTTTGTTATCACAAGCCTTTGCAGTGATAATAAAACAACTGTGCATTTCAATCTGACAAACAATAGTTTACTTAGGTGACAATTGGTGCTTTAAACCTGCCACATTAAAGGCTATAATGACAGCTGACCCTCAACGAACGATAAAAAAAATTAACAAACAACAGAATAAGGTACCTTTTTACAGGTAGGTCATGACGCATCCTGAGTCGCTGGTGCATGTGCCTGTACCCAATGTGTCTACTGGGGCCAGTCATTTCATTCTTTTCAGTTACATCACAAACAGGATAGAAAAGGAAATAAAACAATTGCGTGACTGTGCACAGAGCTTCCTTCATCAGAGTCCTTTACACTGAATAACATATAAAGGGAAAAAGTCATTACATTGAAAACAACTTACCGACACTGCATTCAAAATTTCTCTCTGCGACACTGGCACATGGCGTTTTATGCTGAGTGCTCTCAAACGTCTCGTTAGTGTACGTACACTGGAAAAGACAGTTTCTTTGTTATGATGGTCTTAACAATCTAACACGATTATAGCATAATAGTGGCTTAGAGCTGTAGCTGTATCATCATCATCATCATCATCATCATCATCATCATCATCATCATCATCAGTACTATCACCATCGTTACTGCTAAAAATCTAGGCGTTACAGTTAAGCGCTCGTACCTATCAGAAGAAGCCCATGTACAATAGCTTACACGGTAAACGCTAGACTGGAAAAGCGAATCTCTTCATAATACAGAGTAATTAACTGGTGACAGCGAGTTACGCCATAACTAATGCGTCCATGGTTTGCTATGTCAAAAGTGCAACAGCACGATAATTAAATGTGACAGCGCTTAACTTTACTTCCAGTTGGGCCCTTGTACAGTTCTCTTCCAGTCGAGAGAGCAAACGGGTGTCGATCGTATACTGCATTACCACTTCGATCGCTCGATGGTACTGTATATTTACAGTTAAGTGGGTTCCATTCAAGAGTAAATGAAAGCTTAGCTTATATCTAACTATTCTACTTAAAAGCACAGCATCAGCAGTACCTCCAATCTACGCCAAAATCCCGTCGAATGTATTCCACAATTGTGGCATTAGACTTTGACTTTCTAATGTACTCGATCAACGCATCTTTCATTGCTATAATAGAAAAAATAAAAAAACAATGTTAAATTAAAGGTGTAATTTAGACTTCAGAACAATAAATGGAAGTGAATTGAAAGGATTCACCTGGGCTAACATCGTCAATAAAGCTGCACTCAGGCTCTTCGATAACTTCATCCGCCATATTGAATCCTACGGCAAAGCATGATGGTCTACGCCGTCGGTCTTCACTAGTCAGCGGACAGTCAACCAGTTTCGTTTTTGATTTTTTGGTTTTTGTTTTTACGACAGTCTACAGTCTACCAGTTTTCGTTTTTGGTTTTTTGGTTTTGGATTTTGTTTCTGGGTTTTTGATTTTGGTTTTTAAAAACAAAAACAAAAACAAAAATGTTAAAACAAAAAAAAAATTAAAACCAAAAAGAAAAAAATTAAAAATCAAAGCAAAAACGAAACCTTAAAACAAATTGAAAAACCAAAACACGAATGACATAATCAAAATTATAAATTAAATCTCACAATAAAAAAAGTAAAACCTGAAAGCAAAACTGAAAACCTTAAAACGAAAACTAAAACTAAAATTAAATATTAAGAAAATAAACTCAAAAGAGGAAATGGAAAAGTAAAAATGAAAAAATGAAAAAGAAAAACAAAACCGGTCTGTGGCCCCCTGGGCTTCCGTAGAATAGACAAACTTCAACAGGACCAATACATTCCTGCAGCACGTCAGATTCCGTGATTATTCAACGACTTTTGTGTGTACTAGTTGCTCTTGTTGCTGTTTCCTTCTTGACGGCGGCTGCAACTTTGGTTCTAGCGTTAAAGATGATGATGCTACCAAACACTTCGAGTTCTCAATCAGCTGACTGTGCCGTAGTGCAAGGTAAGCTGACTAAATCTTTAATTTAGTATCGCAATATCAATTTATCATCAGATAAAGTACGGCTTTTTTACGATACGGTTTTTATGACTGCCAATGAACTTCTTGATCATATGAGTTACTGATGATTATTCTTTATCGTAAGAGATCTTTACTACTACTGATATGAATACCGCTCTTAGTTCATGATCAATCATAGATCGGTTGAATTCACCGCAGAACATCAGTCTCGAAATCCAAGTGGTTAGATAACAAAAACACCTCGTCTAAATTTCGTCTGAACTATTTTGCAAATACTCCAGTCTCAATTTCAGAGACCGGACGTTCACTCATGGAAACTTTTCATGTGATTATCTTAAAAATTATATAGGAGCAGAGCTCGTCTGTAGTTTGAATCTCACACAGTCTCTGGGAACACCGCTTTTGGTTACCACAACTTTTGATTTAAAAATTTCAGCATTTCAGTGTCAAACCGAGAACCGACTTTCATTACAATTTTATACAGTAAATATCTTCTTTTCTTTTAATTGAAGGGGGCAAATGCACATCCCTGAGTTAGGGGACAGAAAACGGCTGAAGTTTCCAAATCTGTCTCTTCATCTCCAAAAGCTGATTAAATCACGGGATCCTATTAATAGCTCGATCGTTTAGGCGGAAATATTTCCGCAGTGTTGTCCAATAAAATCATATTCAACAATGAGCGGTGAGAAAAAAAACGTCAAGAATTTAGCCCGGAACATAGCCATGTTTTAGGAACGAGTAAAGCTCTTTCTAGCGAACAAAACGTGAATTTCTAGATGGAACCAAGCATGTCGAATTTGTGACGCCCGTCGAAGTGTGAGTGTTGTCCCTGAAACAGTAAGAAGAAGCAGAAGGGGGACAGCGTGGAACGTTGAAGTGGGAGAAATACAAGCACTAACATATAATTATGCATACCAGCGGGCAGTCAGAGGCGATGACAGTTCGGTGATTGTTGTGCATTTTCACCGCAGTTGTGGTTTCTTTCGTAATCGCTGTTGCCACCCTGATTTTAGCCTTAACAGTGATCATTACTCAGAACCCACTAAAACATTCAACAGAGTGCCCGACGACGAAAGATTGGCCAAATCTCGACTACCCTGCAAAAATATTTTAAAATAGGGCATGAAGACGAAAGATTGGTAGCCAGGTACAAGTTGTGAATCGTCAGATTTCTTCTAAACGTTGGCGGTTGATGCAGCCGTTATGTCCTTATGTCTCTATGAGACGCAATCCGAGTCATCTGCTTTAGGATCATGGTACAGACTTCTAAAATTGTTAACTTTGCATTTAGGGAGCTCAATGGATTATTCGGGGAAACGCTGTTCGCATTTCTCTGTCTTTCTGTCCATTAGGAAAGGACAATCCTTGGGAACGAGGTTAAGGGACCTTTAGTTGAAGAATATTATAATTTAATGCAGTTTAATTTGATACTGTTCTTTTTGCTGTACTGTCTCTTATTGTACTGACTATACGCTGTATCACGGTTCACAGGGCTAAGACGTTACGCAGTCACCGCCGATTTCGGGATCGGGTTTCTATGTGATACACTGACTTGTTCTTCATGATCAAATATATCGTTGCTACGCATTTTATAAAGAACAAAAGTGCGTTTCAAAAAGAATTGTTCTTATTTTCCACCCCTCATTTCCTCCAAGTATATTATGAATTATATCGCGCCGTTGGTTTCATAGGAAACTCGGTGTTCTAAAACAGGGCGGCGGCGGCGGGTAAATGTTTCCATATATATTGTAAACGTCAGTGGTAACCAATGTTACCTTTATGAAACAGGAATGGGAAAGAAAATCCAAGATCTTACCGAACGCCTGGAGTCCATGCAAAGTGAACTTAACACCCGAAACCCAACCTCTACACCTGTTCACGTGAACGGTTTGAAAGATGTATGGATGGTAATCAATTCAACAGCAGAGAAGACCTCTAACTTGACAAGCGAGGTAACGAGACTCCTTATTTAATTACTTATTCCCAGTGACATCTGTAGGACGATATAGAAACGAACCTCTCGGCCAAATCAATTATAGTTTTGTACTCTCTTATTGGATGTGAAATGCGTATATATGGGTTATTGGCCAAGCGTGAGGTCAAGATGGCGGGATATTGGCCAAGTTTTTTTTTGCGCGTTTATAGACCGAGACGAAGTCGAGGTCCATAAACACGCAAAAAAAGAACGAGGCCAATATCCCGCCATCTTGACCGAACAAGCGTGGTCAATAAAGGATATATTATATGACTCAAAGGACGTAATTAAAAGATAGTAAAACGCGGGACGAACGGGCTATCCCGAGCGGTCAAGATGGCTCCATCTTGACCTCACGGGTAGCCAATCACAGCAGGAGAATTGATTCATCTTGACCGCTAAAAGAGCATGTCATATAATAATGTTCTTTATTATTTAAGGTGATGAATCTTGAGGTCAAAATGGCAATAGAGGAACGGAAATCGAGTCTCTCAAGTCAACTGACAGTAAGTTTTGTTGTTTTGTGAGTAAATGCCGTATAAAAGCTGTAATGGTAGACTGCAAAACAGCCGTATTTTTGCGTTGGTCGCCATGCGAGGTCTCGTCAAGTGTACAGTGAGTGGGGAGAGCCGCAAAAAATGAACTCCTCTCAGGTCCCGTGTCGTCAGAAAACGAAAATAACAACCGATTATTTTGCAGTCTACTATAACGGTAACGAAACGATTTACGAGTTTTTGTTCCTTTAACCGACACAAAATAAGACATGGTTTCGTAGCTCAATAAGGCAAGTTACGAACTGAAGCAATAGAAGATTAAGTTGCCCTCTTTACTTAGAATATTCGTATTAAGTGAAAACTTATTTTCAATCCTATCTCCTTGCTTTCAAATTTGAAGGAGCAGACCTTGAAAAAAGGACAGTACCTCGAGAGAGTATTAAACGCCATTCGTAAGGAAGTGAAGATGTCTTACGAACGCTGGAAAGATCTTTGGTTCGCTGCACAAAATCTTACTCTTGAAAAAGAAGTGCTATGCGTTTGGATGACGCTTAACGGAACGCAAATTCAACTTGAAGAGAAGCTTATGATGGTAAAAAAGAATTATACTACCCAGGTAATTAAATTCCTAATATTTATTGATAGCCTACGTATCCTAACAGCGGAGTTCTAAGAGCCCTGGCAAAGGTCCCATTTTCCGATCAGCTTCAATATGTTTACGTATTCAACAAAAAGGCATAATTTGGCGGGGAACAGCGTGCCTTAGATGTTTTTCTTCTTGCAACGCCTTGTCTATTAAATTTGAGACTTAAAGCGACGTAGGTGACGAAGTAACCGTCTGAAATTGTCTTGGTTACAACCGGTGACGTGTATCTATAAAGTTACTGTGGGGTAACGGGCATTGTGTTAGCAACCTTAATCCAGCGACTACAGCAGTAGAAACGTAATCCTCTCAGTACTTGTTTGTTAATTTAGGGCCAAAACAACTGACAAACGTAAGGACTTGTTGAGAGGGATAAAGGCGTAACTTTTTCTTTCTTGACGTTTTATGTTCTGATCCCAATTTCACGAAAACAACTTCATATTCTACTTCCCTACCATTACAAATGAACAGGCATGCCAATATCTCTCGGTGTAAATTAATATGTACATGTTCCATTGTTTATAAGTTAAAGTCGCTATTTTACCTTTTTTGACACCTGGAAATGAAGGTGCAAGGTCTTACTGAGCGTCTGAATTCTACGGTCCGAGAACTCAAAACGCTTAAGAGTAGCGTTGATCATATGGCAAAAAACCCTACGAAAGCTCAGGCAGACGAACTGAAAAACTTGTGGATGGTGATTAATTCCACAGCGGATAAAACTTCAGAGTTGTCAAGCAAGGTAATTTATTTGATTTTTATTAAAACTATTCCTGGTATCGTCATTAATTAGAGAATAAATAGACTTACTTAGTGTGTTTATCTTTGTTTAATTTGATAACGCTCAAACTATGTAAAGATGCACGATGGTGAACTGCTAAAGACATACTTAGCAAAGCTGCGTAGCACAATCGGGTTGGGGAGCAGGGTTGGCGCAGTGGTGAGAGCGCTCGCCTTCCACCAATGTGTCTCGGGTTCGATTCCCGGACTCGGTGTCATAAGGGCTGAGTTTGTTGGTTCTCTACTCTGCTCCGAGAGGTTTTTCTCCTGGTACTCCGGCTTACCCCTCTCCTCAAAAACCAACATTTGATTTAATTTCATTTGATTTCAGTTCAGTTGATTTAATTTGACTTTATTTGTTTCTGTATTTGCTCGGCCCTACTAGCCTTTGTGCTAAAAACTGTACCGAGGGTAAATAAAGGTTATTATTATTATTATTATTATTATTATTATTATTATTATTATTATTATTATTATTATTATTATTATTATCGTTAAAAGCGTTACATGGTTAGACCATTCCCATCAAATCCTGCTACACCAACCGAGTCTGGTGTTTAATATCTCAACTTAGGCCGTGGCAAATCAATGGTAGAACGAGATGATTAATAACGTGCAGTTAACTTAATTTTTTAACTTCCAGCTCAGCAACATCAGCAATAGCAAAATGGCTGGTCCCATTGGACCACCAGGATTCAATGGAAGCCAGGGACCCGCGGTTCCTGTGGGACTAAACGGATCTATGGGTCCACCAGGACTCAAGGGATCGGGAGACTTTAGCGCATGTCAGTATAAACTATTGAAAGAGCAGCAAATTCCAGGTGATCCATCAACAGCGGCAGCCTTAGCTGAACCAAATGTAAGTATGACTAGCAGGTGAAAGAAAAAAATATCTAAAAGGAGCTTTCTCAAAAGTGGAACCGCGATACAACGAACCTCATGACAACGAAGTCACCTATATAGAGAGACATAAGATCTCTTGCTTTTGCGGCTTTCCTTTAATAGAATCGGTAATAAAAAGTGAGAGGGGTTACTCCGGACGTCTCTCCCCATAAGTAAAACGGATACTGAAAGAGTTTGCATCTTTACAGTTTCGCTTTAGTGCCTATGTATCGTTCCTTTCGTTAGTTCCTGTTCTTCAAGAAACTGATTGTGCCCCTCTAACCTCAATATCCCTGAATCTAACGACAGTCATTTGAGGGAGTGTCAGTGTCCTTCACGTTGCTATCCAATATGTATGCACCACAATGTATGAATTTATCACAGTGTAATGTTTTAATCCTCAACAGGGAAAGAGAGTGCTAGGAGTATCCTGTTCAACCAATTATGCAGCGGAGTATAATCTTTTTTCCATAGTACATAACAACGTCAGGCGATACAGTTGCATATGTAAAGGAACTTCAAGCCTGTTTTTTTTCCATTTCCATTTCCATTTATTTGCCATTAACCACATAAAAATACAAAATTTAAAAATACGAAACACAAGAAATTTATAATAGGCTTAAACTTAAGACAATAGACTACAAATGTTTAAGGTGGTAATGACAAGAAAGCCTATATAGATGCCGGGGGCTTATGAACTATAGGCTTCCTGACAATATAGGATACATCATACGAATTGCGGGGACAGCATGAAATATGAAATGTATTATTTTAAAAAGAAAAGAAAAAAAAAAAAGAAAAAGGAAGAAGTAAGTAGCTCAACAATGAGTATATTTGCCTAAGAAAGAAGGAACTTTTTAAGTCTTTTCTCAAACAAACGGATGCTTTCACTGTTTTGAATGTCATGACTTAACGAGTTGAAAAACTTAGGTCCTTGAAACCGAATTGAAAAGTTTCGAATATTAGTTCGGCAGGGAGGTATGTAAAAAAGGTTGCAATTTCTAGTATAATGCGAATGTAACTGGCTTGCGAGAGTAAACATATCACGAAAATAATTAGGAAGTAAACCTCTTTTGAATAGATACATGAATTTACCTATCTGGTATAAATAAATGTCAGAGAATTTCAAAATCTCCTTTTCTTTGAAAAGAACATCAGTGTGGGAATCGAAAGGAACTTTAGATATTATTCTTATTATCTTCTTTTGCAGAAGAATAACGCGATTTAAATTACTCTGATATGTCGATCCCCAAACTGAAACACAATATATTAAGTAAGGGTAAACTAGACTATAGTACAAACAGTGTAAGGAAGTTTTGGGAAGGCGAAAACTTGACTTATGAATAATGCCTATAGATTTTGATATTTTTCTAGAGACACTAAGAATGTGAGGCTTCCATGACAAATGCTCATCAAGGATAACACCTAAAAATACAATTTCTTTCACACAATCAATCTTATTGTTGTCAATTTGAATAGATAGATCAAGTGTTTGCCTCCTTTGGCGTGGTCTAAAAACCATAAAATTCGATTTTTTAAAGTTAATTGACAGCTTATTAGCTCGACATCACTGTGTTAATTTACACATTTCAGAATTTATGGTTTCGGAAAGTAAATTAAAATCTTTGTGAGAAAAAAATATGTTAGTGTCATCAGCAAAAAGAATAAAGTCCACCACCTTTGACACATTACACAGATCATTTACATAGAGCAGAAAGAGGAGGGGGCCTAGTATAGAGCCCTGAGGCACCCCACACTTTATTTGGCAAGAATCCGAACAAATACCGTTAAATTCTACATATTGTTGTCTATCGCTTAGATAGCTTTCAAACCATCTAAGTGCAGTGCCTCGAACACCATAATGCTCTAGTTTTGAAATTAAAATTTGATGATCAACGGTGTCAAAGGCTTTAGACAAGTCTATAAAAATACCAACTGTATATTCCTTATTTTCAATAGCGGAAGAGATTTTGTCATACAAACAAGCTAGAGCACAAGCAGTGAAGTGATGTTTGCGAAAACCATACTGATTATCAGAGAGAATTTTATAGACATTAAGAAACCTTAAAAGACGATTGTACATGACTCTCTCTAGAATTTTAGAGAATGCAGGTAAAACAGACACGGACACTGTTCGACCCATTTGGAGACCCAAGCTATTGCTACATACACTACTGGAAGTGTCCTTTAACAACATAAAATTACTAATCAACAGAGAAAGCGAGTGCTAGGAGTATCCTGCTCAACCTATTTGCAGCGGAGAATAATCTTCTCTCGACAATACGTAACAACTTCAGGGAATACGTCTGCATCTTTAAAGGAACCTCTAGTCTTTTTAGCCCATTTGGGGGACAACAAAATAATTGCTAGATACACTACTGGGAATGCTCTCTCACGACTTCATTTAATTACAAATTTAGAGAAGTAAACTTTGATCGGGTCTTGACGGAAATGAGTCAAATGGGGGTCTTGTTCACCTACGCTAAAAGACACTAATATTACAAAATCACGGTTGCTCATAGTGAATTAAAAAATGTTATCACTGAATGTAACCGGTAGATCTGTATTGTTTAAATACCTCACAAATTAAGGTGTTTTTTAAACTTAAACCACATATAGCGTATTATGACCATGTGGTAGTAAGCAATTACCCTTAAATCTACCAAAATAAAGTGTGAGCCCATTTATTAGGAGCCATGGACAGCTGTTTCGGCTATGTTGGGCGTCATCATCATGACATAGCTTATACGTAGGCTCAGGTTTCGACATGAAGATAAAAAGCAATGAAAACGTTAAGTATGCACTAGCTATGCCATGCTGATAGGGCCTAACAAGACCAAAAACGCTGTCCATGGCTTGATATTTGGGCTCGCAGTTTATTCTGGTATATATTCTGGAGCAAGTTCTTTGCGTATTATATACCCTTCAGATTGAAATTAATATTTCGTACAGTAGGCTAATTACAATTTGTTATAGATAAATGAATGTCACGAGCACTCCTATGAAGGCGTATAGTTGGCGACATTTTTGTTGCTAGTTAAATTGTAACTCACAATATATCTTAATAAAAATAAACCACAAAAACAGTTAGAGAAGACGATGCGTTCACAGGCTATCCTCACCGGATATGGCACAAGTTAAAACTACAATGTGTATTGAAACAGCCTTATTCAACACCGACTGCTATAATGTGGTGTGGTGTAGTGTATTAGTGCAGAGTTCTTGTTGAGTCGAGTCTCTTAGGCATATTAAGGCATAGTTAGAAACCTAATTTGTATAAAATAAAAAAAATAAAAAAAAAATAAAAACAATTATAACATCGCGAAGATATAGGAGAAAATCGTCAAACTCGCCAATCAGATAAAACTTGATGCCTTTACCAGATATTTGTGTTTAAGTGTCGAAACATTTTTGTCACGTGACCAGTAAATGATTATTAACGTGTAATCTTTGAAGTTAATCGGGAATATAAAGCAAACTATAACCCAAGCTTTTCGGGTGCCATACTATTACACCTTGAAAGTTCATCAGGAATTATATCTCCTTGTATGGTAGTACCTATTATTGCTATGAGAAGATATTAAGCCATTTGTAATGTCATATAACCTATTTCCCTTAATTGCAAGACCGTCTTTTAAAGTTGACATGTAGACAAGGCTAATCCATTTCACGCACTCGAAGTGCAAACTTGTGACACTAAAGAAGATTTAATTCGATTTCATTTTATCTTCCCCATTTTCCCGAGAAAATATTTCACTATGAATATTTATTTACAAGTCACGTGACAGAAGTACTCTTCCCTTTGAAGGAAAAATGAGTTGAGGTCTTCAAGGTTCTGAAGGTTTATGTCAGTGCCAAGTTTGAAGAATTTTCGTTGAATAATATGCCTGAGCTGGTCGAGTGCAGTGGAGTGCAGTGGATTGGTGTGGTGAGTATACCACGATGGATTTAGCTAGCGGCTCGTTCTCTTTTCAACTCAGTTGCACAACTTTACCGTCACTTTGCGCTATTGATCTGAGGAAAAAAACATAATCGCTCGAAGTCTAATTTTAGAGTAGTGTGTTCAGGTTGTCAGGGGTGTGGCTTGCCACGGTGGTGTGATGTGGTGCAGAAACAGTGCTGTTGTGCATCTTGGTGTGGTCTGATGTACTTGCGGTGCTGATTCTGTTGATTGATTTGTGCATTTCGATGTAGCTTATATTATCGAGTGATCTGGGCCTCGAAAAAAGATCGCTTTCCTTTGAGATTAGTCTCCTACGCAGCCGTTCTTTGTCTCGTCACGCAACGCGCCGTAGGAGACTACTTTTAGATCGCCTTTCAAAATAATCGCGTTCGATTGAACGATTTCTTCTCTCAACTCACTCCATCAATCACGCGATTCTTCATACATATCTCTCAGAGGTTCACTCGAGAACGTTTTTGCTTAACTGTCGTGAACCCCAGATACCTCTGTACACTGTGAACAGTAACAGCCTTTAGCAAGCTCTCTGACTTGTAAGTGGGGTGCTATCAGTCTCCCCTCACCTTCCTTTCATAGCTATTCATGGGAGAGGAAAATGTTAGGTCATGCAAAATTGTCAGATGTATCAGTATACTGACAACATGTTACGTCTAAATACACTCTTTCTTTCTTTCATTTTTGTTGTTGTTGTTGTTGTTGTTGTTGTTTCGTTTTGTTTTGTTTTGTTTTTTATAAGAATATTGTTTTTCCGACCCGGGCTGAATATTCCTATTTTTCTGCCGATTTTAGGCTGAAAATATTCTTGTAATATTCTTAATTATAGCTTATAACATTTCCGTGTAAGGACCATATTGGGGTATCAATTACAAGTGTTTGGTGTTTACAGATTATTTTTAACACACGAAATTATATTCTTTTCACAATTTCATCCTCAGGTTTATTCTTAAAATATTCTTAAAATTTCGCAAATTTCAGCATCGATATTCTTATAAAATATATTCTTAGAAAAAAAAAATGAAGCGTGTGTGAATGTGAATGATCAGGCTGGCCTAGCGGTTAGGCCCTGGATTTCAATGCGAACACTCGAAGAATTCGTAAATCACTCGCCTGCGGCTCGTGATTTACGAATTCTTCGAGTGTTCTTCCAAAATCCCGCGTGGTTTATCAGCTTATAAAACATAGAAATTTGTGGTATATTGTTTAAATGCCAGCCAATGTATTCTTGGCATATTAATTAGCCCTCCTTGCCTCTTCATCACGTACAAAGTACAAACTACGTTTGTAGTGAAAATGAGACAAAGAGGGCTAATTCAGTGACGTACAAACAAAGAAATGATAAATTGGCCTTCATTTTGGAATACGGTGCATGCAGATGCTTCGCGGACTTAAAACTGTGCGTGTATACTGTGTATACTGTCAGAGAATAGTGTAGAAATTGTTGATTTGCCAATCCAGTAGTGTTTATAATGAAAAGTAGTCATTATTAGAGGATGGAAAGGTAGTTACGTTTCCAAATACACCGGCTTGATCTATGCTTCGTTTTGGCAAGATTTCGGGATACAGGTACATATGCTCGCGATATACTCCGTTTGTATGAGATTGCTCATAAGGTTACCGATCGCCGGCGAAGTGCTGTGAAGATAAAGGTAGCTTCCCGAACTTCCCTGAGGCTTCAGTAACATTAATTGAATTCTTTGTATATGAGTGACCATAACGTGAATTTCACTGTAAAAGTGACCGAGAAGACAGCCGAAAGGGATCGTTAAAAGGTACTTGAACGTCTTTTTGTCACCATTGGACACAAAAGTTATTTATTTCAATCCCCAAGGCATTTGACACAGTTAACCAAAGATATTACTTCAAAAACTTGAGCATTGTGGAATTAGGGGAATTGCGCTTGAGTGGTTCAAAAATTAGAGATTTTATCAGAGATTTTATCAGTTATCCTCTTTGCCGATGACAGAAATTTGTTTTTCAGTCATACAAATGTAGAGACTCTAGTAGTATAGCCGGAGCTAAGCAACTACCGTTTTCGAAAAACCATCGTCCTCGTCGCTTTGCTCCTCGTCCTCGGTTTTTTGAAAACAGTAGTTGTTTAGCTCCGGCTATACTACTTGGAAAGTGATTGGAACACAAATGAGTATAAGAAAAGTTTTGACTAAACCAAAACCAGTTTAAAACCACTTTGACGAGACACCTAATTAGAGAAATGAGATATGAAGTATATCGTGTCACCCAACTAGACACACACACACCAAGGGTAATAATGAATCAGTCGGAAAATGTTTCCAGGGAAAATATAGGCAGAAGAATGCCGACAACCACACATAAAGTGGAGGGGAAGAGAGAAAGCAAAGTTTAAACAAAGAAACCAATATCATTGTCTTCAATGGAAAATATTGAAACTATTCTTGATCAAATTGCAGAGGAAAAAGCCAAACTTTTGTTTGAATTATTGTTTGAGGATGAAGAGAGGCCAATTCCACCCCCACGTAAAAAAGAAAGAAAAAGGTAAAAAGTTGGGAGGAAAAGAAAGAAGATGTCATGCAACTTTTTCCTGTTGAAGCGCCAAAGCGCGACTATCCCAATGAATTTTACTTTTATTTTCCAAAAGAAACAAGACAAATTAAACCCCTTGCTCCCCAAAAAATGGAGGACGTGTTGCAGGAGTTTGAGCCCTTTGTGATTCGACGCCCAACACAAGTGAATGAGCCTGAAAGCCTTGAAACCTTGTTCGACACATAGTTTGAAGGTGTTGAGTTGTCTGGAAAAGGAAGGCGTTATTTTTATTGGAAATGTTTGGATAAGTTGGAAGAAAATAAAACAGAGGAATTCATGGAAAAAATTGGGGAAAGAGTTGGTACATCATTTTATCTTAAATATTACGTTTGTAACAAAAGAAGACATGCTGTTACTGATGAAATTAAAGTTAATTGGGAATCAACAAAGGGTTCTCCTTGGCTTAATCGAATTGATGAAGCAAGAGAATGGTTGGCTGATCAGGAAAACAAACGTCTCACAGGTGGGCAAATAACTGGGAAAGTGGGTGGTGGAACGAATTGGGCTTTTGATAGTTTTTATCGAGTGGACGTTAAGGCTGTTCTTGACAGACAACCTTTGCTTGGTGCTGGGAAGCTTCCAATGGTTGTGTTATTTAGCGCATTCACGAGCTATGATTGCATTGGATTGTTTTGAAGATGATTTATGTATTTGGAGATGTTTGGCCCTTTGGTGGGGTGGGGATGGAGCAAGAGCTGATATATGTGAAAGAGAAGCGCTTAATCTTGCAAGAAGTTACTTTAGAAACCCCAGATTAAAAAAGAAAGAATGCCCCAAAAGTAGTTTGGAAGATTTGGAAAAAATAGAACAACATTTAAATTTTGGTCGGCCTGCTTCAGAATGGATTGGTTTTCGTGTTTATGAGCCATTGCAAGAAAACGGTTCTGTTATTTGGTATTTTGGTCATTGCCCAGCAAATAAAGTGAAAGTAGTGACAATTGGTATTTATGAAGATCACGCTTTTCTTATCAAGGATATCACTAAACAACTTGCTCATGTTTATGTATGTTTAGTCTGTAATGCAAGATTCACAGTAAGAACCAACTTGGATCAACATGTTAACGAAAGGTGTACGAAGGGGATAACGAATGTAGAATTTTCAAATAAACCACCAACAAAACTTCAAAGCAGTTTTGAATAAGCTTTCTTTCCATCATCCAACGCATCCAATTCATCTGTTATTTGGCTTGAGATGGAAGCACAAACAAGAGGGGTACACATCCATCATGCGTTATGTGGTCATGGTGGAGAAAGGTGGATTGAAAAAGCTTCTGTGGATGGTTATGAACCCTTTTCCCGAACAATATTTCAGTTCATGGTTGTGTATTTCACGGCTGTCCAAGATGTTATCCAAATAATCGCGATGAGCCCTATCCAAATGAAACCGGCACGTGTTTCAAAAACCCAACAAAGAACCAAAAAAATTGAGAGAAGCGGGGTTTATTGTTGAGGGAATGTGGGAATGTCAAGCTGGTTTTCTTTAAGGAAAAACCTCCCCAAACCTTTTCAAAGAAGTTATCCACACGCAATAATTTTTTTATTTTGAAGCCTTCGGAAATCCGAGGAAATGTGTTCTTTCTTCATCAACAAAGAGGTTCCTGATGAAGCCATTTCACAACACATGTTGGATTATCTCCAGAAAACGGGCCGGAAAAAACGGAAGGAAGAAAACTCATAAGCGCGTTATCTGCGAATAAAATGTTGATTTATGAGCCTCTGTTGAGATTGTATATTGATCATGGTGCAAGGATAAAAGCTGTTTATCGAACCATAAACTATGTAGTTGGCAAGCCTTTTACTTGGTTTGTGGAAGAAGTCACAGCTGCGCGAAGAACAGGAGATGTAGATAAAAGGTCAATTCTCGCTGATATATTCAAACTGCTTGGTAATAGTGCCTATGGTAAAATGATCGAAGCAGTGGAAGGCACACAGACACAATTTACACGAAGGATGAGAGGGTTGTAGAAAGAGCATTGAGAAGCCCTTTCTTTGAAGATTGACCACCGTAAAGGGGTGGTCAGTTTACATTATCAACTCCGTTGATAAACCAAATTTTCGTGTTTCACTCCCCCACCGACCCAGCACCACAGTTTCTTTAGAAACTAATCCCCTTTATACACTGAAGATCTTGATAAATTCGGGGATGTGTATGAGTTGGACAGTCGAAAGAGGAAGATTGTGATAAGAAGACCGTTTCAAGTTGGAATTTCGGTTTATCAACTGGTAAAATTGAGAATGCTGGACTTTTACTTTGATTTCCTTGATAAATACATTGACAGAAAAGATTTCGAATTGATTCAAATGGACACAGAAAGCAACTATCTTGCGATAAGTGTTGAAAAGCTGGAAGATGTAATCAAACCGAGAATGAGAGAAGATTTTGAAAAAAATAAAAAGAACTGGTTGGCGTGGGACAAATGGAGCGGGCGCACGCCAGGGCTATTCAAACTTGAATGTGAAGGCCGAGGAGCGATTGCCCTTTGTTCTAAATTTTATTATGCTGACAAAGGAGATTCTGCAAAATTTTCAACGAAGGGCATGTCGAAAAGACACAATCAGATTACTTGGGATCGTTTCAAAGCAGCGCTTGATGGGTTTTGTGATATGGCTGAAAACAGGGGCTTTGCGGGTTGGCGTGGTTTGGTCATGACCAGCCCAATTTTGAACACATCCGTTGACCAAATTGAATCAGGTGCTCTTCGTGCCCCACCTTCCAATTCACCAGGAAGATAAAGATATCGCACTTTTGTTCCTTTGGGAATAAGATCTTCTTCAAAACCGACAGGTCTCAAATAAGGAGCAGTAGCTGGTTCCGAATTCACACGGTTTTGTTTGATCGCATCAACTGGCTTCATTCCAATTAAGCGGATTGGTTGATTGTTAATAGCAGCGATGACGCGAGGAAGCCGGTTCACCCAAGCTACAGATCGTGCCCCGTCAGGTCTTCGCATTTCCACACCGTATTGATATCGAAAAAGCCACTCTGCAAGCGTTCGATTGAATCGTTCCACAATTCCTTGGTCACGATGAAGATTTGGATGGCCACGTGGATGGTTGTGTCGTGCTTGTCCGTAACACGTGTGACTGTTCCCATAAATTCACCCCCCGGGTCAACTTGCAACAACTCCGGCCATTTTAATGGACCCGTTTATAAATGTTTTCGAAAGCCAAGCAACTTCTCGTGAATCTTTTGTGGTAATTGGTTCGGCCTCTTTGAACCGGCTTGCAACATCAACAACAGTGAGGGCATATTTTCAAACTTTACCTCTAACTTGATCATGAGGTAGGAAAATCAGGTCGGCCTGGTGTACCACGTTGGACACAGACACGTCAAACATAGGGCGAGGAACGTTCCGAAGTGGAGGCAGAAATACCTGCCAGAGCGCCTGTCTTCGCAACCATTTTTCTGCCACCTTTTCTGAAATTTTGCTGCTCGTGCCAATTTTTTGAACGCGCCCCATCCCTTCCAATATCCCGCTGGACTGTAATAAATTCTCGACAAACGACGTTCCCATCTTGACATTCCATTTGCATATATATTTTTGAAAGAAAAATATATCCGAAAGAAAAACCCAACAATGTGCGGAATCGAGATTGGAGAGGAAGAGAAACAAAAACCTTGGCAGGCGTTTACCCACCTTAAGGTGGGAACACCGCTTGTGGTGAGTGAATGGCATTGTGAAGAAAAAATGGAGGAAAAATTTGAAGCTTGTGAACTTGTTTGTGGAAAATGTGGGCTGGTGCAGAAGCTCGACACAGTGCTTCACCCCAGTAGAAAAGAGAGAGGCTGGCAGCCGGTTGTGATTCCTAAAACCCACATTCGTAAAAATTTGAAAAAATATGGTATTTTCAGTGCAGTTAACGATCCCACGAGTTCGCGAACTTCCCTGTTGAGGGAAAACCAAACAAACAATCGGTGAATTACGTTTGTTTCCTTTTCAATTATTTTTCGGTGGTTTCAGAGGAAGTTTGGCCGCGGAAAAAAGAAATCCTTGAGAAAATTACACCATTTGTGAGGAAAATTAAACAAGTGACAAAGTTGAAAGCGATTGAAAGGTTTTACAAGTGGTGGTTTGTGTGTGTAATCCTACCGGACATACGAGCAAAAGCAATTAATTTGCAATTAATTGTTTGGAGTACTTTCTTTATGTACTGCCATGGAGGCATATCAGTAAATAACAAATTACGCACATGGCGCATCGGTTTATCCATTAATCTTTTCCTTCCATTTTTTTTCCAACCATTTATCAATTTCATTAATTAATGCTTCTCTTACA
The DNA here is from genome assembly GCA_016490735.1 of Pachyseris speciosa. Classification (NCBI taxonomy): domain Eukaryota; kingdom Metazoa; phylum Cnidaria; class Anthozoa; order Scleractinia; family Pachyseridae; genus Pachyseris; species Pachyseris speciosa. The sequence goes on along the minus strand of JAEMWC010000018.1, from coordinate 1,187,492 downwards.
TTATAACGAAGAATATCTTTATCAACTTATTCTCCATCCTTGTGTCCATTCCGTAACACAATATTTTCCATCTTCCCCTTTCTCTAATTGCCGGGCTCGTCAAACGGTTTTACTTTTTCAATTCGTTTTCCAAAACCGGTTTATCTGGGTTTGGTAAAAATTTAACAATTCAACATATCAACCCCTCCATCCATTCATCCCAAACCCAAGCAGGAAGGTCTTCCCTTCCAACCCAAAATGGAGGAGGGACACCAGTTCGCAAACAAACATCATCCTCATTACATCCTATACATTTTAAACAACGAAAGGAAGGCCGGTTTTATTTTTTTTTTTTTTCATCGTTCTGCAAACTATTCACAACAATTTGTTTTTCTTTGTTTTTTAAATCAACAACAGGAGAAGGGGTTGTAATTCCCCGTTTGTGTGGAGGAATATAAAGAGAAACAGCCGCTGGCCTCTCTTCATCCTCAAACAATAATTCAAACAAAAGTTTGCCTCTGCAATTTGATCAAGAATAGTTTCAATATTTTCCATTGAAGACAATGATTTTGGTTTCTTTGTTTGAACTTTGCTTTCTCTCTTCCCCTCCACTTTGTTTAGCTCCGGCTATACTACTACTCTACAGGAAACCATGAACCAGGAATTAATAAACATTGCATCTTAGCTTTCCGCTTATAAACTCTCTTTAAATATTAAGAAAACACATTTTATAATTTTTAAATCAAAAAGGAACAAAACAAATCATACTACTATTTCAGTGAAAATCTAAGGTCAGCAAATTGAGAAAGTAAAATATACAAAATTTTTGGGTTTATATATAGATGACGAGCTCACGTCGAAATACCACATTGACCAAGTTGACAGGAATAATGGCTAAAGCGAGGCATTATTTATCGCTAAAAACTTTACATGCGACTTACAGCACTATGGTGTACCTGTATTTAACGTATTGTAATATTATTTGGGCAAGCACTTCTCCAAACAGGCTTCAGTCAATATTTATGATTCAAAAAACGATAGCAAGAATCATGATGTTTACAATATAGAGAGGAACTTAAGCCACTATTCCTATCACTTTTAAAATATTCTTGATAGTATATATGAGCTAAATATGTACCTCACAGCACTCTTTATGTATTCATACTTTAATGAAAAGCTGCCTACCTATTACAAAAATTACTTTAAATTAAATGAAAATATACATAATCACGACACCAGGTCAGCCTTCAACATACACATTGATTATACAAGGACGAATTACGGGAAATTTTCATTAAAATTTAGGGGAGCACAGATTTGGAATAAGTTACCAAATGACTTAAAAATAATTAAATTCCTTTAAAAAATGTGCAAAAGTTTTCTGTTCAAAATAAAATTTCCACTCAGATTTTTACTTGATCCCTATCAAAATCAAAAACCCGTAGAAATATTAGATTTATGATTGTATCCATATGCTTTATGTAATTTCTTCTCCTGCCATTATAAATTTGTAGCGGATATGCATATATATCACTTTATGTAAAAGACTGATATAATGGACAAGTTAAAAAAAAAGACTGTTCTTAGATCAGAAAACCCCCTTCTAAGCGATGCACTAAACTACAGGTCTTTACCTGACGAGGGTAAGACGAGCACCTCTATGAATTTCTTGAGGCATTCCCCGTGTTGTGGTCTACGTGCGATTTAATTGACTAACCGGTAAGTCACTGCATTGACCGAAACATAACCTGGTTTTGCAGCTTTAAGCGACTACTCTAGGGGCCCGAGTTCTGTACTCTTGATTGACGCCCAATCAATCGTACCCGCGTCGAGAGTAGAGAAAGAAGAATGGGAAGTATCTTTTCTTTGGTCATAACTCGGCGATACAAACATTAGCATATTGTTTAACAAGCGACATCCCTGTCTTATGATCGGGAAGTCCGACTTACCGGCTGCCTTTATCGCGCATCTACTAGTAGATCAAGGCAATAACTGAGACATATGTTAAAAAATATATCTTTATTGAAAGATGTGTCACACAATTGCATATATTTCAAAATAAATATTATACTGAGACAAAACAACAGTAGTGTAGGAAGATATGGAAAGTGAATGACTTGTTTGATAGTTTCGAACTATCGGTATTTCAAATGTATCAAATAATATATCCTAACAAATAAACTATATCATTGAGTGCATTATGTACTAATTATTATACAAAAAAAAAGAAGACGTAATCGAGGAAGCCGTCAGATGGACGCGAATTGAGTTTCTTGAGCCTTGGAAAATTACACTCTAGCTTTAAAATCTAACGAAACTGATCCACAATTTTTTTTTTTGCTTCGTCACGAGAGGATCTGTAGTCTCAAAATCACTGGTAAAGGTAAGACTGTACATTTTTATATATTTACAGAATTGTTCCAGGCTTCTGACCTAGAACAAGATGACAGTGGCTAATAAAAAATAATATTTTCCTTGTTTTGTGAGCTGTAACTTTGTATCAATCAAATTACTTTCTCGTGACATATGAATGCCTTTTTTCTGGCCTGCGTTGACCATGGCTTTCTGAGGAAACCAAAAAGCCTTTCGACTAGTAGAAGAAGAAACGCCAACCTACAGGTGGTATCACGCCTTTTGTCTATACTAGTACCTGTATCCATCTGTTGCAATAGTGGTTGCCTATTAATAAAACGTACTTATTAGTGCTCTCTGTTCATGTTAGCATTATAATTTCGTACTTCTAAATAACCTCACAATATCATGTTGCGTCGTCTCATCTTTGTCGATGTTCTATGGCCTAAGACTTTTCTTTGTCCAAAATGAAATTAAATACTTTTAATTATCTTGATTTGTTTATTTTACGTTGTCAAGGGACATTCCCAGTAGTGTATGTAGCAATAGCTTGGGTCTCCAGATGGCTTAAACCAGCTTGAAGTTCCTTTACAAATGCAACTGAATCGCCTCACGTTGTCATGTACTATGGAAAAAAGACAATACTCCGCGGCATAATTGGTTGAACAAGATACTCCTAGTAATCTTTTACCCTGTTGAGCAAAAAAAAAAGGTTTTTAAAGAATGGCAAATTACAGAAACAGGTAGCAAATGAAAGCTTTTATTTTTCTTTCTGCAAAAAATAATTTTCAGCGAGCGTCAAAAGATATTCAGGTTCACCAAAAGGCTTAACTCAGCCAAGTAGATGAACTATACACTCTAGAAAAATAGAAGTTTGCTCTTATTCTAGTCAAATACTCACATTTGGCTCAGCCAAGCCTGCCGTTGTTGTTGTAGCACCTGGAGTTTTCTCTTCTGACACCAGTTTATACTTGCATTTGCTAAAGTCTCCCGATCCCTTGGGTCCTGGTGGTCCTATGGATCCATTTCGTCCCACGGGTCCTTGACTTCCGTTAAAACCTTGAGGTCCAATAGGACCAGCCATCTTGCTAACGTTGTTGACCTGCGCAAGAAAGAGGTAACGTTCACTACATGCCCAGAAATGAGCAGATAGTTAGGGAAAAAGTCTATTTAGTACAAGGGTCTAGAAAAGGGTTAAATTGACGGCCATGATTTTGTTGCAGACAATTGCAAATTATCATCACATTTGGACAAATGGTAGAACGTCACATGTGAAGCGCAAGGGTAGAGTCTGCAACCGAAGGAAAAAAAATGATATATACCCTAGTCCCAGGACGAGCTTTTTGTAGGTCCGTAAATGCATGGTTTCAGGGTTCTCCTTTTGTGCAGGCATCACAGGCAATTTTTGTCACCAGTAAAAAGAACAAATTCGCCATCAACTCAGACTTCACCATAAAAAAGATACGAGAGGGATGTCAATTACTTTTTTTTAATTATAGATATGCCTGAAGAGACAACCGGGGATAAATAAAGTATTCTGTTCTGTTCTGTTCATAATTTCTTCCCCTTGTCGAGTCTTCTACTCAAACTCCGGGTTTGACTAAGGAAAACACTGTGGGTCAGCCATACTAAGTCAAAATCACACAGTTTCTTCTTACCTTTTCTGTGATAGTGGTATTCACCTGAACTAGTGAGGCTAACAAAGAAGCATCAGCGGATTGAAGCAAAACTGCGGTCAGGTTCAACTGCGGAAATATGAAAAATTAAAACATTGCTAAGTTGGCAATTCTCGTCGTTTTAGGCAGCGAATCACAGACCCCAAGCATAAATCGTTCTATGTATTACATTAAAAGATGTCACAAACTGCCGAACCAAAGTTTTGCTATTCGCGGACAGATGGAATATAAAGTAAAACGGTAAATCAAAGAAGTTCATTTTTTTCTACATCAAAGTACAGTTGGTTGAAACATTTTTGAAAATTACGTAGTTTCTGTTGTATTACCTGATCAGTTAAATTATCCTTCGCTTCTGTCAACTTATCCGAAAGAACAACATGGGATGTATTCAGCGTAGTCCACACCCTGTGAAATTCTCTTTTCGTAAGATTTTCTGCCGACCACAATGCAGTTAGCTGTTGCCAAGACGCTTTCTTTGCATCCTGCCGAGTAGCGTTCAATAGGATCTCTAGGTCTTGGAGGTTCCTTGAGTGCTTCTCCTGCAGAAAACAGGTACCAAAAATTAATACGCTCTAAGTATGCAGCTGTAAGTGTATCATTCAAGAGAGAAAGGTTGGGAAACTATTCTAAACGACAGAAACGAGTGTAAGAATCCAAGTTAGAACGTTCTTATTAAAAAGAATACTGTGGAAATCAGAACTGGTGAGAAATAAGCCCAATCGGACAATACCTCTGATTTTTGGACCTCGTCAACCGAATTTTTAAAGGCAATATAAATTATTTGACCTTTTGTTGATATAATAATCCCGCAGGGGCAAACTATCTCTGAATATGTTAAATTTAGAAACGCCCAAAAATCCTTACTGGTCTGCATTTCCTGCACTTTATCACAAAAACAACTTACTTACCAAGACTTTTTGTGTGGTGTTAGACTTTTGCTCTTCGCTTTTGATTCTGGTCTCAAGACTCTTAGAGTGATGAGTCACCTAGGATTAATAAAAAGGATGACGTTACTGTGGCGTGATAAGAAGTTCCATTTACGGACCCTATAAGGTACTATAACTTTTTCTCTGCCCTTTCTTATTGACGGAAAGTGAGCCTTTAATGTTTGTGTTCAATTTTCCAGAGAGCTGGGTTGAAATAAGATGGGTGTGACTACTCATATTTACGTGATAACAATTTAAATACTGATATTAAGCCTTGGTTCCACACACAGTTTACTTACGTTTTCCTTAAATGACTTTAAGAAAGTCGTCAAGTCGGTGCAAGAAAGGAGTAACGTTCACTACATGTCCAAAAATGAGCAGAAAGGTAGGAAAAATGTCTACGTAGCACGAGGGTCTAGAAAAGGGTTAAGTTGACGGCCGTGATTTTGTCGTTTAGTGCTGAAATGAGAAGACAATTGTAAAGCAAGGGTAGAGTCTGCAACCGAAGGAAAAAATGATTTAAACCCTAGCCCCAGGACGAGCTTTTTGTAGTTTCCTAAATGCATGGTTTCAGGGTTCTCCTTTTGTGCAGGCATCACAGGCGATTTTCGTCACCAGTATAAACAAAAAATTCGCCATCAACTCTGACTTCACCATAAAAAAGATACGAGAGGGATGTCAATAACTTTGTATGATTTCTTCCCCTTGTCGAGTCTTCTACTCCAACTCTGTTTGACTAAGCAAAACACTGTGGTTTTAGCCATACTAAGTGTAAATCACACAGTTTCTTCTTACCTTTTCTGTGATAGTGGTATTCACTTCAACTAGTGAGGCTAACAAAGAAGCATCAGCGGATTGAAGCAAAACTGCGGTCAGGTTCAACTGCGGAAAAATAAAATTAACACTGTTGAGTTGCCAATTCTCATCGTTTTAAGCAGCGAATCATAGACCCCAAGTATAAATCGTTAGATGTATTACATTAAAAGATGCCACAAGCTGCCGAACCAAAATTTTGCTATTCGCGGACAGACGGAATGTAACTGAAGTAAAAACGCCTTCCAAACTAATTTTTGGTATTACATTTTAGAGAAATTCCGTGCAAGATAACAACAACGCACTGAAGAATGTTGTGCCGCGTAGCACTAGGAACACAAATAGTGGAATAGCACTTTAATTTACACTTCAGAGTTAATTCTCTATTCCACTATTTGTGTTCCTAGTGCTACGCGGCACAACATTCATATGTACCCTTACTTTCTCTTTGCCGCGATTCACCATCTAAATCGTCCCCGACTTTCTCTGTGCGACCTTGTAGCTCAGTCGGCAGAGTAACGGTAGATCTAATCCGGAGGTCGTGGGTTCGATTCCCACCGAGGTCAAAAGATTTTTTCTTTGCCTCGTGTGGTTCCCTGTTTCCCTTTACTAGGGCTAACGCCCAGTGGGTTATTCATGGGTTTAAGTAGCACTTTAATTTACGCACTGAAGAAGTTTGCCAATCCGTGCGAAGTAGGAAATTTAATGGGAGGAAATTTGGTTTCCGTCAAGTTCATAAGAGGCACAATTTAAAATATGACAATTCCGTCAAAATCGCACAATTTTATTCTGGTTACCCCACTCGCTCACAACATCTTTCATTCTTGCGACTACTTTCGTCGCTCTCCACAATCTGAACGCTTGGAACAGGCTAGACGACGACGACGATGATGATGATGATGGTGATGATACAGCTATTTTCAGCATAACAGCATGGAGTATTTTCAAAATATGCCATGGAATTGTTTCCTATGTGTTTTGATCTTTTTCATTAATGCGTACTTATCAGTCGCAAAGATTTCCTGAGAAATCTTCAAGACTCCATTCAAATGTCGGACATTACAAAGGGAAATTCGAATGTTCATTACACTCTGGGAAAAACTGGTCACGCGTGACATTGATTGACTGTAACAGGGGATAGAATCTTTTAAAGGAACAAAATTAAAACCTTTGCCTATTCGATTCTCAAATATTTAATAAGTGGTGATCTTTATCTATTCACACATCTTTAAAAATTAGTCACAGTTGGATAAAGCGCATAGTTATTATTTGAACCTTGCGTCAGTCCCCGTCCACACTTTTCAAAAACCTTCACTCTGGAGAGCGTTTTCGAAAACTTCCGTTTTCTAAAACATACACCTCACGTTATAGTGTGGACGGAAGGCGAAAACGGATAAAATAGTATACGTTTTGTGGACACCGCTACATTTTCGAAAACCTCCGTTTTTGCCCGTCCACACTACTCCGTTTTCAAAAACCTCCACTCTGGAGAGCGTTTTCGAAAACCTTCGTTTCTGATCGTTTTAGTGTGGACGGAAGGCGAAAACTAAAACGCATTACTGTGGACGGGGCCTGACGCAGATCTATGCAAAATTTCACATTTTTGTTAAATTCAGTAAGACGAAGCTGCTATCACAGACTATGCATGGACACTGCTTTCCTTTTATATTTTCATACATGTTGAAGCATGCATGACGGTTCCTAAAGAAAATGGGTTGCTTATAATTGCATTTGAAACAAATTAACAAATGGCATTGTTTTAACGACCTTGCCAGCTTGCTATGCTTGGTGTTTGTTTCCAAATTCTCGTGCGACTTGGCCAAATCAACCTTCTTTGATTGTTTTGTTTTGTTTTGTTTTGTTTTTTCCTTTCTTTGTCAGTTTGTGTAACTGCAAGCTTGGTGGTTGACTTCCTTCTTCCCATTTTCACTGAATAAAGAATATGAATGATACATGAAATGAATCATATATGAACTGCGGAAATGAAATCACATGAAGAATGATCCTCGCAGTTGTGAACGCAATTTATGCAATTGCGAAAAGAAGCCTGAAAAAAATTCAGGACTTCAACGGGGTTTGAACCGGTGACCTCGCGATTACCAGTGCGATGCTCTAACCAACTGAGCTATGAAGCCACTGACGTAATGAGAGCAGGTCAATTGTGGTTTCATATGTTCCCGTCAAAGAAATGAGTGTGAATGATATATGAAATGAATCATTTGTGAACTGCGGAAATAAATCAAATGAAGAATGATCCTCGCAGTTGTGAACGCAATTTATGCAATTGCGAAAACCTCGAGATTACCAGTGCGATGCTCTAACCAACTGAGCTATGAAGCCACTGACGTTGGTTCAAACCCCGTTGAAGTCCTGAAATTTTTTTTTTTTTTTTTTCAGGCTTCTTTTCGCAATTGCATAAATTGCGTTCACAACTGCGACGATCATTCTTCATTTGAATAAAGAATAGTAAGCCAAAGGCATATTTCCACATAAAGATTAATACTATATATTTAGCAAGGCGACACTTTTCACTACAATTCTTAATTTCCTTTGCCAGCGAAAATAACTCTCGTCTGGGGTGTGAAAATTAAGGTTTTCGGGTTTGATGTTTTAAGCATGCCTGTATATGATCACTGCATTACGATCTGACCTTCTGTTGTAGGCGTTGTAGCTCCATGCTTGTGGTGTTCAGGGCAGTCCACACTGCCTGCCGGGACGATCTCACGCGCTCTTGCAGGTCTTTGCTAGTTGTGTTCACTGAAGACCACATTTGATTGAACTTATTTATCGTGTCTTGGCGGGAATTGTTTATTAACAGCTCCAGGGAATGTACGTGATGTTTCACCTGTGTTGATTGTGTGAGAAAAGATCTTTTAGTTGTAAGCGATGGCTTCCAGTGCGTGGCTTAAGTAACATGCGTGGTAACAGGAATTGAATTGAACGCCAAGGATTTGGGATCCGATCTGGCGACACGAACTCGCGAGGGGCTCCGGATTTTTCTGTAAGGTCTCTGCAGGGATCTGAGGTGGGAAACTGCGGGTGGTCTGAAGATCTCACTGCCAGACCCTCTCCAATTTCTCCCGGTTCCAGACACTCTTTGCTCGCCTATTGATTTCCACTTCAATTGCCTCCCGCCCAAACGATATCTAGCTATGATTCACTCATGGACTGAGTGTTATTTTGTCTTCACGTCTTCTGCTATAGAGCATCAAATGTTTCAGTGGGTAAACGTAGAGATCAGAACAAGGAGATCTGAAACTGCGCATGCTCACCTTCAACTGGATTGTTCCGTTTAAACGCCGTTCATGTAAGCGAACTTTGTCTCCCAGCTTAACCAAATTGTCTGCAACCTTTTTTAAACAAAATAATTATAATAACAAACATAAACAAATTTCATTATTACAAGATGGAACGACAAACTAATAAAGATCTAAATTTTTATATCCATTCTTGGGGGGAAAACTCTGCTAAAATTGAAACTAAATTCCTCTAAGTGGGCAGGTACTAGCCGGCGGGAATTGCGCATAGAACACTGAGGTGAGGAAAGGATCTTTAAAAATGTAGAACTGTCTTGCATTTCTCGCAACGATAATGGCACCAGTTCACTGTGTGAAATATATTCTACGGAATTGCGCGCCTGACCTGTATTACAATAAAAAAAACTAGAAAAATTGTAAAACTAAAATGATTTTTGGTTTAACAGCAACTTTCGATTCCGTGAGAGGGAAAACAATCAATTTTGACGAAAGTGATTAAACAAGAAACAATTTATTGGGGACAAATCATGTAAATTCTCGTAACTGTTTCCAGATTATTCCTACAGTACTTATTCAGCTTTTAAGACAAGGGCGAACAAAAGGTGTCGGAAAAACGATAGAAAACAAAACAATAAAGATAAGATTCCCTGTCCTGGGCTTAAAGTTACCCTCAACATCTTAATTTGGTCATTTTCACGGAAAACGAAAGACAGGAAATGCATCAAAAGAGAGTTTTTGTTTTTGCTCATTTAAGTCCAACCTTAAGCCAACAACTAAAAAAGGCCAGCATGGGGTTTTTTCGCATTAATTTTTTCGAATCCTATGGTAATCCACATTAAAAAGAATGAGTTACAGATTTTTATCACTTTTACTGTAATTTTGTTTCAAGGTGGTCTTATACAATAGAAAATGCATGGAAATCATAGGTTTTTTGCTAAAGTGAGTTGGGAGGGGGGGGGGGCGGTATTAAAACAAAGATGTTGATCGGG
>JAEMWC010000018.1:1115000-1172500 GCA_016490735.1 Pachyseris speciosa | reverse complement strand
TTAAATGTTTTGTCCATGTTTCAAAACAATCTGTTGGAATCTAATAATTATTTCGAACAATTTAGCGTGATTTTTTTTGTAACAGTGGATGTTAAGGCTTAGGTTTAGAAACGGTATCAGTCTATGGAGAATGTCTATTAATGGCTTACAAAAATTGCATTATTTCTATCTGAAGCAGTGTGAAGCAAAAATTACCTTTAATTTGTTCTGAAAATCAGGTAAATAAGTGTTACAAGAGGCCGGCTGTGCATAGCCCAGCCTGTAAACCGTTCTCGTTGAGGTGGATAGCAACCTACCGGAAGATTGATTGTTTGTTTAGAAGAGGAGAAAACAGATTAACTCGCCTGGGAAGTGTCGTTCAGGGTGTTTCTTTGATGCGTTGAATTCTTCATTTGCTCCACTTGTGTTATCAACTTTTCGATTCTTAACTCACTTTTTTCTTTTAATTCTTTCATTTCTTCACGAGCATCGTCCAGTTCTTCTTTTAACTTGGATATCTGTCCTTGCAATTCATCGAAACGAGATGAAAGGTCAGTCTGTTTTTGCGTTTTTGTCGTACTATCTGTAGAAAAAAAGTAACCTCAATGGAAGAGTGAATAATGAAAGGAAATCTATGTTAGACTGGATTACGTAAATCGAACTAATGAAGCTAAGGATTCATAAAGAAAGTCATTATATTCGCGGTGTAATTTGCATTATTCAATACCATTCCCTTCCAACCAATCAGATCACTTATTTTGTGTTCAAGATAAGGTAGTATATTTTTATTTGTATACGGAACGGTTATATTTCAAAATGGAAAGTCGGGTGGAAGACTGGGAAAATTCGCGCGCTCTTTCATTCAGACAATAAAAAACACTGGAACAAACAAGAAATCCCATTCGTTCGGAAAGCTTTCTGACAACTTTTTTTCGCTTAGTCATTGCCAAAGACCGACTCCTAGTTAAGAGAACTGAAAACTTGTTCTCGAAGCTGATCGTGCCTCTTTCAATTTAAAAGCTAAACCCCAACCTGAGAGTGAAGGGATAATTGAAATATGCGGGCGAATTTCCGAGAATTGGCGAACTAATAATCGGCAGGTTCTTATGACGCACCATAACCTCACAGTGAGTGGTGTGACTCATGCACGTGATCATGGGCTGATCAAGGAATCTTTGAAACCTGTATTTTGTAATTTTTAGCGTTGACTACCCTTGTGGAAAAGCAGACAAACTGGCAGACTTGGTCGACTGTTCTTTGCAAGATAGAGAACGGTTCCTTCGTACATTCGGTATTTGGACTTAACGGCATGTGAATATTTCAGTCTTGCATCATGCCATAAGTCTGGGAGTATCCATTACAAAAATTTGCGATATGATATGATAATAAAGCTCCAAAACACTACGAGAATTCACCATAACAGTCAACAGTACTGGTTGCGAATTCGAAGATCATACGGTAGCTCACGTGTGGCTAATTGGCATGTAGCACCTGTCGTGCGAGCATTTTGTTTTCTAGACCCACCCAAGTAGAACGGAAAGGCGCGAAAATCTGATACATAGTGATAATTCCTCTCGGTAAGAACGCTGGTATGCGTCTCGCGTCTTTTTAACCAGATAAAATGGGAGCTAGATACTAAAATGGAAGGAGGCTTGAAGTAATATCATTAGCAAGGCAGGGCCTATGAGAATTCTTCAAAAATTATGGGAAATCTCAGCAAATACCGACGATTATCGTTTTTTGCAGTGTGATTTTACTTTCTGCAAGAGGGCAAAAGTTTATAATCGAATTGACAAAGTAAAAAAAGGTGACTTCAGGTGGGAAAAATGTGTGTTATCCTGCGGACAGATTGCGAATTCCTGGATTAAAAATTTTGGCCTGTTTTCAACATACCTCCAGCAGTATCTGCAGAACAAACGATCTTTCCATTAATGATCATCATCACGAGGGCCAAACTAGCGGCGGCCATGAGAAAGATAATCACTTGAAGGATCACCATTAACCGCCTTTTACCGCTACACGGTGACGACACGCAGTGTTGATTTCCGGGAGCGGCACCGGCAGTGATGTCATAACTTTGCTTTCGTTTTCCACTTTGCTTTGGGTGCTTCACTCCCTTTCTAGAACACTCCTCCTTTTCAGCTAAGTTAACATATACACCGCCATCGGATCGCTTTGTAGAAGTCTTTCTTTTGCATCGTGAAGGACCAAATGCATCGTCACATCTGTCGTACACGGGAAAGCAAGGGCTATGAACTCCTCCTCCTGGTTCATTTCCAATACCTTTGACAATTCCTTGGCAGCTGCCTTGACCAACCACGTCGTACAAAGTCTCTCTTTTTGGATTTTTGGGGCACTGGCAGTGGTTCCCGCTTCCCATTGTGTCCTGAGGCCCGGTTTTGCATTTGCACGTGCGAGTCGTATTTCCCGCCGAGGCTTCGTCGTCGTCGCTGTTGTAGGCGAAGTTTGAGTATACTTTATCCACGGACCCCATCTCAAAATGATAAACAAGGTAGCTGTGATCTTTATCAGGTGGTTTCTGCATTGTTGCCCGGATTGCTGTTACAACTCCTCGTTATGGATCAGCTTCTTTCAGTGTATGTATGACATAACTGTAAAGGTCTATAGCGGAAGTTTATCGATGAATGAACCATGAATGAACCAGTTATCTGCTCTTGATCACACCACTTTTACAGATTTCATCAGCCATAATTCGAAACTCTTCTATCACGCACTTATCAAATGCTTGTAATTCCCAAAACATCACAGTCTCACGTGAAAAACGTATTTGCTTTCTATGTTTCCATGGGAACGAAATACACCTCGTCGTTGTTCAATTCCTTCACATAACATTGAGGCAGGGGAGGTACATGGTTTTTTAGCATTACTAAAGCACTGTTTTTTAGCATTACTAAAGCACTGTTATTTATTTATTTATTTATTTATTTATTTATATTTATTTATATACATTATTTATACAGAAATTCCAGTTCAGCAAAGCTGGTTTAAATGAGTTATTTATTGCAAATCTTGTGTAACTGGGGTTGAAACATTCAAGTGTCTTGTATTTTGTACTTTGACTCCCTTTTTATATATACATATGTATAATTGACAATGGAACATTTCCGGACTTCAATGGTTGTCGTGTTTGTGGTTCTAAATAAACAACTGCATCTTCTTTACCCATGAGAGCCTTAAAGGACAGTAAAAATTCTAGCATATTTGCTGGGTGGGGTGTGCGGCCCGCTTCCTGAAACCCTTACCCTATTTCAGACCGAAATCTGCGATTTTCCCTACCCTATTTCAGAGCTGACCAAAAATTCGATACCCTATTTCAGACCTATTTCACGTACACAGTTGGCGTAAACACAATTAAAAGACACAAAATAAGGGCTTTTGTTGATGGTCTTACCGCCTAATGATGAAGAAGTAGCTTCTTCGAAAAAACATATCTAAATCAAGACTAGAGTGCGCAAACCACATCCTATTTCAACAAAAACGGTCAAAATCGATACCCTATTTCAGACCAAAACGGCTAAAAAACCATACCCTTTGGGGCCGCTCATACCTATATAGCCCAGATAAGTGGCTTCTTGCTGTTCCATTCTGTTTATGTTTGCAAAATAAACGCTGTCGAAAATTCTGCATTATTCGAGCAAAATTGGTCAACGATTCGCGCACTACAAAAACGAAAAGCAACTTTGTACTTCAATGTCTTAACTTATCTGTTTCGATCCTGATATCGCCTAATTTTATAACAACGAAAACTACGAAGGCTGACTTGAATTCACAGCAACTAAAACACTTTGGTTTGCCTCTCAGAACGCTGGAAATCGTATTTCCGAGGACTAACGTTTCAAAATTTCCCGGGGAAGCATGCCCCCAGATCCCCCTAGATGCTACTGCTTTCGGCGGTCGTTTATTCGAAATAATCACTGCTCATAGTGAATCTCTGTGATCTCTTGGGGTGTTTGACGACGATTACGAATTAAAATTGAGTCACGAAAAAACATCTCGTTGAATCTGGGGTGAGATACGAGTTTCATTCGGGCAAATAACGATTGATCAGTAAAGCAGAGTAAGTGTGTGTAACGTTTTAAAATTAATACGTTCCAGGCATTCAGATTGTGGAGAGTGTCAAGGTTATTAAAGATTGCGGCACTAGAAAATTTGCCCCCTCCTGCAAAAAAGAAAAACAAATAAACAAAAAAAAAAGCCAATAAAACAAAACTTCGTGCAGGGAACGTTGCGTTTTGCATTGTGGCAAGGATTTTTGGTTTTCGTCTTTCGGTTTGTTTAGTCTGACGAAAGATTTGAACAAGGCTTTCAGAATTCAAGGAGGCAGGTCGTATGTAATCATTCTACCACCCGCGCAGGCTTGATCTGTTGACCTCCACTTCCTTTATAGTCGAACTCACAAAGGATGCGTGTTTACCTCACAGACGGCTCTGTTAGCATAAAAGTAAACACGAGTAGCATGTTTTTTCCTAGCCACCTGTAAGTTTAATACATTCCTATTAACGAAAAACAAACATGACTTAATCAGTTAAGCTGTATTTCTGTTATTCAAGACCATGACAGTTACAATATCTATGCGCAAACAATCTAAATGTGTTCAAAAACTCAGACACGAAGTTGTTAAGTTTCAATACCACGTATGTCCGGTGCAAATAGTAATCAACTTTACCCAGCTTTGGCCTTGCGATTTTAGTTACTTTTTTAAAGCTCCTGGTATTAGCAACAGAAAAATGAAATACTAGTTTTCAAAAACGGCCAACTGGAAAATTTGGACTGGACTCTGGACTGGACTTTGGACCCTGGACTGGTCTTTGGACTGGACTTTATTAAACGAAGTTAATATTTAACCAATAATCATTTAATTATTAACCAGCGAGAATGAGAATGCATGTTTTTTCCTAGGAAACATAAACGAAAAATCTAACAATGCTGCCCAGTAACTTTCAATCAAGTCAAGCTACTATTATGTGAATACTGTGACGACGATATATCTCATGCGTGCGCTGTCTAAAGAATATAAGGAATGTAGTCCAATTCAATATATTCGATATGTTAAGCGCGATCGCTTTGCGCACTATTTCTACAATTGAACCAGCTAGGACTGCAAACTAAGCAATTCAGTTGTTTACAGCGGTAAATTAACGTTACAAAGCCCGCCACTTATACGCTTGGCTATGATTGCGTGAACGCTGTGAAAGTTTGAGGTCATCACGTGACAATGTAATGTCGCCACGCGATCCTATGTCGTGCGTGTGCTATTTTAGGAATGTAGTGGACCACCCCTATAGTGAACATTTTTATCACGTTCCAGTTCTTATCACACAAACGTTCATTTCACACGAAACAACGCTAATGTAATTGTACCGATAACACTAAAAAGGTTGATGACAGTACGTTTTTTTCGGTGTATGTTAGCTTGTACTTCAGTACCGATGGCAATAGGGACTTTAAGCAAATCGCTACGGCGACCTCTACTACGGCTTCGTGGATGCGGAGTCCTCGGGAGAGTACGTCACCGTAGCCCTCCAAATTTCAACTTTAAGCAAGCAGTGACTACGGCTCACTTGCTTTCGCTGTTATGACCTCCTTTGGAGAAGCGAATACATAAAACAACGTATTTGTCACATGAAAGAAAAATATGGGCTTCACTTCAGACGAAGAATTCAGTACTGCTTTAGACTGTAGAACTTAATTTGCCACAGCGGACGAGATTATCTAGAACGAACCAAAAGCACTGAAAATAGAAACCAATTTCCTTCCTTGAGAGAGACTTTGTGCAAGAATGTCTGTACTTAAATTCCAATCTTTCGTTTGCCATGAAGAATATTACACCCATTCCACAAAAAGTGGGGCCAAAGCTAATTTTAATGTCCTTCGCCTGTAGCGGTTGTTTTAACAGGTAAAACTGGGAATTTTTAGCTCTCCGTAAGAGTAGACATGATGGGTTTGTAACTCAAAATGCAAAGATGTTCGTATCCTTTACCATTTTTCCACAATAACACCTCAAATAGCCCTCAGTTCCGTTTTTCCACAAGGCAACCATTGTCGAAACAAACCGCTTAAAAGTATTGAAATAATTCCTCAGTAAGAATGTTATGCTGCGAAATTACTAAGCAGTACCAGTACTTGTTACTGAGAATAATATTTTGGTCTGCATTGCAATTGTCAGTTTGCAATTTTTTTTTCATTCATGTCCTCAGATTCTTTGTAACTTCCGTTACCAAAATGCAGTACACAGTGTACCCACTTGAGAAACTCCCGTAAAAGCTCTCTCCGGTGTCAATTACCTCTCCTTCTATTACCGTTTGCATCTTAAATTCACTGGCTTTCATACTTACCAATGGCAACCAGTAACTTGGAATCGAGTAAGACCAAGAAGCACCGTATGGTTAAGAATGTAACTTCCGTTACCACTGTTTTGCAAATAGAATTATTGAATGGGTACATAATACTCTATGCAAGAACAAAGGTATCTATCCTCTATATATCTACAAAGTAATACGTCTTGGGTTGTGTTTTGGAACTGAGAGGGAGGACAAAACACCTAAAGTTGTAACATCCGTTACCATCATTATCGTAACTAACTGAAGTACACTTGCTTTGGTTCGGGCGACTCCTGCAACACGAGCCGGCTGATGAAAGTTCGCGCGAAAATGAAATATGACCGGTGTTATTGCCAAATCCTTTGTTTCGCAATATCTCCGTGACTGCGTATTTTTCAAATTTGCCGAGACTGAAGCTTTTCGCCGCATTATTCTCGTTTTAATTGCCAAGAGTTTCTCGAAAGCAACACAAAGTAAAGGTAAGGAATTGTAATTTGTTGTGTAAAGAAAGAATCGTTTCAATTTGCATCTTCTGTTGGTTTAGAGCATTATCTTTGTGAACAAAGAAAATGTAACGGAAGTTACAGAAATTGTATGACATATTGATAACGTTTTGGGGGTTCGAAAATTAAATTGTCGTTGTTCATAGCCAGTGTTTTTAACAGGAATTTTGTATTACAAAGAGAGTTTTTTTATTGTAAGCCTGTAAAGTTCGAAAAAAATATCGAGTGCTTCTGCAAGTTAAATTGTTTGTATTGATTAGCTATTCATTGCAATTGCGTGACGCGACTGGACTCACTCCACAGATGCCCGGAAAAAGTCGTGCAGAAATTCAAAAGGCCTACCGTGAAAGGCAAAAACAGAAGCAAGGGGAAGAGGCATACAAAGAAAGAGAAAGGGTAAGGAAAAGAGACGCTTATGTACCAGTATCGAAGTTAGATGAGGGGGCCCTGAAGAAAAGACGACTGGAAACACAAGCTCGAGTCCAAAAGTATCGGAATGAACGGAAACAGAAACAGATTGCCACCGAAAATGCACAACAAGCTTCAATGCGTCAAGAGCGTAAAACCAGAAGTACACGTAAATCAGCAGGAAATGCCTCACCTGGTTTGGTTGTGAAGCTAAACTTCAGTGAGGCCAAAAAAAATAGTGCCACTCGTAAACGAGTTAGCAGGGCGGTATCTAAGGCACACCGAAAGATTGCCAAGCTGCAAGGCCAGAATAAAAAACTGCAAACAAAAGCATGGAAATTGCAAAAGAGGATTCAGCGTTCGTCAAAGAAAAAGAAATCAGAAAGCCAAGCCAGCAAACCAAGTGCTAACACACCAAGGAGCAAGTCAACAGCTGAACTGCGAGAGGCAGGACTAAGCCCAAGATTTGTGCCACCTGTCATCAGAAAGAAGCTGGTGTTTGCAAATGCCCTTATACAGGAGGTGACGGAAAGCACGTCTAAGGACAAGCCCAAGAAAAAGATTGCTCCACAGATCTTGGCTGGATCTAAAATAATGAAAAGATACCGCCTAGTGAGAGAGCTGAATAGGAAAACTGGCCTATCACGGAGATCCTTGCGAAAACTGCATTTCAAGGCTCTTGAGAGAAAGACAACGCTCATTCGGAAACAAGTAACAGAAAAAGTAATTGGCTTTCTCTCAAGAGATGACAACTCTCGTATGATGCCGGGGAAGGCAGACTATAAGACCCACGAAGGTGTTAAGTTCCAGAAACGGTATTTAAATGACTACCTTGACAACCTTTATGCAAAATTCAAAGCAGAGAATCCAGATTTGAAGATCTCACGATCCCATTTCTGCAAGCTACGCCCTACTTACATTCTAACAACATCCTTCACATCCCGTAATACCTGCTTATGTCAGCGCCACCAAAACATGGCTCTGAAACCCCGGGGTTTGAAGGCAATGGGCATAAAGTTAAGCACAAGTCCTGACGCATTTATGAAGACCAACGACTTAAGTGACGGCATTGACGAGCTACTGAGTCAGTGTGAGCAGAAAGTCAAGTACAGTCAGTGGAAGCGTGTTGATGTGGAAGGGAAGATGAAAATGAAAATTGTTCAAATGGAAGTCGAAAAAGCAGAGTTTTCCCGGATCTTCAAATCAGAAGTTGAGGAATTTAAGGCGCACGCCGAGCGAGTTAAAGTTCAGTATGGTCAGTTGAAGGCTCTGAAGTCCGACCTACCCCAAGGCCACATGATCGTCCAAATGGACTTTGCCGAGAATTATTCCTGTCAGTCTGTCGAAGAAGTGCAGTCCGCATACTGGAACAGCACCATGGTGACACTCCATCCGGCAGTCGCCTACTACCGGGATCCTGATAAGGGCTCCTTAATCCACCAGAGCACAGTGTTTATCTCCGACGAGCTGGCTCACAATTCTGGCACCGTGTATGCGATATTGCGAAAGCTGGTCCCGGAACTGAAGACGGTGTACCCAAATGTAGGCTGTATACACTATTTCACCGACAGCCCAACGTCCCAATACAGGAACAAGACCATCTTCCACTTGCTTTCACAGCACAAGAAGGAGTTTGGGATTCCAGCATCCTGGCACTACTTCGAGGCGGGGCATGGAAAGGGGCCATGTGATGGCGTTGGCGGGACAACGAAACGCATGGCAGACGAAGCCGTCAAGCAACAAAAGGCCACCATACAAGACGCAGATGATTTCTTTCTTTGGGCCCTGGCAAAACGACAAAATCTTCCATCAAATACCTGTTTGTTTCAAAGGAAGAGTGCTCTGATGCTCAAGCAGCCATTGACGCTTTTGGAAATCTCCAGCCAGTACCAGGTACCATGAGGATACATGCAGTTTTACCAGTTAATGGTTTGCAGAGTTACGTTGCTGTGCGAAACACATCGTGTTTTTGTGCTAACTGCTTTGTTGATGGAGCATTTCTGTTCGATTCACCGTGTGGATGGAAAAAGTACAGGACAAAGTCTGTCAGCATCGAAGGTAATATAATTCCCTTCACTGACCTAGTTTGTTATCGCACTAATCTGGTTACTTATATTCCAAATGTAAATACTTAAGTAGTGATTTTTAATTTTCAGATGCGCATGTTAATGACGAATCCATTAAAGCACAAAGTGGTGACTGGGTTGCTGCCGTCTATGAAAATGAGTGGTACATTGGAAAAGTGATGGCGGTTGACAACGATGAACGCGATGCCCAAGTTTCTTTTTTGAAAAAGACAAGTACCCGACCAGTCAGTTTCAAGTGGCCTTCCCCTCCAGATGAAATATGGGTGAAATTCGACAGTATTCTCTGTGTAATTGAAGAGCCATCCTCACGTGGAAGGTCAAATCGGCACTTCCAGTTTAACAACCAAACGATCGAAATGATTAACAGTCTTTTGAATGGCTGGCTATCAGCTAATCATTAGCCTGTAACTTCCGTTACTCCTTGCCAATGCAACCAGTGAGGTATAGTAGTTGTTTTGCATTTCCTTTTAGAGTTATATTCATAAGTATTTGTTACTGTGAGTTCCACAGAGAGGAACAGAGAGCAAAAATCAGTTCATACATATAATATATATATATATATACATAAAATATTTTCTTAAAGCTAGTTAAAAACTGGTATTTTATAGGAAAGTATAGATATGACATTAGTACTCTGAATAATTTTACCGACAAGCAAGTTAACAGTTAAAACGCGTTCCAAACTAAATTGTGGCATTACATTTTTGGAAAATTCAGAGCAATTACTTAGATTCAAGCGAAAAATCGCTTATTTTCACAAGTAAAACTGCAATATCAGTCGGAATCATTAATTTGAACCAAGGATTGTTTGAAGTTTCAACGGAAAACATTTAAAATTTGGTAACAAAGTGCACGTAAATTTTGCGCGGAATTTGAAAATCGCTCCTTTATACAGTGGTGAATTTTCTTTATTAACTCGGAATCTCAAAATCGTGCTAAAATTGAGAAGAAGGAATTCTTATTTTACTCGGAAGCGCAAATTTTCTCTGAACAAATCAATGGTTTCACTTAATCTCAAGATTTTACTGGGTATCGGAACTCCCAAACAATGCAAGTTTTCCTAATTTTAGAACCCCTTAGAAAAACCATTGACATTTCCGAATTTCGGAAGACCCTACAAACACCAAGACGTTTCCGAATTTCGGAAAACCCTACCAACACCAAGGCATTTCCGAATTTCGGAAGCCCCTAATAACGTCAAGACATTTCCGAATTTCGGAAGCCCCTATAATAACGCCAAAACGTTTCCGAATTTCGGAAGACCCTACCAACACCAAGACGTTTCCGAATTTCGGAAGACCCTACCAACACTAAGACATTTCCGAATTTCGGAAGCCCCTACCAGCACCAAGACATTTCCGAATTTCGGAAGTCCCTAATAACGTCAAGACATTTCCGAATTTCGGAAGCGTCTACCTGCAGCAAGACGTTTCCGAATTTCGGAAGACCCTACCAACACCAAGACGTTTCCGAATTTCGGAAGCCCCTTATAACGTCAAGACGTTTCCGAATTTCGGAGGCCTCTACCAACACAAAGGCGTTTCCGAATTTCGGAAACCCCTAAATAACAATGCCAAAGACCGCGTTTCCGAATTTCGGAGCCCCTAATTAACAATGCCAAGACGTTTCCGAATTTCGGAAGCCTCTAACAATAACAATCCTACACAGTGAGACTCAGCGACTCAAAACTCAATTTCAAGGTGTTGTATTTTTTATCGCAATCCATAATCTGCCACGAACAATATGGCTAGACTGCGAGCAATCCCTCTTTCGTTCGATCGTCTATCTTACATTTGACACACTTGATAACTAATGACCGTAAATTGTAAGAAGTTTTCATAAAAGCTATTTGATATGTATGCCAGGAATTCTTGTTTAAGGTCAAGCATTTCCAAGGTGTCTTGTTGTTTTAGCTTCTTGAATAAATTTTGTCTGAAGCCACTGTGGTTCAAAATAAAATAAATAATTTGCATTTCTCGGCCTTCCCATAGAGTCATAATAAGGCCCTATTACCTTTGTCCCTAATTTGTTCCTACCATGTAACAGAATTCTGGAATCCAGTGTGACAGCATCCACTTAAGTTAAACATCAAAATCTTTCGCGAGTTCAAGGTATATCAGTTGTCTTTTGCACGTGCTAGCCTTCTGGTTGAGCAGGGTTGGCGTAGTGGTGAGAGCACTCGCCTTCCACCAATGTGGCCCGGGTTCGATTCCCGGACTCGGTGTAATAAGTGGGTAGAGTTTGTTGTTGGTTCTCTACTCTGCTCCGAGAGGTTTTTCTCCGGGTACTCCGGTTTTCCCCTCTCCACAAAAACCAACACTTCTAAATTCCAATTCGATCCGGAACGCTCGCACGTTTATTACATGATCCCCTGGCTCGGGAGAGTGGGCAACCACTCCTTAAGTTATCGAGCTTAAATAATTGATTTGATTTTTTTGGTGCTCTGACAGAAAAACTGGATTTAAATTCAGGGACCTGGAATCCTGGATACAACACCCCTGCTTAGGATTCTGTTACATGGTAGATGTTTTTTAGTACACTTGTTTTCTAATGACAAAATGCCTTACCAAAACTACACGAGCGAAAATGATACAAAAGAACTAATAATAAAAGTTAAGTTACACAAAATTTCTAAATTGAGGTTTCCATTTGATCACTATTACTGCATCTTATCAAAAGCGAAAAAAGTCAACGTAGTCACTCTTTGGGTTTGAGTTTTGCATACTCAGACTGAAGATGCTTTCTAGTAGAAGACAACAGTTTGTCGCCATCGGTTAAAGAAAAGGAACATAAAATAATACAATTCTTCGGGAGTTCATCCACCCAAGGAGTCTGGCTCCTGGGTAAATTCTGTGGAGAAAACTTCCCTTTAAAAGATCCTTTCCAGTAATGTATCTTCACACTGTCGGTGTTGATCTGGAGGACTTTCCCGATGACTGGTATCTTGTCATAGTTTGACAAGTTCACCGCCACAAATGATCCCACCGCAATTGTATCCAAAAAGTCATCACTTGTTAGCACAGGATTCTCCCGTTCTGGTGGTGGCCTGTATCTCCCAGTGTAGATCTGAAGCAATGAAATGTACCATAAAGTTCATGAGTATGGTAGCCAACAGAATCGCTGTACATGTTCATATTCAGGTGACATTTATACCTCTGTATATCCCCATCTAGTACAAGTATTACTCTAATTAATGATATTCTGCATCTCAATTTAAAGTGGTCATTCTGTAATTTGGATACAGAACATACCGTACTATATCATGCATTCATTTTGAACAAATTAAATGCCCAACAGATCTCCTGCTGATTGTATCTATTACTTATTACTGTAGGCAAGCATTCTACAGTTCGTAACTTACATAATTATTTAATTTACTAACTTCATTTCACCCACACACACCTGCTGAGTTGCTACTGTTTCTTTGTCACGCATGGCCTGCAAAGTAGTTGGGACCACCACATCTTCATTAGATGGCCTTACTTTTGGGCACTTCTCAAGAACTTCCAATGGCCATACCCAGTCGACAGGTAACTCAAGTAGCTTGTCAAGGTCCTGTAGCCATTGGGCCCATACCCTTGACACTCTTGCTGGATAATTCTCTTCAAATTTCTTGATATCTCTTTTCAAGGCAGCCGCATCAATCTTGTGCAATGTTGGTTGAACTGGTCCTGGCTTTCCAGTTGGCAAAGTCTTAAGGAGATCAGAAAATCGGACCTAAAATTTACCAGAGTTTTAAAAAGACACTCATTAAAAGAGGGTCTCAATGGGGTTAGCCGTTAGCCGTAAAACGTCACAAACTCTAGCCGTTAGGCGTAAGAATTGAAAAAATTATTAACCGTTAGCCGTAAAAAATGTTAACCGTAAAAAATCCTGGCATAAAAAAAAAGTCTAAGGTCTCGTGTGAAGACTTTATGTGTCTTGAATTTTCTGATTTTACGAGTCTTTATAGCGAGAAAAGCCGATACTGTCACTAGTCAGCAAACCGGAAGTGTTGAACTTGTCTGTCGAACGCCGAACGGTGTCCGTAGCACGAGTTGACAGGCGTTTTGACAGTTCTTACTATTTTTAGACCATGTCCAGTTTCTTTATTCATGATTTGACGACTTTGCGATGTCGATACGATGGCCGTAGTCAAAGCTGTTATTAGTTTTTATCGCACTGGTGAAGAAAAACCGATTGAAAGATACAAGGCGAGGATAAAAATTAAGGAACAACACAGATCGTTTCTTTCATTTTAGAAAAAAATGTCATAGATTTTCTCGGACTAAACGAGAAAGCCAAGAAGTTCGGGTTAGGGTCGTTTGACCTGAAACTTTACCAAATCGCAAAATTTGGTTTCAAAACGGAAAATCTCGACATATCGACCCAGCAGCAGCTGGAGCTGGAATTGCCCGTCTTGCTTGCTTCAGATGGGGAGAGCGAGCTAAACGGTAAGTAGTTTCATTAAATTAACGATAAAAGAGGCTGCATTTGTGTTTTCATTTGCTATGTCGACGTAGAAGGCTAGCAGGTTTGACAGGTTTGGTACGTGGTCGGAGTTGTCGTACTTTCGAAATCGTCAAGCAAAACCACTGGACTCTGGAATTTTGTAATTTCTCAGGTCATAATTCTAAAAAGCCTAATGCTGTTCGACGGCGTTCTCATAGATACGTTTTCGCCGGTTCATGAGCCATTAAATGTGCATTCATCGTAACTGTAAAATACCAATCTAATATGTCGCAAACGGCTCCCTTGCCTTAAGAATTCCACGACAATTCACCATGGTTGATACTTTAATCACAGCACAGAATCACAATGTTCACTGTTCCCGTTCTCTTCCCGACTAGATAGCAACGTAATCCTACTTTGAACTTACATATCCGTTTTATCTTTTGAAATCTGTCATGCGGTTACACATTCTTGGGTGAAAATCAATGAAAAGCAACAACAAACAGACCGATTTCCGAAAAAAATCACAAAAAGCGGTGAGGGTAAAAGGAGGAATGAGTTTGCGGAATGGCATGTGGCATGACTTGCGGAATCGCACAATTAAGTGGAATATAACATAGGCAGAATGACCCGAAGAAATTAATTCAACTGAAAGAGTTAATTATTCTACAGCCTGGAGAATAATCGTAAGCTACGTAGCTGCCGATCTCGGTCACAGCTACCCTCCACCGGGTTTGCTTCAGTGTTGCTTTCGTACATTACACTTACGGACTGTTGAGGTGATTAAATTTGATATTTGCTTTCTGACTGATTAGTCTGTTCGGGAATGATATTTGCAGCGTATTTGTGCGAATATTTTTCACAGTGTAGGTCAAACTCTTTTGGCAGTTTTGAAATGGATTAAATAAAATTTTATTTTTTCGAGGTCGATTGTAAGAGATTTAGGAACGGAGCCTCGTAGAGGCTTACTGTGGTTTTCAGAATTTTACAAGAGTCTCACATCGGTCGCGCTGCAAATTTGTTATATGATACGGAATAACTGAATCGAACACAGTGCTGGCGTCGATGAGCCGCCTCGTCGAAGATCGAGCAAAAAACGAGGAAAATTTCATCGGCTGCGAACTGACTAATCCTATATAGCAAACTTATAATAAATCTCTTCAAGGGTTCATTTGTAAGATATTTATATCAAGTCTATCAAAAAATTTTCAGTAGAGGGGCTTGTGCTTTGATAGACTTGGTATAAATATTTTACAAATGACCCCGCTTAAAGTGATTTGTCTTGAGTTTGCTTTTAAAGTTCGGAACTGATTATATTTTCCTCGTTTGTCGCTCGATCTTCGAGTCAGAGTTCAGTTATTCATATAACAACAAAAGCAACGCGACCGATGTGAGATTCTAATTGTAAAACTCTGAAAACCTGCGAGACTCCGTTCTTCCAATAAATCGTTTTAACAATCGACCCCGGAAAAATAAAATTTCATTTAATTCAAAACTGCCAAAAGAGTTTCACCTACACTGTGAAATTGACAAGGTAGCAAAAGCTCGCTTGTCTCGCAGCCGAACGATTCTACTACAAACTAGTGTCTTTTGATGTGAAATCACTGTTCACCAGTATTCCACTCCAACTGGCTCTAGACTGCACTGCCATCAAGAACTCCACGTTACAACTGCCACTACCAACAGACGACTTAATGGACTTACTGAACCTTTGCCTTACGTCTACCTACTTTCAGTACAACAGCAAACACTACAAACAGTTGCACGGGACAGCTATGGGCTTACCAGTTTCCGTTGTTGCAGCAGAGATCGTGGCAAGATTTCCGCACAGCCCCATGCATTAATTATGCATTCAATCTTTGTTCTAAGAAAACAATAGCGGTAACAATGGTAAACCTTTGGGACTTCTGCTCTTTGTTTCAGAAATTCGATATTCTTTTTCTAAGTCTTTTTGGAAACAGGAAACTTTTGTCGCGCTTTTCCTTCGAAAGCCCTAATTTCAAGTATATCTTGCTAGGTTTTCAAAGCCCAGTAGAGCAGTCAAAGAAATTAAAAGAGATAGAGAAAAAAAGGGGGGGCCTTGGGATAGAAAAATAGTGGAAATATAGCGGGGAAAAGAGTCGGGGGAAAAGGAGGAATGTGGGACAGAAAAAGAGAGAGAAACGACACGGTTAATTGAATCCTCTTTTATTGCTACAGTAAGTAATAATTAGCAATGTATATATGCGAAAGCCTAGGGAATAAGTCATTGTCTTAAAAAACAATGAGGCGTATACATAATTAATGAGACAGAATGTATAATTAATGTATGGGGCTATATGGAAATTTTTCCGAGATCGTCATGCAAAACATCGAGGAACAAGCCCTTGCGACTTACGAACGAACGCTACCGCTCTGGCTACGTTATGCACATGTCATTGGCTTCCCCGTGGGGTCGACCCCGGGCCAACCAGGGAGATATGCGGGGGAATACAAGGAGATGCATGGGATTTTTTTCCCGAGGGTAGGGGAAAATCTTGACATTATTTTACGATCAAAGATTAGGGGGTGGAGGAATTCATAAGTTTGAAAAGGGGGATTTTCAGCTGAGAGGCACCTCACCCAGGGGACTTTGTCTTGAGAGATTCCCCGACCCCCGGGAAAATTCCGCAAGTTTGCTTGATTGATTTTACAATCCCCGTGGTTAGCCCGGGGTTCGACCCCACGGGGAAGCCGATGACATGTGCATTACGTGACGACACTTTCACAGCTGTACACAAAGACGAAATCGACAATTTTCACGAACACCTCAACAGACAGAACGCCCACATACAGTTTACCAAGGAGATAGAGGAAAATTGTAAGATACCTTTTCTAGACTGCCTTTTTAGCCGTGACAACAACAGACTACAGACGACAGTTTACAGAAAACCTACACACACTGACAGACTACTTGACGAATCATCTTACAACCCTACTTCACACAAAGCAACGACAATACGGACCTTAACGAGACGAGCGCAACTAGTTTGCGACTCGAGCGACAGTTTAGCAGACGAACGCAAATACTTAGACGACGTTTTCAGTAAGAACAACTACAACCGCGACTTTGTTAGACGCAACACTTATAGGACAGAACCGAACGTTACGAACGCTAGCCCGACACCAGTCACTACAGCGACTATACCATACATCAAAGAACTTCTGAAACCATTGCACGGATACTACAACCTTACAATATCCGTGTCGCTCACAGACCCATCACAACTTTACGACAATTATTGATGAACGTTAAAGACAAAGACGAACCCAAGGACAGACAGGGGGCAGTTTCCAAGATCGAATGCTGCGACTGTCAGGCCACTTATATCAGTGAGACTGGCAGAAATTTGAACGTAAGACTGACTGAACACAAACGAGCGACGAGAAATGGTGACAACAACAATAACATTGCTGAGCACCATTTACTGACAAACCACACGATCGACTGGGACTCTGCTAAATGCATTACCTACTGTACTAACTACCACCAACGGATCGCGCTGGAAAGTTGGTTTACTAACTTAGAACAGACACCACTGAACGGCGTTGCCAACAGCTTCCCGCACTTTACAAACGACTTATTGACGATATCAACAACAGACAAACAATAGACACACCGACTAATTTGACTAACAATACACCTACGAACATTTGACTAACAAAAGAAGGATCGAAACGCACCAATCACGGTTTACAGTCTTCACAGCCAATAACATCACGGCTTAACTGACAGACAACCAATAACATCACGACTTCGTTGACCAATCACATCAGCGACCAGAGTACTTATACCATCTCCTGACGTTACTCCAATCACTTGACTCTGATGATGACTTTCGCTCAGGTTGTCGAAACGTCAGTCAATGTCACCACAAACAGTCCTTCTCAGGACTACACTCACCCGGACGATCGTGCTTCACTTAGTTATGATATGACTCCTGGGTTCAAACCATTACGATTGAACGATTCTGTCGTGCATAGCTTCACAAATATGCTGCAAATATCATTCGCGAACAGAGTAATCACATGAAAGCAAAACTCAAGGTAAATTTAATCACCTTACGAGTTCATAAGTGTAACGTTTATACGAAAACAAGCCCGGTGGAGAGTAGTTGTGACCGAGATCGGCAGCTAGCTTGCGATTATTCCCTGTTTTATGTAGAATAGTTAACTCTTTCAGTTGAACTAATTTCTTCGGGGCATTCTGCATATATTACATTGCTTGAAAAATATGATAGTGATTCGGCTGACTGATTATTTATTTGTAATTTACATTGAATCTGTAAAAGTTCATGGCCATGAAATAATAAATTGACATTTGCAGAAACAGAATGAACTGAAACGACTCTGTCACTAAAATTAACCGTGTTCTGCTGTACAATAAAAAAATTCATGTAACATGGCCTTAAAATGACGTCTAAATGAATGTTGCAGACACGTTTTGGATACATTTGCATATTTAGTGTCTTTTCCATCATAGTAGATCATTAGCATATGGAATGGAGTTATGCGAAAGATCTCTATTACCACAGTTTTCTACCCCAGAATGTTCCTAAGACTTTACAACAATGAAAATTAATTTTTAACTTTTTTAAACAATGGTAATTAATTTAACAGATCCGTTAACCGTAACGGAAAACCGTTAACCGTTAGCCGTAAAAAAAGCTAAAATATTAATCGTTAGCCGTAAAAGACCCTACCCATTGAGACCCTCTTAAAAAGACACTCATTAAACATTTATTTTAAGATTTAGGATTGTTTATTTATTGATATAGTTAGTCGTTAATTGATCATGTAATCTTTTGATACTTTATATATAGATACACTTTTCTCGGCATATTAGCATGTATTGCTAGGGACCTAATCAGCCTCATCAACTCGAGTTGAAATAAAGTTACCTACCTACCTACCTATTTCTTTTTGCACTTCCAACCTCGTTTCCAGGGTCTCTCCTCTTCCTGCCCCTTCCAGGGGGCGTGAAGAAGAGAGACCCTGGGAACGAGGTTGTTGTACTTCCTTCATGAATTATTTTCCGTTTTTGCGATTATAACTAGTAAAAATTGTTTCATTAGGTAACAAAATTGTCGCGAAATACCATTTTGAAACCGGTTTATAATTAGCCGTGTTGGCATTTGAAGTTGCGCGACCAGGGCAATTTCAGGAACTTCTGAAAATACAAGTGATATTATCCTTAATTTTACGGGGACGCATTTGCGATTACGTGTTAATAACCTAAGGGCATTTTTTCTTTGTTGAGGCACCTCGAAAAACAGTCAGCCAAGCGGAGTTAAAACACTAGTTCGCTCGCAAGCAAAACAACAAAACAAACAAACAATTCAACTACTTTTTGCGTCCAACTGACGAGTAGAGATGATTCAGTGATGATTGTTATTTATATCCCGTCGAGAGAAAAATACTAGTTTCATTCCTGAACAAAGGTAACAACGATTAAGCCAAATGTTAAGCTTCAATTTATTAATTCCCCTGTAATGTAGAGGTTTCTACCACTTGAAAATACGCATCTACTATAAGTCGTTGAAAACATGCATCCGTAAAAATAGCAATGGTTTGTCCAAAGAAAGAATTTTTTTCCACCACGTTTGAGCTACTCGTTCCTTTCATTAAAAGTAAACTGTTCTGTGGCCTTTTTGGTAAGTTGCAAGGTGCTGTGGTAAAGGGAAAGCCATTGATGCGTTGAATCATTTTTTTTTTTTTTTTTTCAGCCGCTCAATCCCTACACAGTCCCTAGTCTTTTCGCAACCATCGTTTGGGAGCGCGTTGCGTGACGAGCCCAAACGACGGCGCGGCTGCGAAGGAGATAACACAATCCCGCTACGCCGGGTGCCATGTAAGTCGACCCAAGTTTTAGGCTTTTCATAAGAAAAATATTTTGGTCTTTCTTTTATCACTCGAAAATTAACCTTCCATTTCTAGCTAGCTCTTGATATTTTTGCCTTTTTAGCGAATGCAAAGCGAATTAAAAGAAATTAAAGAAATAAAAGAAAAGTTGTTGTTTTTCTCAAAATGAACAAACCAACTGAATGTGAAAGCGGCGCGTTTAACCAATCAGGAGCAAGTATCTTTTGCGTTCGACCAATCGGGAAGGAATAATTTTGCCCGCTTCAAAAGCAAAACTAAGAAAAAATATTGCCCTCTTCATAGACAGACCATTCAGCATTGAGTAATTTCGCCCTCTATGTTATCAACACCGTTAATCTTTTTTTCTTTCAGGTTAAGAATAGTTACTAAGCACTGCTCGTGTAATCAGCTCAAACGACAGTAGCTTAAAACAAACAAAACAAGAGGGGAGGGGAAATAAGCGTCTTTAGGTTAAAGAAAGTATATCTTATCCATCTTAGCCCTGTCTTTTGCATTTTTGGCTTCATCACGTAAAAGACATTTTAGAAATGTATCTGTTTGCATGTTTTCAGCTCGGTAGTGAGCTTTATTTTGAAAATAGAACAGTTTGAATTTTAAATTTTTTCACAGTGCGTGACATAAAGATGTCTGCTTACAAGCATGTCACGTCCATGAAAACATCGATTCAGCGTGTTTTTTGAGAGAGACGTAAACTACGTAAACTAGCAGCATTATTGTTGGAGGTCCTTTGCTGATTACTTTTACTTTTTGGTTTTTTGAGGTCTGAAAAGCCATCACGACAAACCGTCAATGTGAATGTTTGCAAGCTCCAAAGAGAGAAGGAAGCCTTTCAACCTCGTTCCCAGAGACCTTGGGAACGAGGTTGAAAGCCTTTGAGATAGCGAAAGTGAATACCAGATGTTTTCACTCGTCTCCGGCCGCCACATTTGTGCCCCTCAGAGGGACACCATCATGGCGTGCCCGTACTTAGCTCTAGTACTCTATACTTTTGAATGGTACATTTTGCCGATTAATTCGAGTACAGGGTATGGATTTTGTTTATTTATTACTCTACTACAATATCTCAATTTCTTGACTTTATCTATTGAATGGTTGATGGTTGACTGAAAACCAAGAATACTGGCCTGGCCGGGTACCCTGCCACGTACGACTGACGGCTATTACTACACTGTACTCTCTTGACTAGTATTGATCATTGTCATCCTTATTTCAAATTGGAAAGAACACAAGAAAAGTTTGAATAATAGTTAGAAGTTTGAAAAACAAAGAAGTGAGTTGACAGTCTTAGTTATTTCGTAAGTCACCTGCAGTTGGTTGTGTGACCAGGTTGGTTAGTCACGTAATTCCTAGGCAAACAGCGCGGGGGTTAATAGTGTATCCCAGTGTGGACCTGACAGTTGTTTTAATCTGTTGGTTTGATTTATTTAATCTAGTCAAGTTGGGTTAATTATAAAAGAACAAAAGAAATACGAACTAGGAATCATGTTTGAAAAGGACGGATCTGTCTATCACTTTGATGTCTGCAATCTGAGTCAAGTCCAGAAACCAGAGAAAGCTCGAGGTCAGTCAATAGATAACATCACATGATGGAATAATTATCCTTTCGTCTTGAGTTGGCCGGGCACTTTCGCTTTCATCAGAGCGGCCGTTCGTGGAGAAATCGATTAAGAATCAAACAAAAGTCAAAGAAACAAGCTAATGGCTACATCACTAGCCATGACTAAAGCAGTAAGGGGAGAAGACAACATTTATTTCGAGACGGAATCCAAAGAAGCAAGCGCGTATACAGGAGTTTATGAAGACGTTATCCCAGCAAGCGAATCCACTGCTTCAGCAAGGCAAAGGACCGTTGACAAGCAGGCAGCTAACAGAGCTAAGGGGAAGAACCGACAAACAACAGCAAAACCACCACATTCCAGCAGCGAGATGGATACAGAGATGATACTCCAGCGAATGTTGTACATGATGGCTGCTCTTATTGTTGTTTCTTTCCTGATTGCTGCTGCCACTTTGATTTTAGGTTTAACGATTATGTTGAACAAAAATTTAACTGCTCCAACAGATTTTGCCGGATCGAGAGGTTAGCTGTGTAATAGGATACCGTTGATTTGAATTGTATCCTTGATAGTTTAGGGAAAAGAGTGTTTAACTTAAAAGCCAGCTGCTATTAATCAAACAAGCAAAATCTCGAAGGCCCTAAGGCCAGTTTACACAGGCGATTTTTGTCGCGCTAGAGTTGCAGCTTCAAAATCGCACTTTTAAACTATTTTAGCTGCGATTTCAGCGCAATTTTAGTGCAATTTGTCGCCGCAATATCGCAGGAGTTTCGAACCCGCTACAATCAGTTGCAAAAATACTTGAGACAGTACACTTAATTCCGACTGACAAGAGGTACCCCTCCCCTCCCTTTATCAATGTTGTCGAACCACATTTTCTGTTCGTAGAAATGCGAGGCTTTGCAGAAAATGTGGTTCAAAACATTGGTTATAAGGGAGAGGGAGGAGGGGAATCGCCTGTCCTGCAGTAACTGCCAAGGGAGCCGTTTTAGGAGAATAGTGAGTTTTTTATTGTGAGAGTGTCAACATTTTTGCAAGTGGTTGTGGCTCTGGAGTTTCTGTCACGTAGTGTCACGGCGGACAAAACATGGGCAAGAAAACGTTCAAGGAGTTACGAGGAAGAAGAAGCACTTATTGAGCTCTGGCCAGTAACAGCAAAGTCTTGCTCAACATCCATACTTTCTTTTCGTAGTGGAAAGCGAAGGAAAAACACCTGTGTTGGAAACGAAACTTGTGCCTCTGTGCTATCGCGAAACTTTTGCTCAGTTAAGTGAGTTCCATCTGAAATCGCGCGGGCGTATCGCGGTGACAAATGCGTTAAAATCACATCTAGCTTACACGTGCGATTGTCTGTTGCAACCTTAGCGCGATTAAATTGCATCGAGTTGCGCGACAAAAACACCTGTGGAAACGGGCCTTTAGTTATGCGTGACGATTGCTAATGCTCCAAAGGCCTTTAGATAGGATGATTCTCAGTTATCGTTTCTGGGCAGGCCCCTTTCCTGAGGTTTGGGTGCCTGAAGCCGCAATTCATATTATTTGTCTACTTGACCGCATAGTTGAATCAAGTAATAAGGAAACTTAGTTAACGAAGAAATAAGAAATTGAAGAATAAAAGAACCATAACCTTTCTTAACTTTCGATCTCGGATTTCAATATCAGAAGCGAGACGCCTTATGAGTCAAATTTATATTTATCAATTCTGTGTCAAACACATGACCCGTACTTTTTCCCTCTTAGGTTTACGTAGAAAGTGCGCAGTGCAATCTCCAGATGAGGAAAGAATTTTACGGCGGCTCGCGGAAAACTTGACCACAACGGAAAAAAGACTGGTAACCCCTATTTTTTATTTATTTATTTATTTATTTATTTATTTATTATAGTTTAAAATATTGAATTTGGCGGGTCGAGATCCAACATTTGCAAAATAAATGAATGTGAATATGTACAGATCATTGAGATGCGGATTACAGAAAGAAGATGTGAAGAGGATTCAGAACCACCTTAAATTTTTTATCTGAATCCACTATCACGAATATTTTCAACTTGCACAAAGTTGCACCTTAAAAAGCTAATTATTTCGCATTAATAAAAATGGGGTCCACCGAACTCGTTTTCAGTCGTTTAACGCTAAAATTAGGGGTATTTGCAACTAGTTATACTGCTGCTATGGTAACCTGTCACATTTTCATTACTAGTTAATCAATGATTGAGCATTTTGTCATACAATAACTGTAACAATCTATAAAGAATGGAAGTAATAATGCATAAAAGTAATTGTACTGGAAACCGGTGTTTGCCAGGGCTATGGCAACATTATTGTAGGTGTAGACCAATATTTCGTCAGTTATTTCAAGGAAACAAAGGAGGAGCCACGTTTAATTTCGTTACTAAATGAACTTAAGAACTTAATGAACTGACTCCTTGTAAATCGAGTAGTCATCATTTTGCTTTCTCTGCCATCAGGAAAAGATAGTCTATGACCTCACTGAACGTCTGGTAACCACACAGCGAGAACTAAAATTACTGAAGAGTAAACTTTATGGTGAGATGAACGAAATAAGCAACTTGTGGATGGCAATAAATTCCACTGCAGAAACGACCACAAACTTGACAAGCAAGGTAATTTTATTTTAACTATTCAATATTCCTGTCGTCTCCGCTGTAAGATACAAGAAGAACTCAGTCAGTGAGTTTTCTTTAACTTACTCTAAAAACGCTGAAAGGGTGATAATAATGCAGGCATTGAACGTGCTGCTCAAGAAATCCTTGTTAATAGTAGGTAGTAAAACATGCCCGGACTGTTACGTCGATTCTTGCTACTCCAGCAGAGAACAGTTTTTTTGCGGCATTCCAGACTACATAAGAGATTAGATGTCACTACCACCGTGGCGAATCAATGGTGAAGCGAAACGATTAATAATGTGCAATGATTATTGAAGTTCAAAACAAAGTAAAAGGAGAAAAGGAAAAGAAAACTGATCGGTTTCTATTCTTCCATTCGAATTCATATAAGAGATGATTGGATACTAACAGAAAGCTGTAAAGCCATTTGATGCTATATAAGGTAGAGGCGAATAGAAATGAGCGATATCATAAAATTATTCTGTACAAGATCAGGAAGTCATATATAACAGCTTACATATTATACATCGACGCGGATCACTTATATCTTATTGCAGGTACGTTCTTTATTAATTTTCTTGTAAGGATAAATTTCAGTTGTGTGTGATTCATTAAGAGTTAACTTCATTGTTAATTTCCAGCTCACAAACATCAGCAATTGCCAAAGACCCGCGGGACCTGCAGGACAAAACGGGTCTATCGGTGCAACGGGACCCAAGGGATCAGGAAAGTTTAGCGCATGCCAGTATAAACTAGTGACAGAACAGAAAACTCCAGGTGCTAAAACAACAACGGCAGGCTTGGCTGAACCAAATGTAAGTATGATTAGCGGAGAAAGAAAACAGTTCTAGACTGAGCTTTCTCAACAGTGGAACCACGATACAACGAACCCTATTACAAATAATCCCCTGTTATAAAGAGAACATCACCACCTCTTGCCTTTGTGACTCTTCCTTTGGTGGAATCGATCGGTCATCAGTAACAGTGTGCTCGAGAAGGGCTTACCTTGTCCAAGAGAGGGGGTTGCACCTTACGTCTAGCCTCGTAAATGAAACGGGCACGTTCGAGAATCCTTACAGTATCGCTTTAGCGCTAATTTTTCGTTCTTTTTTAGTCCATTTTAGTTATTTCTCCAGTACAGGATTGATTCTTTAAAAGAATTATTGTACCTATTTAGCTTCAATAGCAAGCTTTGGATCTTAAAACAGTCATTTCGAGGAGTGTCAGTGTTCTTCTGATTCCTACCCAATGTGACGTGACACTTAGTACCTTCTTGTATATACCACCATGTATGAATATATCACAGTGTAATGTTTTAATCCTCAACAGGGAAAGAGAGTGCTAGGAGTATCCTGTTCAACAAATTATGCGGCGGAGTATAATCTCCTTGCCACTGTACATAACAGTGTCAGACGATACAGTTGCACCTGTAAAGGAACTTCAAGCCTGTTTAAGCCATTTGGAGACTCAAGCAATTGCTACATGCACTACTGGGAGTGTCCTTTAACAACTTAAAATTACTTATCAACAGAGAAAGAGAGTGCTGGGGGTATCCTGTTTAACCTATTTTGCAGCGGAAGACAATCTTTCTTCCTTAGTACTGGGGATGCCCTCTCACGACTTGCAAAATTTAGAGAAGCAAACTTTGAACAGGTCTTATTGCACTCATGGAAATTAAAACGTAAATTGCATTAATACTAAAAGATGGATCTTGTACGTGCACCTATGCGAAAAGGCATTTATGTTACAAAGTCGCGATTACTCGTAGAGAAGAAAAAGAGAGAAAGTTTATCATCGAATGTATAGTAATAGTGGATCTATATTTTATTTGAATACCGCATAATTCATAATTAATGTGTTTCGCTGAACTGAAGCCACATATAGCGTATGATGACCACAAGATAGCAGTATCACCCCTTATCTCTACCAAAATAATGTGTGAGCCCATTAGAAACCATGCATGGCTATTTCGAGTTTGTTAGGCCTCACTGTCATGGCATAGCTAATACTTAGGCTCAGGTTTCTACATGAAGATAACAAGGCTATGCCATGCAGACGAGCTTTCCATGGTTGTTAATCCTTGCAGCCTGGGCCGCAAAGTTTATTCTAGTATATATTCTGCAGCAAGTTCTGTACGTACTATAAACCCTTTAGGTTTAAGTAACATGGTTCAAGGTTATTAGAAAGGTTTGATATTAATACTTCGTATTAATACTACGCTAATTACAATTTTTTCTAGACAACTGAATGTCTTAAGCAATCTCATGAAGGCGTATAGATAGTGATAATTTGTAACTCGCAATATATCTTAATAAAAATCAACCACAAAAACAGTTAGAGATGATAATACTGTAGCCATATTACCATGAGAGGAAGAAAGAATCGACAAACTGGATACGTTCACAGGCTATCCTCACGGCCGGATATGTTGGAAGTGCACAAGTTAAAACTACACTGTCTATTGAAAGAGCCTTTTTTCAGCACCGGCTGTTAGATTACAATGTATCTAGCTAGCCGCTCGTTCTCTTTTCAAATTTGCACAACCTTACCGTCACTTTATCACTTAATTATTCCTGTCATCTCCGCTACAAGAGACAAGAAGGACTCAACAAGATTGAAATAACTTAATCTGAGAACGCTGAAAGGATGCATGGTGAAGACGCGACGCAAGGTGCTGCTCAAGAAATCCTTGGTATAAGTAGGTAGTACAATCCATAACACCATACATGCCTACACTGTTCCCGTCAATTCTTGCTGCTACTCCAGTCGAGACCAGGCTTTTTGCTTGATTTATATCTGGTCTATAAATAATTTATAACCCTTTGTTTGAAGCTTACCGGCCAGAGAAAAGCAGAATGCTTGGATAAATCTCAATCTCAAGATCAAACTTTGTGCACAACATAATCTCAATTTACTGTCTACGAAATGGAAAATGTCGTTGTTTGAATAATTTCCGCCTATGCATTTTTTTAAAGTTATAAAACTCACTTCACAAATAGGAAGAAAATAGATACAAAAGCTGAATGGGAATCTGTAGAAAGCACAAGCAGTGCTATCAAGCCAAAAAATATACTAGGAATATACTGTTCCACAAATTATGCAGCTGAATACAATCTCTTGTCGATAGTACACCACAACAACGTGAGGCGATACCGTTGTACCTGTAAGGAGCCTCCAGCCTTTTTTCTCCATTTGGGGGAGAACAAAGAGCTAGCCTACATGCAGACGTGTCCCGATTTCCTTTGTTGTTCCTACAAATTTGGTGTGAGCGTTCGTATGGTTATATCGAAAAGGCGGTTCACATTGTCGTAATGTACTGCGATGAACATTTACATATAATCAAAATAAAATAAACGTATTTTGACTTGAAATATTGCATATTGCCGTTCTTGTTGCTAAAAACGGCGAATTCCAGCGGCTTTAAGGGTTTTGCGTTGGACGTTTACTTGAGCATACAATTAGCTAATTTTTCGCTAAAATGTATTCGCTTTAGCATTTTGTTAATCTAAATATATGTATACAATTTTTATAGCCTAATCTCAAGGACATGCAAGGAGTAGTATTGATCATGATTTCAGGAATTTGTTGTCAGAAAGTATTCGCCCTATAATGATATACAATTTTTTCGCTTAATCCGCACCTTCCAATGACTATTTTGTCTGAAGAGTGGCACAAAAATAGGGTAATCGGCGGCAAACTGTAACCACATAGGCTCGATTTCCGCCGCTCACTCGGGTCCGGGCTTTCCTCCCCGAGAGAGA
This sequence comes from Pachyseris speciosa, assembly GCA_016490735.1. NCBI lineage: Eukaryota > Metazoa > Cnidaria > Anthozoa > Scleractinia > Pachyseridae > Pachyseris > Pachyseris speciosa. The sequence continues at coordinate 1,144,908 of JAEMWC010000018.1, read as the reverse complement.
ACGGCTGGACGCGTGACCCGGCGACCTTGTCTGTAATTTATGCGTCTCAGATGTCACCGGATGTGAAATCAGACTCCAAATGTTCCTTATTTAATCCATGTTATCAGCAATACAAGCATAAGCATAAGCATAAGCATAAGAAGAACGCAAGGTTTTGATATTCTTATGCTTATGTCACGGCTGTCCTCACCGGCGCATAAGCTTAAGCCGCGGCTACACGAGCGATTTTTTGCTTGCGATGGTGATGCGATTTTTTGTAAAATTGTCGCGTCGCCGGCGCGCGATGAAAATCACCCGTGTAGCCACCTTCGCACAGGTGATGCGACAGCTCAAAGAATCGCAGAAAAAGAATCGCGAAAAGTTAAACTCATTCAATTTCTCGCGATTTTTTTCTTGCGACTTTTTACCTGTTGCGTTGCCAGTTCAAGGGTGGCTACACTTGCGATTTTCATCGCGCACTGGTGACGCGACAAAATTGAAAAAATCGCATCACCGGCGCGAGCGAAAAATCGCTCGTGTAGCCGCGGCTTTATGCTTGTGCTTATGCTTGCGTCGCTAGTGAGGACCAGGCTCTTATTTCGCGCGCAAATACGCAATGTTGTAATGGATGGCGAATGTGCTAGCGAGGATACACCCAAAAAATTTCAAACGAATACTGGATGCGTATTCTGTGTCTGTGAGTTTTCTGACTCTAGGAAGAAAACTAGATTAAATGGAAAGTGTCTGATTTGCGAAACAGAATTTGCAACATAATGGATGTCCCTCTCTCGAGTGTAAACATGGACAGTTACCATCTGCAACGAGCGCTGCTATCGAGATGTTAAGCGCCTTGAAAAGATCCGAGAGGAGATTAAAATTCTCCAGCATTCATTGAAAGAAAAGTTTACAGCAAATAACCGGCCGAAGCGAGGCGTTCCTACAGACTCGTCAATCTCGCCAAGTGTTGCTGCGCCGTTGAAATCTCTTCGCCATGTAACGGATGAAGGAAGGAAAAAGGCCACAAAAAGCTTGTCATTTGGAGAGATTCGACCCAAACCAAGTCCCATGCCTGTTCAAGTACCAGTAGTTTGGCCCATTGGTCCCGTCCAAGATGCGCCTTTGGTGAAGGAAACGCCAGAAGTCCACTGCTAAGGAGATATTTTTGAGGTACAGGTAAGCGTTAATTAATTAAATTTATTTGTTTACAATTTATTTGACAGAACGTACACGTTATCCTTCTTCCCTGTTCGGCTCAAATAAAGTATAAAAATGTTCTTTATTTCAGGCAATTGTGACTTATGAATCAGGGAGTAAATCGGAGTGTTATCAAAGGATCTCCATCGGCTCGGTAAAGCTTCGGTGCGAGGAAGCAGTTATAAGTCGATCGCGGACGCAGTTATGGATAGTGCTCAACTCAAAAAAGCCATCGAGGACCGAATTTGTTCTGATGTCAACAACAAATGCAAACAAATTTGCGCGAAGAACGGCCCTTCATTGTTAAGAGGTGCAACAAAGGACGGCGGACAATCTATTTTTGAAAGCGTCACTGCTTAGCATAGCACGCCATCGTTTTGTTGAGGAAAACGCCTCTGCTGAGCCATACACGACCTGAAATTCCCCGCGTTCTACCAGTTGCTTAGCCTCATCGCTCTTCAGTTCATCGCCGATGAACTCGCACTGATTCCAAGAGACTTAAGGTACCGTACTTGGTCTTGCATAAGGGAAGCCAAAGGAGAGATCACAATTACGATTGACTTCGCATTGGTTAGCAAAGGACTAACTGTGTCGAAACACATCGGAGCGGACTGAAAAATATGGGATTTTCCCGACCCAGTTAGTTGAATAACAAAGACATTTCGGCCACTAATCAACTTTTCCAGTGCCTCTCACTGTAAATCTTTTAAATTCTCAATGTTAAATGTCGTCAAAACTCGCTCGTAAGCCACACACATCCTTTCCACGTTGTCCGCCATTTTCCACAACTCTGTTCTGATATGATAATTTATGCGACAACATTGCCAGACGAAAATCTGCAGGCGGTAAGCTCATTGGCTGAAACCAACAATGGTTAACCGACGCGTCCAGCCGCTCTCTCGGGGAGGAAAGCCCGGACCCGAGTGAGCGGCGGAAATCGAGCCTAGTAACCACATGGTCTCCCGCGAGTTGCCTATTCTTTTCTAACATGTGACATTGCTCTCAGTATAATACGTTCTCCGTTAATTGTTAGCTGTCGGTTTACCTTTCACCTTAGAATGGGTAAAACAGTTTGATTTCATTGTGATCTCATTAATCTAGGAGCCGACTTTTCATTATATTTTATTAATTTCTGATCTACATTGCTAGTAGTCAAATGCAGCCTTCGACTGAGCTTTACATGATTGTCTTTGCAAGGATATCTGGTTACTTTGACCTAACTTTTACTGGGATTTTAAAGCTAAATTTATCTTTGTTTTTTTTTTTCAGTAGAAACGAAATCAAAGGTCTATGCAACTGAAATTGAATTGACCATTTTTGTAAATTTCCTATAAAAAAAAATATGCATTACTTACTGTTAATGTGTGAAAGCATGATATGCCTCTGCGTGTTCAGAAACCAGAAACCGAGGTCAATAAATGGTAACATGACTATAACGCCGGAAATGCTGTCGATGGCACGTTCACTTTCTGTGCAGGGTCCTTTGTAACTACGGTAGGTCAGTTGGAGGACGACTGGAAAAGAAAGCTTAAGAACATAGCGCAAATTCGAAGCCTTACTATCACCAATGAGCAAGGCAGTAGCCGGGGAAGAAAACGTCTATTTCGAGATGGAATCTAAGCCAGGGGTAGAAGCAAGAGTTTACGAATACCTAGTTGGAGAAAGTGAGCTTCCCACGAGGAGACAAATGCACTTGGAGAAGTCGGCAGCCGAGTAGGATCGACGAACTTCAACAGGACCAATACATTCCTGTAGCACGTCAGATTCCGTGATTATTCAACGACTTTTGTGTGTAATAGTTGCTCTTGTTGCTGTTTCCTTGTTGACTGCGGCTGCAACTTTGGTTCTAGCGTTAAAGATGATGATGTTACCAAACACTTCGAGTTCTCAATCAGCTGACTGTGCCTTAGTGCAAGGTAAGCTGACTAAATCTTTAATTTAGTATCGCAATATCAATTTATCATCAGATAAAGTACGGCTTTTTTACGGTACGGTTTTTATGACTGCCAATGAACTTCTTGATCATATGAGTTACTGAGTTATTCTTTATCGTAAGAGATCTTTACTACTACTGATATGAATACCGCTCTTAGTTCATGATCAATCATAAATCGGTTGAATTCACCGCAGTCTCGAAATCCAAGTGGTTAGATAACAAAAACACCTCGTCTCAATTTCGTCTGAACTATTTTGCAAATACTGCAGTCTCAATTTCAGAGACCGGACGTTCACTCATGGAAACTTTACATGTGATTATCTTAAAAATTATATAGGAGCAGAGCACTATTTAAAAATGAACTTGTCTGTAGTTTGAATCTCACACAGTCTCTGGGAACACCGCTTTTGGTTACTACAACTTTTGATTTAAAAATTTCAGCATTTCAGTGTCAAACCGAGAACCGACTTTCATTACGATTTTATACAGTGAATATCTTCTTTTCTTTTAATTGAAGGGGGCAAATGCACATCCCTGAGTTGGGGGACAGAAAACGGCTGAAGTTTCCAAATCTGTCTCTTCATGTCCAAAAGCTGATTACGTCACGGGATCCTATTAATAGCTCGATCGTTTAGGCGGAAATAATCATATTCAACGATGAGCGGTGAGAAAAAAAAAAGGTTAAGAACTTAGCCCGGAAAATAGCCATATTTTAGGGAACGAGTAAGGCTCTTTCTAGTGAGCAAAACATGAATTTCGAGATGGAACCTAGCATGTCGAATTTGTGACGTCCGTCCAAGTGTGAGCGTTGTCCCTGAAACAATAAGAAGAAGCAGCTAATAAGGGGGACAGCGTGGAACGTTGAAGAGAGAGAAATACAAGCACTAACATACCGTAGAATCCCGGTTATAAGCCCCCCGGTTATAAGCCCCCCGATTATAAGCCCACCTCTCTGCTAATAGAAATTTCCTCCCGGTTATAAGCCCACCCGATTATAAGCCCACCTCTCTGCTAATAGAAATTTCCTCCGGTTATACCCCTGTTATACTGTTACCTATTTTCATTTTAATAGAACGGATTTTAGACGTTTTTTTCCTCCCTATTATAAGCCCCCCGGGTTATAAGCCCCCCCGATTATAGGCCCACCCGAAAACCCTTACGAAATTGTATAAGCCCAGGGCTTATAACCGGGATTCTACGGTATATGCATACCAGCGGGCCGTCAGAGGCGGTGACAGTTCGGTGCTTGTTGTGTATTTTCACCACAGTTGAGGTTTCTTTTGTAATCGCTGTTGCCACCCTGTTTTTAGCCTTAACAGTGATCATTACTCACAACCCACTAAAACGTTCAACAGAGTGCCCGACGACGAAGGATAAGCCAAATCTCGAGTACCCTGCAAAAATGAAGACATGAAGACGAAAGATTGGTAGCCGGGTACAAGTCGTGAATCGTCAGATTTCTTCTAAACGTTGGCGGTTGATGCAGCCGCTATGTCCTTATGTCTCTATGAGGCGCAATCCGAGTCATCTGCTTTTGGATCATGGTAGAGACTTCTAAAATTGTTAACTTTGCATTTAGGGAGCTCCATGGATTATCCGGGGAAACGCTGTTGACATTTCTCTGTCTTTCTGTCCATTAGGAAAGGACAATCCTTGGGAACGAGGTTAAGGGACCTTTAGTTGAAGAATATTATAATTTAATGCAGTTTAATTTGATACTGTTCTTTTTGCTGTACTGTCTGTTATTGTACTGACTATATGCTGTAGCACGGTTCACAGGTCAAAGACGTTACGCAGTCATTGGCGATTTCGGGATCGGGTTTCTATGTGATACACTGAGTTGTTCTTCATGATCAAATATATCGTTGCTACGCATTTTATAAAGAACAAAAGCGCGTTTCAAAAAGAATTGTTCTTATTTTCCACCCCTCATTTCCTCCAAGTATATTATGAATTATATCGTGCCGTTGATTTCACAGCAAACTCAGTGTTCTAAAACAGGGCGGCGGCGGCGGCGGATAAATGTTTCCATATATTTTGTAAACGTCAGTGTTAAGCAATGTTACCTTTATGAAACAGGAATGGGAAAGAAAATCCAAGATCTTATCGAACGCCTGGAGTCCATGCAAAGTGAACTTAACACCCAAAACCCAACCTCTACACCTGTTCACATGGACGGTTTGAAAGATGTATGGATGGTAATCAATTCAACAGCAGAGAAGACCTCTAACTTGACAAGCGAGGTAACGAGACTCCTTATTTAATTACTTATCCCCAGCGCAGTGACATCTGTAGGACGATATAGAAACGAGCTTCTCGGCCAAATCAATTATGGTTTTGTACTCTCTTATTGGATGTGAAATGCGTATTGTTCTTTATTATTTAAGGTGATGAATCTTGACGTCAAAATGGAAATAGAGAAACGGAAATCGAGTCTCTCGAGTCAACTGACAGTAAGTTTTGTTGTTTTGTGAGTAAATACCGTATAAAAGCTGTAATGGTAGACTGAAAAACAGCCGTATTTTTGCGTTGGTCGCCATGCGAGGTATCGTCAAGTCAAAGGTCTGGAGCGAGTGTGAAAACGTACAGTGAGTGGGGAGAGCCGCTAAAAATGAACGCCTCACAGTTCCCGTGTCGTCAGAAAACGAAAATAATACCGATTATTTTGCAGTCTACTGTAACGGTAACGAAACGATTTACGAGTTTTTGTTCCTTTAACCGACACAAAATAAGACGTGGTTTCTTAGCTCAATAAGGCAACTGAAGTTACGAACTGAAGCAATAGAAGATTAAGTTGCCCTCTTTACTTGTAATGTACGTATTAACTGAAAACTTATTTTTAATCCTATCTCCTTGCTTTCAAATTTGAAGGGGCAGGCCTTGAAAAAAGCCACTCGGAAGGAAGTGAAGATGTCTTACCAACCCTGGAAAGATCTTTGGTTCGCTGGACAAAATCTTACTCTTGAAAAAGAACTGCTACGCGTTTGGATGACGCTTAACGGAACGCAAATTCAACTTGAAGAGAAGCTTATGATGGCAAAAAAGAATTATACTACCCAGGTAATTAAATTCCTAATATTTATTGAAAGCCTACGTATCCTAATAGCGGAGTTCTAAGAGCCCTGGCAAAGGTCCCATTTTCCGATCAGCTGCAATATGTTTACGTATTAAACAAAAAGGCATAATTTGGCGGGGAACAGCATGCCTTAGATGTTTTCTTCTTGCAACACCTTGTCTATAAAATTTGAGACTTCAAGCGACGTAGGTGACGAAGTAGCCATCTGAAATTGTCTCGGTTACAACCGGTTACGTGTATCTATAAAGTTACTGTGAGGTAACGGGAATTGTGTTAGCAACCTTAATCCAGCGACTACAGCAGTAGAAACGTAATCCTCTCAGTACTTGTTTGTTAATTTAGGGCCAAAACAACTGACAAACGTAAGGACTTGTTGAGAGGGATAAAGGCGTAACTTTTTCTTTCTTGACGTTTTATGTTCTGATCCCAATTTCACGAAAACAACTCCATATTCTACTTCCCTACCATTACAAATGAACAGGCATGCCAATATCTCTCGGTGTAAATTAATATGTACATGTTTCATTGTTTATAAGTTAAGGTCACAATTTTCCTTTTTTTGACACCTGGAAATGAAGGTGCAAGGTCTTACTGAGCGTCTGAATTCTACGGTCCGAGAACTCAAAACGCTTAAGAGTAGCGTTGATCATATGGCAAAAAACCCTACGAAAGCTCAGGCAGACGAGCTGAAAAACTTGTGGATGGTGATTAATTCCACAGCGGATAAAACTTCAGAGTTGTCAAGCAAGGTAATTTATTTGATTTTTATTAAAACTATTCCTGGTATCGTGATTAATTAGAGGATAAAAAGACTTACTTAGGGTGTTTATCTTTGTTTAATTTGATAACGTTCAAACTATGTAAAGACGCACGATGGTGAACTGCTAAAGACATACTTAGCAAAGCTACGTAGCACAGTTGGGTTGGGGAGCAGAGTTGGCGCAGTGGTGAGAGCGCTCGCCTTCCACCAATGTGTCCCGGGTTCGATTCCCGGACTCGGTGTCATAAGTGGGCTGAGTTTGTTGGCTCTCTACTCTGTTCCGAGAGGTTTTTCTCCGGGTACTCCGGTTTTCCCCTCTCCTCAAAAACCAACATTTGATTTGATTTCATTTGATTTCAGTTCAGTTGATTTAATTTGACTTTATTTGTTTCTGTATTTGCTCGGCCCCACTAGCCTTTGTGCTATAAATACTACCGAGGGTAAATAAAGGTTATTATTATTATTATTATTATTATTATTATTATTATTATTATTATTATTATTATTATTATTATTATTATTATTATCGTTAAAAGCGTTACATGGTTGGACCATTCCCATCAAATCCTGCTACACCAACCCAGTCTGGAGTTAAATATCTCAACTTAGGTCGTGGCAAATCAGTGGTAGAGCGAAATGATTAATAACGTGCAGTTAACTTAATTGTTTAACTTCCAGCTCAGCAATAGCAAAATGGCTGGTCCCATTGGACCACCGGGATTTAATGGAAGCCAGGGACCCGCGGTTCCTGTGGGACTAAACGGATCTATGTGTCCACCAGGACTCAAGGGATCGGGAGACTTTAGCGCATGTCAGTATACACTATTGAAAGAGCAGCAAATTCCAGGTGATACATCAACAGCGGCAGCCTTGGCTGAACCAAATGTAAGTATGACTAGCAGGTGAAAGAAAAAATATCTAAACTGAGCTTTCTCAAAAGTGGAACCGCGATACAACGAAACTCATTACAACGAAGTCACCTTTATAGAGAGACATAAGATCTCTTGCCTTTTCGGCTTTCCTTTAATAGAATCCGTAATAACAAGTGAGAGGGGTTACTCCGGACTTCTCTCCCCATAAGTAAAACGGATACTGAAAGAGTTTGCATCTTTGCAGTATCGCTTTAGTGCCTATCTATCGTTCCTTTTGTTAGTTCCTGTTCTTCAAGAAACTGAATGTGCCCCTCTAACCTCAATATCCCTGAATCTAACGACAGTCATTTGAGGGAGTGTCAGTGTCCTTCACGTTGCTATCCAATATGTATGCACCACAATGTATGATATATCACAGTGTAATGTTTTAATCCTCAACAGGGAAAGAGAGTGCCAGGAGTATCCTGTTCAACCAATTTTGCAGCGGAGTATAATCTTCTTTCCACAGTACATAACAACGTCAGGCGATACATTTGCATATGTAAAGGAACTTCAAGCCTGTTCGACCCATTTGGAGACCCAAGCTATTGCTACATACACTACTGGGAGTGTCCTCTAACAACATAAAATTACTAATCAACTGAGAAAGCGAGTGCTAGGAGTATCCTGCTCAACCTATTTTGCAGCGGAGAATAATCTTCTCTCGACAATACGTAACAACTTTAGGGAATACGTCTGCATCTTTAAAGAAACCTCTAGTCTTTTTAGCCCATTTGGGGGACAACAAAATAATTGCTAGATACACTACTGGGAATGCTCTCTCACGACTTCATTTAATTACAAATTTAGAGAAGTAAACTTTGATCGGGTCTTGACGGAAATGAGTCAAATGGGGGTCTTGTTCACCTACGCTAAAAGACACTAATATTACAAAATCACGGTTGCTCATAGTGAATTAAAAAATGTTATCACTGAATGTAACCGGTAGATCTGTATTGTTTAAATACCTCACAAATTAAGGTGTTTTTTAAACTTAAACCACATATAGCGTATTATGACCATGTGGTACTAAGCAATTACCCTTAAATCTACCAAAAAAAAAGTGTGAGCCCATTTATTAGGAGCCATGGACAGCTGTTTCGGCTATGTTGGGCGTCATCATCATGACATAGCTTATACGTAGGCTCAGGTTTCGACATGAAGATAAAAAGCAATGAAAACGTAAAGTATGCACTAGCTATGCCATGCTGGTAAGGCCTAACGAGACCAAAAACGCTGTCCATGGCTTGATATTTGGGCTCGCAGTTTATTCTGGTATATATTCTGGAGCAAGTTCTTTGCGTATTATATACCCATCAGATTGAAATTAATATTTCGTACAGTAGGCTAATTACAATTTGTTATAGATAACTGAATGTCACGAGCGATCCTATGAAGGCGTATATTTCGGCGACATTTTTGTTGCTAGTTTAATTGTAACTCACAATATATCTTAATAAAAATAAACTACAAAAACAGTTAGAGATGACGATGCGTTCACAGGCTATCCTCACCGAATATGGCACAAGTTAAAACTACAATGTGTATTGAAACAGCCTTATTCAACACCGACTGCTATAATGTGGTGTGGTGTAGTGTATTAGTGCAGAGTTCTTGTTGAGTCGAGTCTCTTAGGCATATTAAGGCATGGTTAGAAACCTAATTTGTATAAAATAAAATAAAAAATAATAATAATAATAAAAAAAAAACAATCATAACATCGCGTAGATATAGGAGAAAATCGTCAAACTCGCCAATCAGATAAAACTTGATGCCATTACCAGATATTTGTGTTTAAGTGTCGAAACATTTTTGTCACGTGACCAGTAAATGATTATTAACGTGTAAATTCTTTGAAGTAAATCGGGGAATATAAAGCAAACTATAACCCCAGCTTTCCGGGTGCCATACTATTACACGTTGAAAGTTCATCAGGATTTATATCTCCTTGTATGGTAGTACCTATTATTGCTATGAGAAGATGTTAAGCCATTTGTAATGTCATATAACCTATTTCCCTTAATTGCAAGACCGTCTTTTAATGTTGACACGTAGACAAGGCTAATCCATTTCACGCACTCGAAGTGCAAACTTGTGACACTAAAGAAGATTTAATTCGATTTCATTTTATCTTCCCCATTTTCCCGAGAAAATATTTCACCATGAATATTTATTTACAAGTCACGTGACAGAAGTACTCTTCCCTTTGAAGCAAAAATCAGTTGAGGTCTTCAAGGTTCTGAAGGTTTATGTCAGTGCCAAGTTTGAAGAATTTTCGTTGAATAATATGCCTGAGCTGGTCGAGTGCAGTGGAGTGCAGTGGATTGGTGTGGTGAGTATACCACGATGGATTTAGCTAGCGGCTCGTTCTCTTTTCAACTGAGTTGCACAACTTTACCGTCACTTTGTGCTATTGATCTGAGGAAAAAAACATAATCGCTCGAAGTCTAATTTTAGAGTAGTGTGTTCAGGTTGTCAGGGGTGTGGCTTGCCACGGTGGTGTGATGTGGTGCAGAAACAGTGCTGTTGTGTATCGTGGTGTGGTCTGATGTACCTGCGGTGCTGATTCTGTTGATTGATTTGTGCATTTCGATGTAGTTTATATTATCAAATGATCTGGGCCTCGAAAAAAGATCGCTTTCCTTTGAGATTAGTCTCCTACGTAGCCGTTCTTTGTCTCGTCATGCAACGCGCCGTAGGAGACTACTTTGAGATCGCCTTTCAAAATAATCGCGTTCGATTGAACGATTTCTTCTCTCAACTCACTCCATCAATCACGCGATTCTTCATAGATCTCGCCTAACGACAGACGCTGAGATGAATTGAAGTTGAATATCTTTCAGAGGTTCACTCGAGAACGTTTTTGCATAGCTGTCGTGAACCCCAGATACCTCTGTACACTGTGAACAGTAACAGCCTTTAGCAAGCTCTCTGACTTGTAAGTGGGGTGCTATCAGTCTCCCCTCACCTTCCTTTCATAGCTATTCATGGGTTAGGTCATGCAAAATTGTCAGATGTATCAGTATACTGACAACATGTTACGTCTAAATACACTCTTTCTTTCTTTCAATTTTTTTTTTTTTTTTTTTGGTTTTGTTTTGTTTTGTTTTGTTTTTTATAAGAATATTGTTTTTCCGACCCGGGCTGAATATTCCTATTTTTCTGCCGATTTTAGGCTGAAAATATTCTTGTAATATTCTTAATTATAGCTTGTAACATTTCCGTGTAAGGACCGTATTTGGGTATCAATTACAAGTGTTTGGTGTTTACAGATTATTTTTAACACACGAAATTATATTCTTTTCACAATTTTATCCTCAGGTTTATTCTTAAAATATTCTTAAAATTTCGCAAATTTCAGCATCGATATTCTTATAAAATATATTCTTAGAAAAAAAAATGAAGCGTGTGTGAATGTGAATGATCAGGATGGCCTAGCGGTTAGGCCCTGGATTTCAATGCGAACACTCGAAGAATTCAAACATCCCGCGTGGTTTATCAGCTTATAAAACACAGAAATTTGTGGTATATTGTTTAAATGCCAGCCAATGTATTCTTGGCATATTAATTAGCCCTCCTTGCCTCTTCATCACGTACAAAGTACAAACTACGTTTGTAGTGAAAATGAGACAAAGAGGGCTAATTCAGGGACGTACAAACAAACAAATGATAAATCGGCCTTCATTTTGGAATACGGTGCATGCAGATGCTTCGCGGACTTAAAACTGTGCGTGTATACTGTGTATACTGTCAGAGAAAAGTGTAGAAATTGTTGATTTGCCAATCCAGTAGTGTTTATAATGAAAAGTAGTCATTATTAGAGGATGGAAAGGTAGTTACGTTTCCAAATACACCGGCTTGATCTATGTTTCGTTTTGGCACGATTTCGGGATACAGGTACATATGCTCGCGATATACTCCGTTTGTATGAAATTGCTCATTAGGTTACCGATCGCCGGCGAAGTGCTGTGAAGATAAAGGTAGCTTCCCGAACTTCCCTGAGGCTTCAGTAACATTAATTGAATACTTTGTATATGAGTGACCATTACGTAAATTTCACTGTAAAAGTGACCGAGAAGACAGCCGAAAGGGATCGTTAAAAGGTACTTGAACGTCTTTTTGTCACCATTGGACACAAAAGTTATTTATTTCAATCCCCAAGGCATTTGACACAGTTAACCAAAAGATATTACTTCAGAAACTTGAGCATTATGGAATTAGGGGAATTGCGCTTGAGTGGTTCAAAAATTGCTTAACAAACAGAAAGCAAATTGTTAAATATAACGCAGAAAATCGGAAAGCTTGACAATCAAATGTGGAACGCCTCAGGGGTCTGTCCTGGGGCCTCTTCTTTTTCTTATTTACACGAATGATATTCCAGGATGTTCAGAGATTTTATCAGTTATCCTCTTTGCCGATGACACAAATTTGTTTTTCAGTCATAAAAATGTAGAGACTCTACAGGAAACCATGAAACAAGAATTAATAAACATTGTATAATGGCTTTCCACTAATAAACTCTCTTTAAATATTAAGAAAATTTATATATAGATGACGAGCTCACGTGGAAATATCACATTGACCAAGTTGCAACAAAAATATCAAAAATGACAGGAATAATGGCTAAAGCGAGGCATTATTTATCGCTAAAAACTTTACATGCGATTGACAACACCATGGTGCACCCGTATTTAACGTATTGTAATATTATTTGGGCAAGCACTTATCCAACCAGGCTTCAGTCAATATTTATGATTAAAAAAAACCACGAATTTATTGGCGATGACTATTTATCTGGCTTATCATGCCAGGTTAGGCATAGGTTTGACGAAGGACGAGTAATATTTTCACTACCCCGGAAGTTGTTTCCGGGTCACTGCAAGGAGCTAAGGAAAGCGCCCACACTGGAAGAAAGGAATAAGTTTATTCTAATCCATGAAGATTTTACAACTTTCAAAACAGTTCTTCCCCGTAGGCTTAGGTAAGTAACCAGTTGTTTGATGTCCTATCAAACAGAAACTGCCTCCAATGAATCTTTAGTATTTTCTTCATTCTGATGACACAATAAATCATTTCCGAAAGACGGAAAGAAAGTGAACATAATTCAGTCGTAACTTATCTCTTCAGTCTGTTGTCCAATCCAGTCGACTCCCATGCTTTATGGATTGCCGGTATAGTATACCAGTCTGTTTAAAAGCCCTGTCAGAAAGATATGAACAGAAAAAAAAGGAGGCAGGGTTTTTAAACGAAGTAAAACAGTCGTGTGTGGGTTAACACTAATTTTATTAGAAATGTCAAACTGGCACACGAATATAAATACCAAGAGCTTTTGTTCACTTCTTTTGAAGAAGGATAGAGCGTACTGATTGTACTAAGATCAACGCAACTTAAGATATGATCATCCTTTTACTTTTTCGCAATGCAGGTCGATTATGAAACTGACGCTGATATCCCTCTTCCTGTACCGATCACTGATAGTAAATGCAAAGACGCTAGAGCTAAACGAAACAGCCTTTACGTGCCAGACGAAGATTCGCAAGAAAGCGAAGATGACGTAAACTATGTGCTAGATGAATGCCAACCTCGTTCCCAGGGTCCAGTCTCCCTCCTTCGAGAGAGTACTCTGGTTGAGGCTGGTCACTTGTCTACTAGATTTTTGCAGATTCCAGAAAAAAATGATTGAAGGGAGGGGCTGGAGACTTAAACTTTGTCTCCACTAAGTCGAGGACCCATCCTCTGTGGGGATTTCATTTGTACACATGGACACGTGACCAGCTGCGACGAGGAAGAGACATGACCCTGGGAACGAATTAATCACGTTCCACCGGGTTCGCGACATCAGCACAGCTCGCAATGCGGTATCAGTACCGTGGAATGCAGCCCAAAGCCGTACTAAACGCTTTGAGAAAAGCTGAACAGTGTGTTTCCCGGGTTCGGGTGAGCGGCGGAAATCAATCCTTTTTTAAAGTGTTTTAAGAAATATTTTGAGGGAAAAATAATTTACTTTAAGTAGCAGGAACTTGGAAGTTGGGCGTTTCTCACTAAAATTCTAGACAAGGCCCTGGTTTATATTGAACAGTCGTGACGTCATTCGTGTGTACTCAGTCGAGTGCGTCACTCCGTTTTTGTTAGTTCGGTTGAATAAAAGTCTCGGAGAACTATTTATTTATTACAATATAATGGCAGCGCCTACAACTACAAGGAAAAAGGAGTGGAGGCATATTGCTATGAGGATGATCCACAAAAGAGTCCAAGACTCCATACGAGTAGATCTCCTGAAAAAAACTACCAAGATTCATTACCGCGGCCGCCAGCTGCGCAAAACTTTCCAGGTTTACACTTTTTCGCCTTTCCGCCATGTTTCATGCTTGAACATACACGCGAATGACGTCACAGAGACGTTTTGGCCACACGCAAAAAGTCTAAAATTTGAGACCACGGGGGGGGGATTAACAGCGAATCCTCTTCACGAAGAGGAGGGAATCGATTGAAAATATGAAATATGGGGAATATAAGCTATGTAAAAAAATTGGCACTTAATTTTCAATTCATATGCACTTTAATGTGGTACTCATTTCCATACATTACCATACACAAGAACAAAAGAAAATAAAAATTGATCCAAGGATAAAATCGAACTACAACATTTATATGGGCCCACATGGCTAGCTCCTTCCGAGTGACCCGAAATAACTTCCGGAATTGTGGAAAATTACTTTTATGCCTAACCTGACACAATGAGAAAGGCAAATACTAGTCATCTCCAATAAATTCGTCCGCTTTTGAAAACCCGCAATCTTGTCAAAATGAGTTGTGCTTCTGTTTCAATTAGGGAAAATTCCAAGGACTTTTTGTGCTGTTTTATATCGTTATTGCACTGCGTGAGTGGTGTGACGGAAGTTGAGGAGGCGCGTTCGTCTGCGTCGCAAATCACACCGACAAAACTCAAGAACGAACAAGACATCATTGCTCGGTATGTCTGTGATTCCACAAGAATAAACTCTGGTTTTAGATTTGATGTTACAGAGATATGGATAAGTAGATTTGTTTATTTAGAGAACGATGCAATATTTGCTTTTGACGTGGGAACATTTACTTCCGATCGGATATTGACGGTGTAAAGCTTCTCATCCAGTTTGAATTACTATTAAAATAGTTTTCTTTTTATTTCAACGTGTTAACTGGGGAATCTGGCACATCGTTAAGTAAGATATCTTACAATACGAGTTATTTTAAATCAACGGATGTAAACTTCTGTTTGTTATGGTACCAATTGTAGCTAAGTCCTCGTGCGTGACACAGATTATGGAGCGCAAGAGATAATTTCAGTTTTGGTGTTTCTTCATGTTTTTTAGTTTGTAAAGCTGCGTAGACAATATTTAACATCAACATATTTTTTTAAAACATTTCAAAGCGTTAAAAATATTGAACTTCCTTTATTAAAGTACAAACTTTGGCCGAGGAGTTTATTTACTTTCTTGTCGATTGTTGTGTTAAGTTGTAGATTTCAAAGGCGCTGTATTGTAATTTTATCAAACTTTGAGCGGCGTTCGTGCAAAAGTGCTAACAGATCCTAAAGATTTGAAGGCATAGACACAAAAACCAATGAGTGAATTGCCTTTGGTTAACATATCAGAGGATTTGAGGCACTACCGGTCAGCTTTTTACCTTGCTGAATTTGGATTATTTTAGACTTTTGGGTAAATGAGAAAAGTGTGTCTAGTTAATCGGGGCTCAATTCGCTCACAAATGAGCAGATATTTTAAAACTTGCTACATTTTGACAAAAGAAGATTCAATGTATGCAGTAATGATTAAGAAAGATTCATAGCCACCTAAAGGTCTGTGTAGCAAGAAGATGAAAAGTGTAAAATTTCGAGTTCTCGCGAAGTGAAATCCGAGCTTCAGGTAGGATGGACGTTTTTCGTGGCTTTCTGCCGTTATATCGAATATTTGAAAAAACTAACCTTATATCCTTCAGTTACTTACCTAGATCTTCACATTGACAAAGTATGAGCGAAATCGATTTTTTGACCGTGGCCACATTTTTGCAATTTTCTTCGATTTTTGCTGACATTCACTCTTAAGTTACTAACCGGTAAGTCACTGCATTGACCGAAACATAACCTCGTTTTGCAGCTTTAAGCGACTACCGTAGGGGCCCGAGTTCTGTACTCTTGATTGACGCCCAATCAATCGTACCCGCGTCGAGAGTAGAGAAAGAAGAATGGGGAATAAGTATTTTTTTCTATGGTCATAACTCGGTGATACAAACATTAGCATATTGTCTAACAAGCGACATCCCTGTCTAATGATCGGAAAGTCCGACTTACCGGCTGCCTTTCTCGCGCCTCTACTAGTAGATCAAGACAATAACTGAGACATATATTAAAAATATATCTTTATTGAAAGATGTGTCACACAATTGCATACATTTCAAAATAAATATTATACTGAGACAAAACAACAGTAGTATAGGAAGATATGGAAAGTGAATGACTTGTTTGATAGTTTCGAACTATCGGTATTTCAAATGTATCAAATAATATATCCTAACAAATAAACTATATCATCGAGTGCGTTATGTACTAATTAATATACAAAAAAGAAGAAGACGTAATCGAGGAAGCCGTCAGATGGATGCGAATTGAGTTTCTTGAGCCTTGGAAAATTACACTCCAGCTTTAAAATCTAAAGAAACTGATCCACAATTTTTTTTGCTTCGTCACGAGAGGATCTATAGTCTCAAAATCACTGGTAATGGTAAGACTGTACATTTTTATATATTTACAGAATTGTTCCAGGCTTCTGACCTAGAACAAGATGACAGTGGCTAATAAAAAAATATTTTCCTTGTTTTGTGAGCTGTAACTTTATATCAATCAAATTACTTTCTCGTGACATATGAATGCCTCTTTTCTGGCCTGCGTTGACCATGGCTTTCTGAGGAAAACAAAAAGCCTTTCGACTAGTAGAAGAAGAAACGCCAACCTACAGGTGGTATCACGCCTTTTGTGTATACTAGTATTTGTATCTATCGGTTGCAGTAGTGGTTGCCTATTAATAAAAACGTACATATTAGTGCTTTCTGTTCAAGTTAGCATTATAATTTCGTACTTCTAAATGACCTCACAATATCATGTTGCGTCGTCTCATCTTTGTCGATGTGCTATGGCCTAAGACTTTTCTTTGTCCAAAATGAAATTAAATACTTTTAATTATCTTGATTTGTTCATTTTACGTTGTCAAGGGACATTCCCAGTAGTGTATGTAGCAATAGCTTGGTTCTCCAGATGGCTTAAACCAGCTTGAAGTTGCTTTACAAGTGCAAATGTATCGCCTCACGTTTTCATGTACTATAGAAAGAAGATTATACTCCGCGGCATAATTGGTTGAACAAGATACTCCTAGTACTCTTTTACCCTGTTGAGGAAAAAAAAAGGTTTTTAAAGCATGGCAAATTACAGAAACAGGTAGCAAATGAAAGCTTTTATTTTTCTTTCTTCAAAAAATAATTTTCAGCGAGCGTCAAAAGGTATTCAGGTTCACCAAAACGCTTTACTCAGCCAAGTAGATGAACTGTACACTCTAGAAAAATAGAAGTTTGCTCTTATTCTAGTCAAATACTTACATTTGGCTCAGCCAAGCCTGCCGTTGTTGTTGTAGCACCTGGAGTTTTCTCTTCTGACACCAGTTTATAATTGCATTTGCTAAAGTCTCCCGATCCCTTGGGTCCTGGTGGTCCTATGGATCCGTTTCGTCCCACGGGTCCTTGACTTCCGTTAAATCCTTGAGGTCCAATAGGACCAGCCATCTTGCTAACGTTGTTGACCTGCGCAAGAAAGAGGTAACGTTCACTACATGCCCAGAAATGAGCAGATAGTCAGGGAAAATGTCTATTTAGTACAAGGGTCTAGAAAAGGGTTAAATTGACGGCCATGATTTTGTTGTTAAGAGCGTGTCCGTGTAAGAACCGACCACTCAAATTTTGGTGGAAAATGGATTTCCCTCATTTTTTCTACACAAGTCAAGCAACATATGCAATGAACGAAAATGGCCTTTATTTCGCCAGATTCGCTTTCTTTATTTTTTGACGAATTTTTTTATAGGCGAGTCGAAAACCACACAAAACCGGAAATTGAAACACCTAATTTTGGTCGTTACGCAATGCATGCTAAAAACTCGCACATTTAACAAAACAACCTACTTTTTTTCAGAATCACTAGATAATTTTTTCTTCTTTCCACAGAATTAAAAATATGCGTTTATCTTAAACACAAGGAAAGTTATGATTTTTTTCCCGAACCCTCTTAAAAACGTCTTTAGCATTTTTGCCAACATAGCCTCCAAACAAACAGATTTTTTTCAAAAGTGGGACCTCTACATGAATGACAACTGTTATCAGCTTAATGTAATAAGGCTAAGCTACAAATATCTGTATTAAAAGTTGTGGGCACTAGTAAGTTTGAAGCGCAAAAAATTCGAGCAAGTAGCTGAAAATTCAACGTTTTGTGTAGAAATGACGAATCTCGTGACTTAACTGAAATAAGTTTTAATTTTTGTCAGCGAATAGTTTGATGTTACCTGATAAGATTTATTGAGTTTCAACGTTTGGAGAACTCAGTGAGACTTATTTTACACCAAAAAATCGAGAAATCTTCGGAACTTTGCCTTGCTTTTGATTTCTAGCACTGATCATTCGTCACCTTTGCGGTAACGCATCACGCATTTTTGGTTGACTCAAGCGTTGATTAAAAATCTCGTATATACTATTTCCCACGAAATGAGAACCTTAATAGTTATATTAATAGCTATTCACACCAATTATTTTCCTTTTCTTGGTGTTATAGGTTTCTTATAATGTATGAGGAGTCATCGCTAAGGCCGGTAGTATAAACCGGTGTATGGAATAAACCTGCGTTGTGTCAATGTCAACACCATTAATTTTGTTCGTTTGATCGTTCACGAGTCTCTTTTCACCAGATACAGAGTTCTTGGCAATAAATGAAGCAGGAAAGCTTATGGAGAGATCTTTAGCTAAACTGATATCCGAAATTGAAAAAATAGAATGGGTGCATTATGGTTCATTTCACCGCAACATCATTGTAACTTTAATTATCGAGGAAGTTTGCCGGTGTTTCACTGTTTCTCAAAAAAGCTGAACCGGGTTTAACCAAAATGACCACTGTTATATGTTTTCTTTGCTTACTGGAAGTTGCATTAAGTACATTTACAAATGTAAAAGCTTTGAAGAAGCATAAACAAACTTCTACATAGCAAACAAGTTTCTTTCACTGCAACTGTTGTCACGCGTAACGCATTCATAAAGAAACACCCGATCAGTTGTAAAAGAGTTTAACAAATTAAAGTTAAATCAGTTAAAAAAAAATTTCTCCTTGGCAAAACAAAAAAAAAAGCAGTTTCTCTTCAGTGAACGTGAAAAAATAATTAATAACCATTAACCACCATGATATTGCCGAGCTACATTTCACATTCTGAAAACGCAGAGCGATGTTAGTTCAGTGACATCCTAACCACTGGAACTCTCGTAGATTGCTAAAAGTAAACTCGAAGGAAAAACATCGTCTGCGACTGATGTGATCAGTTTAGTTTAGTTATCGCTCAAGAAGCAGTTACATTCTTGAACAAAATAGGACAACTTCTGCACCAAATCCTTCTTCCTATCTTTCGAGTTGAACGCTACATCAAAGTGAAGCAAAATTGTTTTGAGCATTGTGACATTAAACTTTTGCAGTTTGTCTTCCTTGACGCATTTGCACAGGTCTGTAGTATCGTAACAGATGGGATGCTGCGGGCTGAGCTCTGAGGCAATATCAGCAAAGAGCTTCTCTCTTTCTTCTTCCTCCTCCTCTGCGTAGGCATCATTAAGATCAATGTGCTCGTTACCACGCCTCCTTCGCGCTGCTGCAAGGCGGGAAAAGAATCCCTTAACTTGGTTTTTGGTTAGCCATTCCTCTCTTCTGAAAAGTCGACTGTTGTTGTCATCTTTTGCGTTTCGCGTATCTGAAGCTACTTGCGATGGATCAGCTTTATCTCCTTTTTTTTCTCCAATATCAAATTTTGCTGTTAGGTATTCCTTCACTTTGGCAGAAAATCTAGTTGTCCCTCGCCGAGGACTTTGCAGCGCCCACCCTAGTGGAAGTTCACGTCTGGATCCTGCACTCTTACTTGCTGTTGCTGCACTGCTGTCAGCACTAGCAGACTTCTTTACCTGGTCAACAGTAGAGAATTTCTGAGCCCATTCTCTTCTAAGCTTGTCAGAGGTGGACTCCATTTTCAGTTTTCCTAGAGTGTGGTCTCCAAAGTCTAAGTGAGCTTCGAGATCGCCGAATTTTTCGAAGATTATCTGAAATCCAGATTCAGGACAAGGAAAAATCCCTTCCTTTTGGGCACCGCTCGCACGTGCCGACTTATATAAACGAGTATCCTTGAAAGGGAAAAAGTCCTTCACAACCACCAAGTCAGTAGAGCTTTGATGCCTTTTAAATACGCGATCAAAGGGAACTAATTTTCTCGCGCCAATTCCATATGACTTCCAGACGCGCACCCCACTTGTTTCACACGCAAAGTTGTGATAACTTCTGAATCCCTCAAAACCTTGAACATCGAGCGTCTTTTTACTGACGTCAGTGAGGCAGACACATGCTGATGTACCCTTTACATAGCGTTCCGAAAGTGCGCTACGCATATCATCTGCAGATAAAATGTCATGTCCTTCATTGCAGTATCTGCGTAAGGACGTTTTCATGGGGCACAGAATACGGTCGCAAACATCTTTACCATGTTGTGGCTCAGAATAGTCGTACCGCAGGATATGGACACCAATTCGTTCTCCAATATCTGTAACTGCAGCGACAAGGGAGTTGTTGTGATAGCACCCTGCCCCGTCAGAACGAAGATAAACAGATTCTATTTCTGGGTGTTCGGTCTTGATTGCCTTCAGGAGATTCTCAAGTATAGAACTAACAGCAAACCAATCTTGCTGGCATGAGTCGAAGAGGTGAGCATACGATTTCAGCTGCAGACTTCCAGAACTGGCATTGAATGAAATAACTGTGGAAATATGCCAGCTCAATCCCCTTTTGCCATACCAGTCACATTGCCTTTCTCGAAACTTCAACTGTAAAAATTTCATGGCCCAGTCCATAACTATCAATGCCGAACTGGAATCCTCCATTTTCAAGACGTCCTGTTTGGCTTCGTCCTGATTGACTGACCGAAGTATATATGCTTTCCACTGTTGTAAATCTGATCGTGCCCGCTCAAAGTCATAAAGAAGATCTTCTCGATGTTCTTGATTATACGGATTCCAAGATGAACCTCGGATTTCTGCCTCCACTTCGTGCAAGACTGCTTTCAAGGTCTGGCACTGGTCGCAGCTTTCAATATGCTGATGAGTACACACAGCCTGGAAATCTGGGTCACAACCATCACTTAGGGCCAGCTTTCTGCAGTGGTCGGCACAAGTTGACTCATCCGGCTTGCAGTGGATAGGATAATCTGTCTGCAGGTATTTCTTTGAGTCTCTCAACCTCCTTTTGCCATTGTTACACCACTGCTTGTTTCCTCCTCCTTTCTCTAAGTCGTCAATGATTCTCGCCACAGTCTAAAAACCAGCAGCTCCATTAGCAGCTATGTTGTCAAGCCCCTGAAGAGACTTACGCTGGGAGGCTTCCGGCACTTCTAAGATTTTGAATAAGGTTGATCGGCTCAAGGGTTCGAATTGCTCTTCTTTGCAAAATTCAAAATATTGATTGATCATGGTAGACCTTGCTACAGTTCGCACGACATTAGGCATTTGAATCTTCTCGCCACTATCAAGTTTGAGGATTTTATTGCCATATGTGACATCTTGATAAAAATGAGGACGATTAGCAAATTCCACGAAATGGTCCACCTTTTCCGTATCAAGGCGTACACGGTGTTTTTTCTCTGACACTGGTACTGTGCCAGGGCCATGGATCTTTGCGTGTGAGCGGGTCTGCTTTATTTACCAGTTTGAAAGTTTTCCATAAGGTGAATGGATTGCTTGTAGGGTTTTTGCTGGGTATCGAAAAGTATATAGGTTGAGAATTTGTTTCTTTAAGTTCTTTGATGTAGCATTTTTATACGCCGTCATTAATCTAATGCGAATCTAGTGCAAATGAGAAAATCTATCATTTGCATTAGATTCGGTACATGTGTAGGGGTAACACTAATCTGCGGAACTGCAGACCGCGGAACCTACGGAACCTGCGGAACCGCCGGAACCTGCGGAACCTATATTTTTTGTAAGAAAATAAAAAAAATAAAAATAAAAATAGTAATAATAAAAATGTCTACGAGTGGTTTAGTTCTTAAAAACAACAGAGAAAGAAAAAAAAAAAGAAAAGAAAAATAAAAACGGAGAAGGCAAACAAAAAAGATAGCGTACAACAAGGGGTATTTTTTGTCGGTCACCCATCCAAGTTCTAACCCGGCCGGATTGGGCTTAACTTCGGCGATCGGACGACGAGCACGCTTTCCTTGTGGTATCACACGCAGACAATACAAAGTATAAATGGCTCGCGTAAGTTGAAAAAAGCGAAATGATAAGCGAGAAATTACTAGAAATTCTAAAATTCACACAAACAAACATTAGCAACACGTGTTCCGTTTACGTTTCCGGTAAATTTCTTATTTCCGGTATCATAGTCACGTGGTACTGTAGTGCCACCAAAATGGCCGAATGGCGCTTCCATCTCAATGCTGGGTAAGTACAACAGTCATTTGCTGAGTTACATCGGTTGCATTTCACAAATAGACTGAATGCCTCCGACCTTGCTTGAAACAGGATGAAGAACTCCAAGCCTGAAGTGATTGATCTAACCAAGGAAAGGTAGGGAACTTGGGCTTTGCTTCAAGTCACGCACATGGCATGTGAATTGTTGACAGCATCTTCAGCTATTTATGTTCAAAAGTGATTTTCATTTATTAATTTTGCATTTCTTTTGTATGCAGTGATGTTACAATGTCAAGCCTTGAGAAAATTAACAGGTTAGAAAAGTCTTTTTATCAGTTTGAACCCAGTATGAACTGACGACGGTTGCCTTTTACCCACGTGCGTGTAAGATTGGTGATTGAATTGAAGGTTTAGACTGGTTCTAAAACTATATTAGCTGGTTTCTTTAAGTCGTTCGCATATATAGTTTATCACAGGTCAAAAGCCACTGTTGAGGTCTACTTGTAGTCTACTATAAGTACCTTTTGTATGTTTGTTTGTTTTTATTTATTTATTCTATTATTTATTTATTTATTTATTTATTCAGAACTTTGTTACTATCAAGCACCCGTCAATTCCTAAACGTCTTGACCCTGTCCACCATCCACGCTCAGTGAAAGGCAGAAAATGGAGCTTTGTCACAATTTAGATCAAAATATCACCCCATCAAACACCAGAAAGCCATTTGTTGTGGTACATACTTTTCTCACACTCAAGGCAACAGTCAGTTGAAAGGGGTCGCCTTTCTCTCCCAGAAGCTTAACACAGGCATGGAAAATAAATCCTTGTTTTCACTGTTACTGTTTGTGTTAATAGGTCAGATACATTGTGCATGGAATGTTTGTGCCTGTGCAAGTAATCTGTCTCTTTTTATGTTACTTAGTGGAAATACTGAGAAATTACAAGGTTTATCAGCTAAGAGAAAGAGTAAAAGGTATAATATATTACATTTTTATTACTGTTTTGCAAGGCTAAGTACAGACACAATTTGCCCCTGCTATGTTAAATGTACTTTTTACTGAGCACTGAAAGATGCATTTTGCCTGTGGCAAGTGTTGAGAGCAAACAGAGAGTGATATTAACCAAAGCAACTGTTTCCAAACTTTTACACTGCAAGTCAATCTTTAGTTATTCCAAAGTAACTGAATTTTGAAATTATTCATAAACCCTCTATAAAGCAATGGTTTTATTGTAGGGTCATGTTGAGTTTACAGGAATTAAGCACCATAATTGTTCAAGGGACAATGTACTGTTCTTAACCAGCAGTTATTAATTTTGTTCCTTTCTTCACTTTATATTTTTCTTTTTTTAGGGATGATGAGTCATGTAGTGAAAGTAGTGATAGTGAGAATGAACTTAATTCAAAGTAATGGCACAGTCGTGTCTGCCATCTTGAGTGTACATGTCTTAAAAAGATATGTATCAAGTGAATTGCAAATAAAGTTGTTGCAAATAAAGTTGTTATTGCTGCAATCAACATGAACGACTTCATCTTTATTTCTTAGTCTTTGACATGGTTACTTAAAAATGTAAGTTAATTCATTTTGCTTTCCATTTGCTAGTGTGTTTGAACTTCAGCGTGCCATGGATAGACTGGAGTCACCTTCCAAGAAAAAGATCAACAGGTATGCACGCATTTCTTTAAAGAATAGTAAAGAATAATAAATGTAACTGACCTCTTTCCAATGGTACTTTTCTGGGGAAAAGTAAATAAACTCTGAAACAAATCTGTTTTACCATATCAATGATAAACTTATGTAAATTCCCTGTAACGGAAATTTGTTCTGATGCTAACACTTTAGCTTGACATACCTTATATACCTAATTTCGCTATTTTGCAAGACATTAATTCGGGAATTTTTATTTTCGCCAATTTAATAGGCAAACAAGAAAAAGGGCTTTAACTTTCGCGACTCAGGCGCTTAAAACTTCTGCACTTCTTAACATTTCTGGAAAAAAATGGAACAAAAAAAAAACCCGCAAATTTGAAATTAACTTGTAAATATATTTCAACTCGGATACACAATGTTTCATTAGTTTGCGTCAATAATGTTTCTTAAGTCATCTTGCAAATCTTGCAATGGATCTTCTGGTGTCAGTTCCTTTGAGCCACCCTGTATATGTTGATGTTAGAAGATGTTAATATTTTTTGTGATTTGAATTTTCTATATGGGCATTAAATTGGGCGTATTTAAAGTTTGCAAGATTTTTATTCCCGGTCTTTAATTGTGCGATTTATTTATAATCACGAAGAACGCCAACTTAAAGACCCAAGAATGTATGTCATGCATGGCGTAACAACAAACAAGGACTTAATAGTGCACTACGATTCCACTTAGTCCACTTACGGCTACTTTTTGCCTTTTTTCATTAATTGGTAACTTCATTTAAAATTCTTGATAGGGAACCATTAGCAAGTGGTTCACAAGAAGAAACCGAAAAGTTTAAAGAAGAAGAAAATGAAGAGGAAAGGTACTTAGCTTTTTAAGTTTTGTTTTCAATATTTTCCCTGGAATACTTGTACCTTTTTTAATAGGCATAGTTTTTAGACGTAAAAAAGTTTTATTTTATGAAAAGTCAAAAGTGACATCATTACAACACGATAAAAGGTGCTGTAAATTGTTGAAATGAGTTCTTTCTTTCATTTATTGGCAGTGACACAGATTTTTCCCGAGAAGTAACATCGTGGATTCCAGATGAATCTGAGTCACCTGTTTTATACAAAAACTCAAAAGAAACGCCTTTCTTTCATCGAGGAAGCAATCCTGACATTTCCCTGGATGATGTTATTGACATTCTGTTAATAGAACATTCTCATGAGTATGTGTGTATGAAGCAGCCAATGCATGTCCAACAAAATGCAGTTTTTCTGATTAATACCAGTGCTGTCCGTTTGCAAGACCTACCCACGGACGATAACGGAACCTACCGTAATAACGGTACACGCGTGTGGACATATGAAGTTCAAAGAAAAGCAGATGGAAGCCTTAAGAAGACCATGCTTGCAAAACAGGCAATGAAACCTGATGAACGACGAACGTTTGGCAAATATGTGACCATCAGAAGAACATATCGTAAGAATAAATCCTGTGAAGATTTTCAGCAAATCATAACATATGCAGAGGAAAATGGTAATGTTGTCAACAATCTAGCAATAATGCAGTACGTCTTCAAGGGAAAGGAGCGCACCTTCGAAATCGTGGCACACGGTAATAAGAAAGATAAAACGGTCCCTTATCTTCCCGTGAATCTGACGACACGCGAAAAAATCAAGGACTGTGTTCGTCATCAAAAGCCAACTAAAGCTATGGGGAAACTTAGTCAGCAAACGAACATGATCAACGCTGAAAGTAGTGCAGCTATGGCTCGAGATTTAAAGCAAATACAAAACATGCGTAGCTCTGTGAAGGAACAAGAGAAGAAGGAGCAAGGGATACCCGTTCACGAGGCAAAAAGAGACAAGCTGCATAGCATAATGATCATGGCTGCCGAAGAAGAAAGTAATGGTGAGGAGAAATTTGTCCATGGTATCACAGCTTGGCCCGAGCCAATGTGTATCATTGGTTTCCCTTATCAGTTCCATGACGTGTCGCGATTCTGCTCGGGTCCTCTTCAATATTATCCTCTGGGAATTGACACGACCTTTAATCTTGGGGAATTCTATGTGACCCCAACTGCGTATAAGAGTCTTATTCTAGAGAACGTTCTCGACAAGAAGTCCCCGACATTTGTTGGTCCAACACTTATCCACATGACCAGGAGCTACAGCTCATATTGCCATTTGGCCGCAAAATTAAGAGAAGTCGATAACGGCATTGCTGACTTAAGAAGTGTGGTTACCGATGGTGAGCCTGGATTGATCAAAGCACTAAGTGTCTTCTATCCCCAAATGCCGCTGCTACGTTGTACACGTCATTTCAGAGGGAACTGCAAGGAACAACTGAATTCTCTGGGAATCAAAGGGGAGGACCAGAGATATTTCCTTGACTGTATTTTTGGAACTTCTGTGGGTGGCGTTTATCACGAAGGTCTTCTGGATTCACAAGACTCAGAAACTTTTGACGCACTTCTCATGTCTCTCGAAGATGAAATCAAGACGCGGGAGCTAGACATCAGACCGGCCGGAAGCAGTCCTCAGTTTTACACGTGGCTACAAAAGCATGGTTCCGTAATGAAGAATTCACTCTCCAAAGAGGCCAGGCGAAATGCAGGGTTAGAGGTTGATGAAAATATCACGACTAATCCATCTGAAAGTGTCAACCACGTCCTTAAAGAAGCTGCTGCATACGAAGAAATGTCTCTTCCCGAGTTCATTGCTCTTTCAAAAGCGGTAGGAGAGAGTCAGCGACAAGAACAGTTGAGAGCAGTCATTCGAAAAGGCAAATACCGATTTAAGCGGGAATTCGCATTTCTTGAAGTAGAAGAGGCGAAGTGGATGCACGAAATGAATCAGGATCAGCGGCAGCGCCATCTTCAACTGGTCATGAAAACAGAAGTAGATGCAGCGAGAAGTCTACCAACGACCAACTTGTCATCCTACTTCGCCGTTATCAGTTTCCTATTCGCAAGCACAACTGACACACATTCCAGGAACTGTTCTAGGCTCGATTTGGAGCAAGGCTTCAGAGTATCTCGCAACTCCAAACGCTGTAGTTCAGGTGCCATCTGAAGAAGAAAGTATGATACGGTTCTCCGTTCACAGCCGGTCTTCAGCATGCCCCAATTCAGTCACTCTGACAGAATATGGGAAAATGAGCTGTACCTGCTTAATGTTCAAATCAAGCCCAAATGTATGTTCTCATACAGTTGCCGCAGCGCAGAAATCGAATCTTTTATCCAAGCACTTGGAATGGGTGAGGCAAGCAAACAAGACGGCAAGCATATATGATATTTCCACTTCGTATGTAAACAAACGGGCCGCTGGACAGAAAGGAGGAAAGGCACGGAGGGTGCGACAAGCTACGCAAATAGCACCGGCAACGTCAGTTTCTCCAAACGAATGGTTACTTGGCGCAGACAAAGCGAACACGACCAGTATGCAACATGCACTGTATTGCGCCCCCGCTGAATCGTCAGGGATGATTTTCGTGACACAACCACAACAGCAGCTAAGTATTGGTCAGGCATCGTCACGTTTTCCTGCAACAATGACCCAGCAAGTAACGCTACAGCAGCATTTCACTCCACCTCCCTCCGTAATAGGCACTCCCCCAGAAAGGTCACGTTTTCCTGCAACAATGACCCCGCAAGTAACAGCACAGCAGCATTTCACTCCACCTCCCTCAGTGATAAGCACTACCCCAGGAAGGTCACCATGGCACAATAACAATCCCTTCGTCGTCTTGCCATTAACAGCAAGGGTCAAGAAATGCTCTGGATGCCATCTTCTGTTTCGCGATCCTATGGGCCCACCTTTCATCGGCCTCGTAGTGCAACATAAGGAGAAGGATGTCTATACTGATAAAACTGGAGTGCGAAGGCTTTCCAATGAAGCTAATCACTACTATCATTGCCAGTTTGCCTGTATTGCTGTCCGCCATCCATACTTCCATGCCGGCTACCTACAAATCGGACCAGGGACATTGATTGACTCAGCCCAAGCCAGCGAGATCCGTCGGCAGTTTGGCGTGAATCTGGCGTGAAGGTTCAACCGTTTCTCTGAAAATGTACCGCCCTTAACACAACCGCACTTTTAACCTGCGAAAAGAAACGTTCATGTTTGTAATACACCATAGGCAAAAAGATGGCGTCACGCGTTGAATTCTGGGTTAATCGATCTGTCGGCCCCAAATTTACGTTGTGTGTTTGTATGAAAATCTGATGGAAAAAGCTTTCGTAAAACATAATAAATTATGAGCAATATGAATAGCAAAGAAAAGATAAAAGGCAAATGATTGTATTCAACAAATTTCATTTATATAGCTCCGGCTAGAAATAGTCCAGTTGCGTTCTCAATTTTCCATACAATTGTCTATATCTTTCCCGCAAGCTTGGTGAGGCAAATTTATGGGGAACGAAAAGCGCGACTAGACGCTTTCAACTAAATCCCTCATATTTGGTAGACACTATCTCTAGCCTAGGACATTAACTTTGCTATTGAGAAATTGCTCAGAATTTATTTTTTATTGGGCTTCAGATTCCCATACCAACACAGGAAATTTGGGGTCGGCTGGTCGATCTAACTTAAATACAACACCCGGCACCATCTTTTTTGCGTATCTTGGTTTGTGTTCGCGATATTCTAAGCTCTCAAACAATATAAATTTTTACCGAGTCGTATAAACTACTGTGTTTCGGCCATTGTAACTTGATTAAAAATAAGAACGAAGCCGTGGTGATAAACATTTCAAATAACGCATTTTTATCAGACAAGTCAAGTAAAAATGCGTTATTCAAAATGTTTATCACCGCGGTTTCTTTCTTATTTTTCACCATGTTTTGGCTTTTCATGCCTAGCACGGAAATCTCTTTCTGTTAAAACCCCGCGCATTTCAATTTCTAGTTTTTGCTATGAGGTTTCTTAAGCAAGCCTGAAGTAAAGTTTGAAACAGACCGTAACACCCGCTTAAATCGTTTAGGTTTGCCGAAACTAAGACAGGAATCACGCATTTATGACTTAGTGGTTCCCACGTGTCATTTTTACTAAGTCGACTTAAGGGATTACTTAGTCGGACTGATGGTCTAATGTGAACCCAATAAAGTCAAATTGATAGACTTGTTCCGCACGAGAACCTTACAGATGTGAGAGCTGTAAATTTCCACTTCGTGACATAGGGCATACAAATTAGACTGACAAGCGTTTCCAATCACGTCTTGTCTACCGTTTTGTTTGTTATTAAACACAGCAAAGAGTTACCTGTCTAACTTTTATGCCTAAGATCACGAAGTGGAAATTTACATCCCAAGGTTCTTGTGCGGAACAACTCTCATAAGCACTTGCCCAAAGGTTATGGCCGCTCGTTGCGTTTACATCTGTTGTTTGAATTTGTTAATGATTATCTGTAGATAGTTAAAACTTGGCGTGTAATAATTAGAAGATAAATAATTTCAAACTGTTTTGGGATCAAATTTACCCACAAAGTTATTTTATGTGACACTTAACCTTAATTATGTATCTTATTTTATTTCTTTGATTGTCAGGAAAATAGATTTCTAATTGACGTTAATCAAATAAAAGTTGTGTTTATGGTTATGGTACAAGGGTATGAAAGCAGTATCATCACAGCAAGCACCGTTATTACGAACAAAGGGTCACCAAAATGATACAAAACTTTCATTTGGGCAGTGGTTTT
>JAEMWC010000018.1:1107500-1110000 GCA_016490735.1 Pachyseris speciosa | reverse complement strand
ATCTTCTACTCCAACTCCGGGTTTGACTAAGGAAAACACTGTGGGTCAGCCATACTAAGTGAAAATCACACAGTTTCTTCTTACCTTTTCTGTGATAGTGGTATTCACTTCAACTAGTGAGGCTAACAAAGAAGCATCAGCGGATTGAAGCAAAACTGCGGTCAGGTTCAACTGCGGAAATATACAAAATTAAAACATTGCTAAGTTGGCAATTCTCGTCGTTTTAAGCAGCGAATCACAGACCCCAAGCATAAATCGTTCTATGCATTACATTAAAAGATGCCACAAGCAGCCGAACCAGAGTTTTGCTATTCGCGAACAGATAGAATATAAAGTAAAACGGTAAATCAAAGAAGTTCATTTTCTTCTACATCAAAGTACAGTTGGTTGAAAAATTTTTGAAAATTACGTAGTTTCTGTTGTATTACCTGATCAGTTAAATTATCCTTTACTTCTGTCAACTTATCCGAAAGAACAACTTGGGATGTATTCAGCGTAGTCCACACCCTGTGAAATTCTCTTGTCGTAAGATTTTCTGCCGACCACAATGCAGTTAGCTGTTGCCAAGATGCTTTCTTTGCATCCTGCCGAGTAGCGTTCAATAGGATCTCTAGGTCTTGAAGGTTCCTTGAGTGCTTCTCCTGCAGAAAACAGGCACCAAACATTAATACGCTCTAGGTCTGCAGCTGTAAGTGTATCATTCAAGGGAGAAACGTTGGGAAACTATTCTAAACGACAGAAACGAGTGTAAGAATCCAAGTTAGAACATGCTTATTAAAACGAATGCTGTGGAAATCGGAATTGGTGAGAAATAAGCCCAATCGGACAATATCTCTGATTTTGGACCTCGTCAACCGAATTTTTAAGGGCAATATAAATTATTTGACCTTTTGCTGATATAATAATCCTGCAGGGGCAAACTATCTCTGAATATGTTAAATTTAGGAACGCCCAAAAATCCTTACTGGTCTGCATTTGCTGCACTTCTTCACAAAAAACAGTTTACTTACCAAGACTTCTTGAGTGTTGTTAGACTTTTGCTCCTCGCTTTTGATCCTGGTCTCAAGACTCTTAGAGTGGTGAGTCACCTAGGATTAATAAAAAAGATGAGGTTGCTATGGCGTCATAAAAAGTTCCATCTACGGACCCTATAAGGTACTATAACTTTTTCTCTGCCCTTCCTTATTGACGGAAAGTGAGCCTTTAATGTTTGTCTTCAATTTCCCTAAGAGCTGGGTTGAAATAAGATGGATGTGACTACTTATATTTACGTGATAACAATTTAAATACTGATATTAAGCCTTGGTTCCACACACAGTTTACTTACGTTTTCCTTAAATGACTTTAAGAAAGTCGTCAAGTCGGTGCAAGAAAGGAGTAACGTTCACTACATGTCCAAAAATGAGCAGAAAGGTAGGAAAAATGTCTACGTAGGACGAGGGTCTAGAAAAGGGTTAAGTTGACGGCCATGATTTTGTCGTTTAGTGCCGAAATGAGAAGACAATTGTAAAGCAAGGGTAGAGTCTGCAACCGAAGGAAAAAAATGATTTTAACCCTAGTCCTAGGACGAGCTTTTTGTAGTTTCCTAAATGCATGGTTTCAGGGTTCTCCTTTTGTGCAGGCATCACAGGCAATTTTCGTCACCAGTATAAGCAACAAATTCGTCATCAACTCTGACTTTACCATAAAAAAGATACCAGAGGGATGTCGATAACTTTGTATGATTTCTTCCCCTTGTCGAGTCTTCTACTCCAACGCTGTTTGACTAAGGAAAACACCGTGGTTTTAGCCATACTAAGTGAAAATCCCACAGTTTCTTCTTACCTTCTCTGTGATAGTGGTATTCACTTCAACTAGTGAGGTTAACAAAGAAGCATCAGCGGATTGAAGCAAAACTGCGGTGAGGTTCAACTGCGGAAATATACAAAATTAAAACACTGTTGAGTTCACAATTCTCATCGTTTTAAGCAGCGAATCATAGACCCCAAGTAAAAATCGTTAGATGTATTACATTAAAAGATGCCACAAGCTGCCGAACCAAGGTTTTGCTATTCGCGGACAGATGGAATGTAACTGAAGTAAAAACGCGTTCCAAACTAATTTTTGGTATTACATTTTAGAGAAATTCCGTGCAAGATAACAACAACGAACTGAAGAATTTTGCCAATCCGTGCGAAGTAGGGCATTTCATGGGAGGAAATTTGGTTTCCGTCAAGTTCATAAGAGGCACAATTTAAAATATGACAATTCCGTCAAAATCGCACTATTTTATTCCATTTTGAGCAAGCCTAATAACAAGAATACAGTCTACTTTTTTAGCGCGATTTTGAGATTCCGAGTTAAGAAAAAAAATTCACTCCCGTATAAAGAAGCGATTTTCAAATTCCGCGTAAAATTTACGCGCACTTTTTTGGCCAAATTTAAATGTTTTTTGTTGAAACGTCTGACATTCCTTGGTTCAATTAACGATTCCGACTGATATTGCAGTTTTACTTGTAAA
>JAEMWC010000018.1:1032500-1102500 GCA_016490735.1 Pachyseris speciosa | reverse complement strand
TCATAAAGAAGAGAGCTACCCTATAGTATGTATATTTTGAGCTCGAGATTTCTATCGCGTGATAGCTGATGAGGGCGCAGCCCGAATCAGCTATCACGCATAGAAATCGAGAGCGAAAAATCTAATTGTTTCAGTATAAATCGTCTAGTCGCTCTAAACGAAACAAGTAAAATATCTAAATCCTCCTCACAGACACTCAGAAAACGCGAAGAAACAGCCGCCATTTTGTTGACATCCGTTACTCACTATCTAGACTTTCTCAAAGTCGTTCGCTTGGTTTTCTGGGCTCGCTCGCGCTCGTACGATCGCGCTTCGCGCTCACTGTCGCGCTACGCGCTCAAAAGCTCGACTTGTGAGCGAGTCTACTCACTATCTATCACAGAATATAGATTTATACTACATAACTATAGAAACGGCCGTAAACCATATATGATTTCGGTTAAATGTTTATTTGGCTTGGTACGGTTAAATGTTTATTTGGTTTCTGATTCGTTCGTGGCTATACATAGCTTTAGGATCAGACAGTCTATATGCTTAGATTTAACAAAAAAAGAATGGCTAAATTTGGACTAATGACAAATCCGGCTTCTTTGTAACCTTGAAAATCGTTGTTACTATATATAGTTTAGCTGTCATTTACTTAATTAATTGATAGTTACTTTTATAGTATCTGTATTCATCGACAATCAGAAAAAAAATGGTTTGGTATCTATACCAACGTTACAAACCTATCACGCAGAAAGGAATTTTAATTTCCCTAAATAGCTGAATCCTCTTATTGAGCCTAATTTTGTAAAGTGAAATACTTGACTGTCAATCTTGACCTAGAGAGTACCCTGGGCTTTTATTGCAGGCTGAGCTGCTAAGAGTGCCTATTGACTGAAAGTAAAGAACTCAGACAGGAATTTTAATCTGATGTCCCTTAATATAGCTGAATGCTCTTACCGAACATTACCTCTCCTACTTCCCCTACTTTAATGGAATTAATTCCATCATTGCTTTTAGTCTCATGACCTAAAAGTTATATACTGGTTCGCGGGTTCTGGGCCATTTTACATCCCAACTAGTACTAATTACGAAACAGCTCATCTTAAAGACAAAGAGAATAATTTGTCCTTAAAAAGGCTATCCTTATGTTGCTGTACCTGTTGCTGCTCCAGCTGTGTCTTTAATCTTTCTATTTCGTCAAGAAACTGTCAATGGTCAGATTTAAACACAGTTACTACTGAAGCCTGTCACTAATTAGTACTGTCACTGAGGCTAAGGTTACACTGGCTAACATTTCAGAGAACGTTCTAGGAATATTTGTCGGCTGTGATTAACGTCTTTCTGAGGGAGTTAACTTATGTTTGGATATAGGTGGCTTTCCGGTTTGAGTAAATATAGAATCCAGGCAACCTATGTGATAGAATACACCTCAATTAAGCAGCAAACCAGTCATGCTAGTTTAGTTTTCTTCAGTAAGTTTTATAGAATACGCACTTCACTGTTAGTCCATATTAGTTCAAGGGATACTATTCAATATAACTCGAAAGAGTATCTTTCGGTCGTAAAAGTCAAACTTAAAGAGTAAAAGAATTTAGATAATGCAGTCTTGCAAGAGCTTGGAACCATCGCAGTTATGAACGCTATTGATTCTCAGAGGTTCAATTCATAAATAAAAAAAATTGAAACTGGTTAATTTTGTGGTTCAGTCGGGGTCTTAACGAACGTGACAGTGAGGCGTCGAAGAAGATGGAACGTGATGTGCTTCTCTTACCATTTGTTTTGTTTCTTCGTTGCGTTGCTCCAGTTCCAGTATTCGTCCTTCCTGGTGAAATAAAACAAACGAGACCTGTTAAACTCCGTGGAACGCGTGGTTTAGTTGCTTGGTCTACCAAAAACATAAGTCGCACGCTTGTTTATGATCTAGCCTTAGACTTTGCATCGTAAATCCGAGACATCGTGTCCAGCAAAGCCCTTCATAACATTGAAACATGGCTTCTGCTTACCCCTGATAAATTACGTATTCAATTTAGACAACGAATTATATTTGAAAAGACGCGCGGTGTTGGCCTTCACATTGTTCCATGGCAACCAACCTAGCCATGGTTTTTTTGTTGTTTGTTGTTGTTGCTGTTGTTGTTGTTTTGAAAGTTCTAAACAAGTTATGAGAGCAATCCAAAATCTCTGTATCCAGCGACTTTCCTGTATTTACATTAAGTCAAATTACCAGTCTTTTGTCCAATGTAGTTATGTTCTCCGAGAACCTTACTAGACTATCGTCATCCGTAGATTTCATCGCACTTGTACCAGCAACCGCTAAGACGAAATAAAACACGGTTGAGTTTAATACAGTCAGTTATTTAAAGATTCCATTCCACAACTTTTACCAAAGCGAACACTTCTATAAAAAAAAAAGTATACTTCAGAGGGAAACTGGTTTGTTATATCGAGGGTTCGTTATATCGAGGTCCTTTTTCATACATTTTCAAAGATGGGGCTGAAGAATATAATTCGTTATATCGGGGACTTCGTTCTATAGAGGTTCGTTTGTGAAGTGTTATCTAAACTGAATGAAAAAGGTGTTGTCAGTTCTACTAAAAGAAATAACATTCCTTTGAAAACAAATTTCACGCCCTCCAGATATCCCATACCAAATTATAGGCATCGCATGATTAGACACAATTTGGACTTCTAAGCTTTGACTTCAGGTTAGTTATGGTGTCGCTACACGCTTCATTTTTAGCGGTTGAACCGCATGCATACAACCCAAGATGGCTGTTTGATGTTAAAAGGCAAAGCCCATGAAGTAGGATTTTGGGGGAAAGTGCGGAATATGGAAAGTTCGGTTTGGCTATACAATAAGACCCACTTTGGCCTCTTCAGGTGCAGTGCAATCCAAGTCCTAAACTTACGATGAAGCACCTATCAGATCAGTTAAGATTGAACTTTAATTATTGTGAGGAATGCGGCACTCGGTTCCTTTACATACATACATAGATACATACATACACACACACACACACACACACACACACACACACACACACACACACACACACACACACACACACACACACACACACACACATACATACATACATACATACATACTTTATTTAACAACGCAGGTTAAAAAGATGGCAGCAAAAGCTGATGTGGGCCTGCTATGTATAAATAAATTACAAAATACATTAACTATGTGATGGAACTGTAAAAGTAATTACAATAATAATTGTTCATATTAAGTCAGATATAGGTTACAAATACTATTTAATAAATAAATATCTAAAATAACTCTAAAAATATGTAAAATCATCAGTGTTTTTAAATGTAATGGTAGAACTACAACCAAAAGATATTCTATCATTAGATTTAGAGTGTTTTTTAAGATTTGCTTTAAACAATGCAAAAGAAGGTAAAGACTTGATCTTAACGGGTAGACTGTTCCAAATTATGCTGGCTCGATGAATGAAGGAATTTCCGGCCATGAACAAATAAAACTTTCCGGACGACATATTACATTTCAACTGTCAGTCAAATCCTTAGCAACCAGAAATGAAAGTAGCATAAATATTATAGTGACAGAACTTTCATGAAAACGGCAGTAATTGAATTGAAATGTTGATCTCGCGTGACCTTCGTAATTCCCGGTGTATGTTTATAGTGCTTAGTTCGTCTTTTATCTATGGAATGTGCTTGCTGTCACTGTATTTAGGGCACGGACGTCAACGAGCAAAGCCACCCCATATGTCCATTATCACCATATCATAAACACAAAGACATCAAGAAAAAAACACCTCGCACTCAACACAGTTGATGACACACAACTGCAGTAAACATCTTATAGTTCTTTCTCGAAGCTTGATCTTCCCAAAAACGTGACTTCGCAGAACATTCTTTTACCTTCCCATCACGAAGTGTTCGGACCTTTTATGCTCATTTTCTGATTCCATCTGAACTGCATTTATGAGAATACATGAGGTTTAACCTGTTAGAAGAGAGCATATGAGCTTTTGGCGACATCAATGTGCGGTACCTTATCACAAAGTTACAAATATATTATCACTCACGACTCGAGCCGATGCAAGCAAGCTTAAACTCAACGACAGGAGATTGTTATTTTGTGCTGGAAATGACAAGTTGATCCACAATAGGTCTTGGCGCAATTAGATTTTTTTCAGGAAATATAACAATTAAAATACAATTCTTGTATTGACTATGTCCTTAAGAAGGATCAATAATCCATCTTCAACTTTTCGCTTCTGTTAAGGATTAGCCTACAAAAAACAGCACTCTTCACACTGTTTACATTGAAAGGCCATTCCAGACGATGATTTTGTAAAAAAATACAACTGACCATCGACCAAATAAAAAAGTATTGCATTTTTCAATTCTAAAAACAGGGGCACCCAACGAGCCAAATCAACCAAAAGCTGTAGAAAGGCATTTTCAGCTACTTTGTGGTGTTTGAATTCTGTTTTAAGTGATGTTTTCATAAGCTAGAAGAAGTTCATCTGTTCGGATTTTTCGATTTGCCCGAAAATTTTAGGGAACAAAATCTTTCTTTGAGAAAATGCAAGCTGAAATGAACTTTCCACGAACTTCCTAGGGAACTATTTTCTTTTCGAAAATGCTAGCTGACGTTTTTGACCGCCAAAAACAGCAGTTACGACCTTTCCGAAAACCTCAGGGGCTATGATTTTCCAATTTCGAATCTTTTAGGCCACGTTTTAGTTACGAAAATTCGAGTGCACTCTTTAATCGACGCCGAAAAGGCAAGGCGAATTACCCTCCACCGAACAGATATCTACCGAAACTTGTCGTTGGGTGGCCCTGTAGAAAGCGAAATTATGACAGGGGCACCCAACGACAAGTTTCGGTAGATATCTGTTCGGTGGAGGGTAGTTCGCCTAAGGCTTTCGGCGTCGATTAAAGAGTGCACTCGGATTTTCGTAAGTAAAACGTGACCTAAAAGATTCGTAATGTGGCAATCACAACCCCTGAGGTTTTCGGAAAGGTGGTAATTGCTGTTTTTGGCAGTAAAAAACGTCAGCTAGCATTTTCGGAAAGAAAAAAAGGTTCTCTAGAAAGTTCATTTCAGCTAGTATTTTCTCAAAGAAAGATTTTGTTCCCTAAAATTTTCGGTCAATTAGCATTTCAGCTAGGAAATCCGAACAGATCAAAGTTTTCTAGCTAACCAAAACATCACTTTAAACAGACTTCAAACACTATAACGTACTTAAAAATGCCTTTCTACAATTTTTGGCTGGTTTGGCTCGTTGGGTGCCCCTGTTATGAGTGCTTTAGGGTCGGGAAAATGAGACAAAGGGCATTCCATGCCTAAGAGGTGATCAGTTTTCCGCAACAAATTCATGTGATTATTGAAAAGTACGCTCGTGAACGGCTTTTGAAAAAAAAAATCAATAGAAGGGCCTACGACACCTTTTTTTACGGGAGTCGAGAAAACATATTTAAAGCAACTATTGATAATAACATAGGTAACCCCGAGAAAGAAGTTTGTTTGAGATATTAAAATAACTGAAGAGAAATATCCGTCAGATAAACATAACACGCATACCTAAACTCGATAAGGTCCTGTGGAACCGCACTTATGTGGGATCAACGACCGCTTTCCGTGTTCCTCCCATACCCCCTTCATGGCTCTTCTATTCTTATTCATGTTGGACCCTTGCGACAGACAGAACTGGCAAAGTCCCGGAAATGGGTCTTAAGGGTATTTTGCACGCAAAAACATCGAAAAGCAACAGTCTGGACATGCCGGTTCCCATGCAAAATGGCTCGGATTCAACCATTTTCAAGGTTTCTTGTAAAATCGTGCTGGTCTAGAATTTTCAACTAATCTGAATTGTCTTCCTCACTGTAGTAATTGCCGAACAAGGTATGACGTTTGATTCCTTTGGGGCCGCAAGATCATAAGGACCGCCGACAACCTTTCTCTGTGATCAACAGTGAATCTTAGAAATCATTCGCCTTGCAAATGGTGATGCCCAGCTGAAGTTGAGCCGTCTGGAATTGGGCGGTCCAAGCCATCCGGATTTTGATAAGGCTAATCTTGTATACGTATGTCCCTTATAGAATTTCATACCAGAGTAAGTTTAAGCCATACTGCCAGACGGAAATAAAACTACACAGATCATAATAAAAATGGGTTTGTCTCACCTGCCTGAGTGGTTTTGGCCATAGATAATCATTCCTTCTGGTGTCAAAGTTATGTCAATCTGTGAAACTATATTTTCCTTTGGATTTAAGTACCTTAAATCCAAAGCAATTTCCGCTTTTTACTGTTATAAAACTAATTTATCAGCCACATGCAAGTAAACTGGTGTAACAACAGAGAAACCTCGAATATATCGAAATCAAAAGCCAGAAATCAAACTACAGTCAGAACTCTTGCTTCTTTGAATCAAATGGTACTGGAAGCTTTTGAAAGGAAACTCATAGCAAATTTGGGGAAATGAATGAGCAGTCGGACAAAGAAATCACTGGAAAACATTTTTGTTCTTGAAGGCTGGACGTGGCTACCCCTTTCTTAGGAAACCGGCATGGATTTTTTTGCATTTTGGTTAAATAATTAGTTAAAATTGATATGTTATTTATTAATAATTAATATTCTTATGGTCATTACTTCAGCCATTACCTTGGTTGTCTCCACATGAGCAGTTCCTTGTCCCAACAGATCCAAAGAGAATCAGCAATGTTAACACCAGTGAAACAATCGAAGTGAAAAACACAGCTGCTAATAAGAAAACCAGTTTCCCACTAATTGATGTCTTTTCCTTGAAGTTATCGCCCTTGAGGCTTTTAACGTCCCACTCGCATTCTCTCACAACATTAATATTCTCTCTCTTAATAGCTACCCTGTGTGGACCGTGGGCTACTTGCGGGGGTTCCATTAACTGCGCTTCCAAGTCTTCTTCATCGACAGATTCCACTGGTTCATTATATCGCTTAAATGATGGATTACGGACCACAGCTCCTCGAAAGTCTTTTCTAGGCTTTGGTGGACGGTTAGCTGAGTTTGGACGATGGGGAATTTTCGTTTCTTCGACGGTCCATGCTCGTTGCGCTGGTATTTTAGTCTCTTCCAACGTCCACGCTCTGTGAGGATGGACTTTATATGGACGAATGAACTCCATTGTGGGGGTAACTCAATCGATAGTCTTTTCCCACCAAGTTAAGGTTTTGTTTAGACGTTCAGGTAAACAGTTTCTAGCTCTTAGAATCACCGCTCCATCTGCCACTCTGTCACTGACTCTGTTACATACCTTTGAGCGCGGCAAAACACCTAGAAATGTAAGGCGCGAAATAGTGACCACAGAATCACCAATGAATGTGACCCAAGAGATAACATGACGTAGCCGCCTCGATATTGGATGATAGCATCAGGTGACGGAAAGTTTATCACAGATCCATGTCCGGCCCACTGCCGACAAACCGGATAAACGGGATCGTTTTACAGTTAACAGCAAAGGTATTTGGACCCATAGTGTGTAGATAACTCTTACTGAATGATTTTTGAAAGGTCTCCTGCTCTTTATTTTTAGCACCCACTAAGAAAATGTTTCCAATCCAGACTTCCCGTTGGAGCAAATTCACAGGAAACACTCAATACGCTCTCTACGTGAGGGTCCCGGTGAGAAACCGATTACGTGACGAGAGAGCGCAAACCAACAGGGAAAAATAATGAATTCTGAAGAGCTAAAATAACGTAATAAGGAATATTTTACATACACGTACGCCCAACAATCTTTTCAGTGATTACGTGGTCAAGTTTTCTTTAAATATTTGTAACCACTGTGTACATTAAATGTTTACAAACTATACAGTGGCGAAAAAATGTCGTGGTGCACTGTATAGGAATCTAGACCTCCCGTACTGTTAATAAAAGGAAACAAGGCAACAGTTTTGGCTTAATTCTGAACAGCAACTCACGAAAACTTTGCGTGAGACCGCTTGCCTTCAAGTGCTTTTGTCGAGGCTAAAATATGGCCCTCTGGTGAAACTTTTACAGGCTTATTAAACTTTTCAATGTTGCAGCTCACTATTTACTTTTTCTTTTGTTGGAGTTTGCGTCGACCTGTCGAATCTTCCTCCCTCTTATGAATTTATGAATAAATTAGTTTTCCATATCACTGACCACTTCTTAGTCTGACGTCCGTGATTTTCGCTTGCTAAACTGTGATATACGCCCAGATCACGAAATAAAATGTGCTATTTAGTGTGCACTTAGGTACATTATGAGTGCAGCCTTGATGTCACTTTTCACAGTCTAAAAACGGATTGTTCTGTTGTTCTCATCCCGTTAAGGACCCTTAAGGTGCTTAAGCTCCGAGCCCGGAGCGACAGGCCTCAGCCAGGAAAAGCGAAAGATTTTTAAGCTAAAAATACCGTACATAAAATTTTGGATGACAAAAAACTTTTTTGATTTTACTGATTATAACAAAAAGTCTTAACATCGGTTTTTTCATATTGCGACGTAGGTTCAAAACTTATAACAACCTCAGCTTGGTGCTTTGGTCACATTCCTGTTCAAACTCACACCAGACAATCAAATTAATCTTTAACATAACATACTTTGTAAAATCAATAATGTGGTCACCCTGAATTTAAAGTATTTCTAGAATCATAGGCTGACGGTTTTGGGTGGTCATTCAGGAGTCGAGCAAAAAATCTTTCTCTCCAGCTTAACTGGCTGAATGGGTTGAATGAAACTGAACGGCGCGGCTACTGGTTGTCTTGACGTGGTTAATTATGCGGAACTGCTGGCTACGTGCTGAAAGTATAGATTTTGTTAATGGCGTGGCTACATAGTTAAGTGTGTGGCAAATCGAGTAGGTTGTATACTGGTCTTTGCGTTCATGATGTAAAAATACTGATAAGCAGCCACGGACGTGCCTTCACAAGTGGTTTAGACGTATGCTCAAACAATATGATGAAATCAGAACAAATCAAATTGTTGGGTGGTCCGGTCAACGAAGAGTTTGCACTTTTTAGCCGACTCAGTGAAATTTTGATCGGACTCTAATTGGTATTTGATGACAATTTGAGTGATTTCGTGTGCGATTGTGGGAAGATTAATTATTTCAACTGCGTGGTAATAAGAGATCAAATAACATGACATTTTTGGTTGTCTTCCAAAGCACTCACCAGGGGCACCCAACGAGCCAAATCAACCAAAAGCTGTAGACAGGGATTTTTAAGCACGTTATGTGTTTGGGGTCTGTTTTAAGTGATAATTTCATAAGCTAGAAGAAGTTCATCTGTTCGGATTCCCTAGCTGAAATTTTAATTGCCCGAAAATGTGAGGGAACAAAATCTTTCTTTGAGAAAATGCAAGCTGAAATGAGCTTTCCACGAACTTTCTAGGGAACTATTTTCCTTCCGAAAATGCTAGCTAACGTTTTTGACTGTCAAAAACAGCAATTACGACCTCTCCGCAAACCTTAGGGGCTATGATTTCCCAATTGCGAATCTTTTAGGCCACGTTTTAGTTACGAAAATCTCAGGAGTGCACTCTTTAATCGACGCCGAAAACCCAAGGCGAATTACCGTCCACCGAACAGATATCTACCGAATTTTGTCGTTGGGTGCCCCTGACTCACTGGCGTTTTGAACGTGATTCAACTCACTAAGTGATCATCTCAAAACTATGTCCATTTTGCGGGTTGTGGAAGAGGAAAATGATGACCGGTAGAGCTAGTTTTTAGGCTGCTAGCCTTCCTCTTTCTAGTCTGAGTTTAGAGGCCGCTCTAATGGCATCAACAATCCAAGCGGAGGACTTCACTAAGAGAAGCCGCGAACGCTGTTTCGCAAGAGCTTGTTACTTTCCGCTCGCCCCTCAAGAGTTAGCGAACGCGTGTATGCCCGTCTATAGATAGAGCTATGTGCGTCTTGGGAAAGCAACTGCTTCCTCTCAGCCATTTTTAATAAAACAAATGTGATATCTGCTGAACAGAGCATTTTCTTTTATCATGAAAATTTCAGCCTCTTTCCCGCGCGATTGCTGTCCCGTGTTTCGGTTCTACCGCTGATTTCGCCTACCATTCTTGGGCTCCCCGACAAGAATCTCCTTTCCGGCAGCCAAACGTCTACGTTCTGCCGCGTGTAAGGCTAAACGGCTTCATGCCAAACATATTTGGAAGAGTTTCTCAAGGGGGCATTTTCCCTTTAAGTGCAGTATTACTGAGTGTGAATAATATTCTCACCAGGTTTGATCATATGAAGGTTTTTAGTGAATTCAAAGATGACATTTCATTAGAGTAGTCAAGACAC
The DNA here is from genome assembly GCA_016490735.1 of Pachyseris speciosa. Taxonomy (NCBI): domain Eukaryota; kingdom Metazoa; phylum Cnidaria; class Anthozoa; order Scleractinia; family Pachyseridae; genus Pachyseris; species Pachyseris speciosa. The sequence continues at coordinate 1,092,222 of JAEMWC010000018.1, read as the reverse complement.
ATTTATTCAATGTGTAACAGTATATCTAATATATGTCGACGTGGTCGAATTTACGAAGATTTTAGTCGGTTAGCCATTTTTTCAGTAGCACAGTGACTGATACTATAGCTAGATCAGTATCCGTGTTATTTGTTTGAGACTGATTGACTTTAAGAAATGAAAGTGGTACTTATTAAAAAAATAAAAACTAAAAAACACTGTACCCCGTTCTGTTCCCGTTCTGTCCCGCGTCGGCAACCCGGGGCCCGGGGTCGGCACCCGACGTACTCCATGTGCCTTGTTTTCGCCTCCATATATTTGGAACCTGTTCACAAGAGCTAAAAAGTGCGCAAAGTCTGGGGTCTGGGGATGGAAAATACCTTTTAGTTGAATAGATTAATATACGGCATTTGTGAAATTTTAAATACGCCAGGGGCAAAGGAAGCTCGCTAAAACAAGAAACAGCTTGTTCATTTGGTCAATTGTCAGTGGCAGGCACAAAACATTTATCACCGTAAGAATGCGGGCTATTTTGATAGCAAACGAATATGTTTCAAATAAATATGGAGGTCATGCCTTTATGTGCAGGCATGCAACTGTAGATTTTGTTTGGTAGTGACAATGCAAAGAAAGCCAGAAATTGAAAGGTCTGAAAGGGTCAAGGTCCATGATGTGGACTCATGCTGGTGAGAAATCACGAGAGACATCACGCGATTAACTCTTTTCCATCCAACGTCACACATATGTGATGAGAAATACTGCTTCCTTTTTATGGTTTATTTCTTGTTTAAAGTTTGTCAGAACGTTATAATAATTGTGTGAATAGGACCAACTGTGTTTTAGCAATCATTAAAGCTAAAAATAACGACTACAATACCAGAATTCCGCTGCATATCACCGATCGTTTAACAGCAAAGCCCAAAATGCTTGTTTTTTGGCCAGAGAATAACACCAAAATTTACACATTTTTGTGGCCAACTTTTTAATAAGAAAAACTGCCCAAATATCAAGATTCTACATTTACAGCAAACCTCAAGCTCTCTCCTTATTATCAGCTATGAAACGTTTCTCTCACATTTGGTGCCTGCCACGTTTCAGCCCGTTTCTGAGATCCAATCTTGTGTGTCTTAACTGGACTCGTTCACGGCCGAAAAGAATTCTGGGAACTGTAACCACGCCGCGAGCATAGAACTCTCCTTCAGTTCATTACATAGTTTTTCGATAAGTGCTGAGCCACCCGGTGCTACCAGCAAAATGTTGCATCGATGAGTATTTTTAGCGGTCAGAACTAGCCCACATTGCCTCGTTAGCTCCCCGAATCCACTTGCAGAAAGACAAGAGAGACAGGTTCCATATCGAGCCACCATCATCACAACAGAGCGTGTTTGGCATCTCCATCAACATAAAACCGCCTCTCACCTCTGGTTTCTTTCAAAGGCTTGCCTTTACCCACATTCTAGCTTAATGATGCCAGCATGGGGGCTTCTGCAGAGGAAAATGGCTCAGAAAAGCACTCTAAAACTGACAATTGCACCACAGTCAAGCGATTCCACTGACTCGACAAACAACAGCCACTCGGGTGCATCACGTGACTCTAAAGCCTGGGTCCCCAGTATTTCAAGACAGCAGATATTTTCATAATAACTCCATATATGAAGAAGTTAAGAGCCCCAGACCATTTATTGCCCAAAATCTGGTGAAATAAATAGCACCCACTTGGATCGAAAAGGGTTAAGGTGGGGGTACGCGTGAATTTGAGTGAAATTTTAAAGAGTTTGAAGAAGGGATTGAAATGGGAAAAAGATGTGATGGTGATGATGATGATCTTTAATTAAGATTTCAAAAACACATTTACAAACGTGACTGATGCGCAAATAGCACTGGCTAATCTAGGCGGATCAGTCATTTATATATAAGGAATTAAAAAAAAATTAAATAAATAAATAAGTCATTAAACTATTACAATTATACTATAAGATATGCATTAGATTACTACATTACGCTAAATGATTTACTACATTACGCTAACTGGCAGAGACAATTTTCATGTAGTTACAAGTTAAAGAAAAGAAAGAAAGAAATAGTACAAGCAAAGCAGACTGGAAAGTAGAGAAGGGAGAATTGTGGTATACGTCTGTAAGCGAAGTATATAGCTATATGGCACAATAATTACTGGTGTTGAGTTTCAATATTAGAGAATGGGCGTCAACATAATAGTCCTCAATCCCAAGTACAGTTAAAAGCAACTTATGAATTTTTCTTTTAAATGCTCTTTTCGTGAGTTTACGCCAGATGGGGTGTAGACAATTCCATAACCTTGTACCAAATGCAGAGAAAGACTTGAGTTTCACATGCAATCTAGATTTTTGTAGATAAAAATTATCTGCGGAAGAGAAACGCGTATTATATGCATGAACGTCAGATGAATGAATAAAAAGTTCACGACTGTTCCTAGGTGTAGAACTAGTAGAAACATCATGCATTATGGTGGAAACCGTTTCAAAGTAGAGCATATTAACAGGTAGGATGTTCGAAGCAATAAAAAGAGGGATGGCATGAGATCTTTTATTGGAAAAGAAAATCAGACGTAGGGCACGCTTTTGCAGGGTAAGAATCAATTTTAGATCACACTGTGCTGCCTGACCCCAAACAGGTATACCGTAACACCAGACAGTTGACAACCACAAGGGCACTACAGCGTGCTGCGAAACTGTTTGGTGTCCGTCTACTAATTTCTAACTTCCAATTCCAATTTTTACCTTCATTAAATCTTCAATATTTCATATTTCCCTAAATTTAACTGCGTGTGGTGTACTTTGAGAAAAATTATCTCTTCTCGTATATTCCCCAAAAACACCCAAAAAAATCCACAAAATATCCCACAATATAGCTTTGTGTAATGAGCGGAGGGATTTTTGATTGATTGAAACGCGAACGAGTTATTAACATTCAATTCACGTTAAGCGAATACGGTGTTCAGGTGTGAACCCGCCTTTACTGATTCCATTTGGCAAGGAAACTAGAAAGAGAGAGAATGCAAAAACGAAGAGATCGATTCCTTAAAAATGAAGAAATATGCGTGCAGCAAAATAGTCTTGGGTTAATTAAGCCGAGGCATGCGAATGAAATAGCTTCACGTGATTTAATGCCATCCATTTTAAGTGACGAAGGTTTTAGGTGTCAGAAGTCTCCCTAATACATCTTGTATCTTTTTTGCCCGTCCAGCTTACAAGCGGCCCTTAGCAATGAAGTCTTAATCGATATTTGCAAGGTTAAGGTGGGTGCATTAAAGAACAATTTGCGCGGTAAACCCCGAGATTCAGCTGTGATGAAACATGTCCGCCTGCTTTCAAGAGCCGAAAAAAAGAAACATTATAGAACCGATGAAGAAGTCTCAGCCATTTTATGGAGATTGAATAATGTCATTTTCTTTTACAAATCCCTTGAGAGTTTAGCAGATGAAAGATTTTGTAAGACCTACACTAGTTGAGGGAAGGTCGGGTTGAAAGGAGACGGGGGAGGGGGTACTGCCTTATATGAGCTATATAGGTATGTGCGGCCCCAAAGGGTATGGTTTTTTAGCCGTTTTGGTCTGAAATAGGGTATCAATTTTGACCATTTTGGTCTGAAATAGGGTATGGTTTGAGCACTCCAGTCTTGAATTTGATATGTTTTTTTAGAAGAAGCTATTTCTTCATCTTTAACCAATAAGACCATCAACAAAAGCCCTTCTTTTTTGTCTTTTGATTATGTTTACGCTAACTGTGTAAGTGAAATAGGTCTGAAATAGGGTATCAAATTTTTGATCAGGTCCGAAATAGGGTAGGGAAAATCGCAGATTTTGGTCTGAAATAGGGTAAGGGTTTCAGGAAGCGGGCCGCAGACCCCCACCCAATTTTTCTGGGAGTACCCCCCCCCCCCCCCCCCCGGAAGGAGACCCATTGTATAGCACTTTTTTCATCCTCACGTTGTTTTTTTATTTATTAATATTTTTATGTTCACTCACAGTATCGTTTATATGAATGAGGTTACTTACAATAAGAATCTTTCACAACTCCTACAGACTTTTGTTCGTTTACTGACGTGCATTATCTACTTCTATTTTGACACCTACATAAGTCTATACTGGGACACATACATATGCTTTATCTTCAACACTTCCAGACACTCGAAAGATTACATTATTGGGTAACTTCAACTGGATTTGTTTTACGCGTTGTATCAAAGATCTCTAAGGACAGGCTTCCACTTCCCAGCGTGGGCTTTTAGTCTATTGGTCGTTTTGGCTATAGATTGCTCGATAGATTCAATGTATTTTAATTTAATAATTAGATAAGACAATGACAGCAAAGACGGAATTCTTAAGGCGTTATGAAGACACACCTCAACTGCAGACGCGCAATTTACCACTTGCCAAAAACTCAAAGCTGAGACCAAAATTTTTTTTCATTTAGCTTTTTCATAAACCATTTTTATGATAATCTATGTTAAAATATATTAACGAAATTTGAAAAAAAAAAAAAGAATTGCTTTGCTTAAGCAAATGATACAGTTTTTTGAAAAAAAAAAAAGTCCACCTTTGAGCATAAAACAACCCAATTTGCCCATAAAATGCCAAATCGAGTGGGAATAAACGAAAAAACACGAATTTTTAGCATTTTTAATTAACCCATTGGCACCCGTGCCGGCAGAACCACGTCCCTTGTACCGCTTGTGACGTCATCAGTTTTAACACTCATGGACAACTTTTACATGTAGCATGTGTAGGGAAATGAGCACCATTCCGTCCAGCAGGTCGGAGAAAACGCGAAAAAACCAAGTGACGTTGAGCCGAAAATTTGAATGAAGATCTTGTTCTGACTACCCACCCACCCACCACCTCGAAATTTTGCTTTCTGCGCATGCCCGATCTTGGAAAGCTAATATTAAGCATCAGGAACAAATGGCGCGATGAGCTCCACCAGCAAATAGAGTTTTGGGCAGTTTTGGTTCTTTTAGGCTAGAATCTGGCCAGAAAACGGCTCGACGAGCTTCAAAAGGTGTTTTTCGGCAAAATGCTCGGTAGTCAATGGGTTAAACTATGAATAATATTTTTACACTTTTGGCTCGTCACACAATCTCTCATCCCCAACTGGGGAGAGATTGCGTGACGAGCCAAAAGAACGTCAGCATTGGAGGCTACTTCATGGCTTTCGCAGATATTGAACCGAATGGATGTAAACAGCCGTAAACAGCCACTGTGGTTGTATGGTGTGGCCTCCGGCCCCTCCCGGGAAAAATAACCCGATTCTTTTCTGTATTTTTTTACTTTTCTTTTCTTCTTTATAACTGTTTTAACTGTTTCATAATTTCTTTCATTAATTGTGTCCATAACAAAATGCTCGAATATGATTGGTTCTTAACAGACCTTATATGTGGCTTCTCAAGTTAATTGAGGCTTGGGTCTTATTCTCGATCTCCCAAAAAACAGGGGGGAGTCTAACTTTTTAAGCTTTCAATATGACACAAAATAACTTTAGGACAAACGTCCTCGCCATAAGTTCAAAAAGTTTGAATGTTGTTTGTCGTCATGTATTGTCACGTGACTTACTAAGGCTATTTTTAGCTCATAATCTATTTGACAAAATGGCACCACTTTTAATTGTTTTCTTTAGGCTGCAATTGGTGTTCTATTGTTCACAGTTGCAGATATTCCATTTCTGTGGCTGCAGGTCCAAACTGTCCGATTTGGCCTGTCTGATTAGAAACACCTGCATTCGGACAGGCCAAATCGGACAGTTAAGCAGCCAATAAAAATTAAGCACTAGCCGGTAACCTACCTTGCCCGTGTTAGCCACCCAAAATTACTGATCGAGAAAAATTTCTTAAGTGAGCAGGTTGACAGGTGCAGATTGAAAACAAACATGGAGAAAATTAACTGGTCCAAGACTCAGGATTCAGATCAAAAAAGCGTATGTACTCTTACATTAAATCTTTATTTCCTGATCAGTTTCTCGCCGTTTTGTTATTGACACAATTACTTGGTAATCGGACTTCACGCATCTTACCTTTGGTGTGTGTAGATTAGACCCGTTCGCGCAGTTTAAAACCTCTTCGAGCTACCCTCCTTAAAGCATTGCACGGCGTATATAAAATGCAACAATAGAGAACCTTCGCCAAAAAATCGCAATAGTTCTGTTTGAGGTTCTGTCCAAGACGAAGTGGCCGAGTGATTAAGGCCCGGTTGATACGTCGAACTTCACATGTGCCGAATCGAATGCAAGTGAGCGGAAACAGTTCGGCACATGTGAAGTTCGACGTTTGAACCGGGCCTAAGGCGTTGGACTGCTAATCCAATGTGCTCTGCACGCGTGGGTCCGAATCCCATCCTCGTCGATTCTTTCTTTATATTTTTAGTTTTCTTTTCTCCTTTATAATGTTGCATAATTTCTTACATTAATCTACTTAACAATTAGACTATTCGCTCTCGATTTCTGTCGAGTGATAGCTGATGAGGTAGCAGCCAGCATAGAAATCGAGAGTGAATTGTTTTAGTATGAATCTACTAGTCGTTCAAAACTAAACAAGTAAATTATCCAAATTAATCCTCTTCACAGACACTTCGAAAACGCGAAGAAGTGGCCGCCATTTTGTTGACTATCGCTACTCACTATCTATCACAGAATAGATAGCGAGTAGCATAGCCAATCAGAGACCGGCATTCGTGATAGAACGCTAGTAGATTTATACTAATGATAACTAGAGTCATGGAAAATGGATTATTTTTTTGTGATTGAAAGTTGTAATCACAACATGACTGGCTCAGCTTAAGAAATACAAGAAAAGATAGGAATAGAACAACCTCCGAAAGGATACGGAAAAAGCTTATTCACTACTGATAAATGGACTATTAAATAGGTTTTGATCAGGAGCCCTGGTTTGGATGGATTTCTTCAAAATATTCTCATTTGTCCATTCCCTCCTTCCTTCCTTCCTTCCTTCCTGCCTGCCTTCCTTCCTTCCTTCCCCCCTCCCTCCCTCCCTCCTTCCTTCCTTCCTTCCTTCCTTCCCTCCCTCCCTCCCTCCTCCCTCCCTCCCTCCTTCGTTCCTTCCTTCCTTCCCCCCTCCCTCCCTCCCTCCTTCCTTCCTTCCTTCCTTCCTTCCTTCCTTCCCTCCCTCCTTCCTTCCTTCCTTTCTTCCCTCTCTCTCTCCCTCCCTCCCTGCCTCCCTCCCTGCCTCCCTCCCTCCTTCCTTCCTTCCTTTATTGAATGAAAAAGCAAAGATTTCGCGATTAAAAAATAACCGATGTTTCAAGTTGGCTTGTATTTCTGGTTCGCGCTATTTTACGTCGTATTTTTCCTTCCGGTGCCGTGTTGTACGCGCTTGATATTTAAAAGAAATTTTATTCATTCAGAAAACGCATGCATCTTACCTATGGCCGTGTGTAGATTATACGCGTTCGAGCCTCCTTTAAAGCATCAAACAGTGTATTATAACGCAACCATAGAAAAACGTCTTCAGAGAATCACAAGCGTTCTGTGCAAGACAAGGTGACCGAGTGGTTTTGGTGTTGGACTGCTAAGCCATTGTGCTCTACACGCGTGGGTTCCATCCTCGTCGATACATATTTTACTTTATTTTCTTTAAAACTGTTTCATAAATTATTTCATTAATCTACCGATAACTATAGCCATAGAAAATGGATTATTGATTTTCTTTCTGATTGAGTTTTAGTTTGTTCAATTACGAAATACACGGGACCCGTCACGACATTCAAAGTTATAAATGGACTACTGGCGCTTTAAGAAAAATAGTTTTAGAAGGGTTTCTCTCCAAAAAACGTCCTATTTAAGTATTCATACATTCATTCCTTCATTCATTCATTCATTCATTCATTCATTCACCCTTTTGATCAATTCATCCATTCACTTACCCAAGATTTATCCACCAAGCCATTTATCCCTTATTTCCTCCAATTCCTCAATACGTCTACAATCGTGGCCAAAAGTTATTGGGACACCTCCCCTTTTTCGCTCTGAAAGACCACGATTTAAACTATGTCCGTTACGTTTTGGAAAAAAAGACGAATGGAAGACATTGTAATTGAGATTGTTCGATCGACTTGTGGCGATTCGTGAAGTGAAGTTGGGTTCATAGCCGTTCTTTGAGTGGATTCCGCGACCTCGCATGGCAATTTTGGCGAGTTTTGACTTGCAAATAATGCAATCGGTGCAATATTTTGTCAGCAGGACCGGGTGGCTCATGTTGCTGAAATGGAAATTGGCGGACTCCTATACGGCTGTAAAAATATCCCAGAATTCCTTTGGGTCGCAAACGCGAAAATTACAGACAGTGAGAGGAACTAAAATCAAATAGCGTGAGAACCCATATTTAACGTGGGCACCAAATTCACGTAAAGCATATTCCACCGAGATCCAATACCAGCCATTAAGTTCGATACATTCAACGCTACCTGGAACTTGAAGGTGGGGGAATCCTGCCTGTCTTGACTCTGAATGTTTATAATTTACCTTTTATGAGAAAAAGTGCTGGCAAATAAACTTGGGACATCTCAAGAAACTAATCTAACGACAATAGGCCCTTTGCATGATGTCAGTAACGTGGTAAAAAACGCCAAGCTGGGACGCAAACAATCCACTGGGACCAGACAAACAAAGAGCTTTCATTATTTGAAACTGGGTTATTTAGTTTGTTTGTCTTGTCCCAGTGGGTTGCTTTCGCCCCAGCATGGCGTTTTTGTACCATGTGACTGACATTCTGCAAAGGGCCCATTAGTTTGGTGCACCTGAGTTCATCAAAATTGATACAACTATGACAGGAAGATTTTCCAGAGAATGGAATACTCTTGTTTTTAATAAAAAAATATTAACTTCTATGCCGTAATGTTCATTATCTTTGATCATCTTTGAAACCAGCCAAGCCGAAATTCTCTTACTTTTCTTACTTGTGCACTTTCGACGACGCCGACTCGAGGTTTTGAGCTAGTTTTTCTCGAAAACGAAGCAATCCAGCGAAAAATTAAAGGAATACTTTTCTATGAACCACAATTAAGGGGGTCACATGCAAAAATCGAATTTCAGCAGGTTTGGAACAAATTTAAAAAAAGAACACTGTAAAAGGTCACTTTGGACGTTTTTCCAGTCCGCTCTTCAATTTCAGTTAGTTTTTTCCACGAGCTTGGATCATTCTCCGACCGTTCTTTGTTATGAATGCAAGCATGCATTCACTTGTTTGTTCGTTCATGTTCATTTATTAATTCATTCATTCGTTCAGTTATTCAATCAATCAATCAATCAATCAATTAATCTAAACATGTTTCTTTCTTTCTTTCTTTTACCCATTCGTTTGTTCATTCGTAAGGTCATTTATTAGTTTAATTGGCCTGTCAGATACACAGTCATGCAGTCAATTTCTCGTTCACGAATCACTTGCCATATTCAGAGATCATTGTTTAGATATATATTTGTTATTATTTTCAGCAATAATCAAACCAAGATGTAAAGTGTTGTACCCAGCAGTTTTCACAGCAGCCAGTTAACATACGTTTTGACCTGCTCCATAATTCAGAAACATATGCATCTTACTTCGCCCTTAATTTATTGGCGGGGTATATTTCTTCTAAGCATCGTCTTCCCTTTATATTTTAAAAACTTCATTAATAAAATTGGAAATTTTAAACACATTGCTATATTTACAATATACAAACTATTTCTCAAAAATAAATAATAGTGGATACATTTTAAATTTGATGTGCATTCAGGCGGAAAAGAATTGAAAAGTTCAAACTCAGAGTAAAGAGAGTGAAAGAATGCTGATCCCTTATGAAAGAAGCGCATGTCATTGTCTGGCGAAGGTATAAGTGCATTACATTAATTGCCGCTTGTATGAGAAAATTTATCGTCTTCTTCAACCTCGTACCTCGAGTATTAGTCCCTTACTGCGCACTTTTGCAGAACGAGCGACTCTCGAAAAGTCCGTAAAGTTTAGGATTTTGATTGGCTTTTTTAAACAAAACAAAGAGCGGAAGTGAAGCTGTAAACTTCAACATGGCACTGAACTCTAAGCATGCGCAATTCAAGCGGCAGTCCAATATTTTCGAACTTCCGGATCAGAACTTTCCACAATCGCTCGTTTCTCGACCGCTGGACAAGGGGAACGAAGACTCTGGCTACGAGATTGCGTCTTCTTCTTCCTCAGCTTCGTTACACCGTCGAAATCTTTTCTCTGATTTCAGTCTTTGCATTCTTGGGAGAATTCTTGCTTGAGCAATGTGCATTTGTTGTCTTGTCCACAAGGTATGATGGGCTTGTTGAGGTATGTCTGCCAAGAAAAATGTACATCACTGTCAGGCGCATGCGTCATTGAGAATTAACAAGTAGTATATTGTATATTTCGCACCCTGAAAATGAATCCGTTTCCAAATAAAACGATTGCAGTTCAGTGGGCTGAACATTTCGGACAACCTTTTGAAATAAATTGAATCTGTTGCAGAATAAAGCAGCAAAACGTTTTCTTCTTGCTAAAGACATTAAAGAATGAGGTCTCAATGGGATCCTGCAGCACTCGAAAGAGGGAGACAGCTTGTTTTGTTGTTCACTTTTTTTACTTTTCAAATAGACAACCGAAGAACGAAACCTTGGTGGGTTGCCACGTTAATTCCGCAAAGATTTTTATAACTATTTTTGCGTTTCTCGTGAAAAGTAAAATTAAATACTAATTAATCAAAACTTAAAATATTCAGCCAATCCAGATTTGATCGATATGAAATAATGTGAAAAGAAGATGCAAGCTCGTGTGTGAGGCCTCGTGTGTAAATAACTGTCAAACGATATTTTTACCACAATTCTAGTAATCTCGCAATCTGATTGGCTAATTTGCCGTTTTCGATAAGAGTCTAGACAACGCTGCTCGCGTCAACATCAACGATTTTCCTCGCGCTCTGAAATAAACATTTCTTTGACGTTGATATTGTGAGTCCACAACATTTTGACCACTGTAATGACGAATATCGTTGTCGATAAGAGTACAGACAAAGCTAAACCTCATTCGATTTGTTAAGTTTTGTTTGACTATATCTAGACATACACCTGTAACTAATAGATGACATCAATGACATCAATGAGTAATCAATAGGTAATTGATGGGTAATCAGTTCATTAATCATTGATCATTGCCGATAATTAACGTGTTATCTATGATTAATCGAAAGGCAACAAAATTTTCAGTCATCGATTAGTCATTGATTGCATCGATTAGTCATTGATTACACTGATCAGTCAATAATTTCATTCATTCACCATCGATGTAATCTCCTCGCTGCAAACCGTATTTATCGAATATGAAAAAAATAAAAAATAAAACTTATGAAATGTAAATAGGTGTTTCTGGCTTTATTCGATCACGTTTATAATTAGCTTACAAGACATTTGATGCTTCGGAAGACGTATTCTGTCAGCAGTGTTGTCTCCGGTGTCTAGCTGCCGGTGCATTGTTTGACCTTTCGCGTAGGCGTAATTACGTAAACAGGAACGCCAGTTAGGAAAAAAAATTCATGTACAACACAGACAAAAGAATCACAAATGAAAACATCGGTACAAGAAAGCAAGAAACCTGTAATACTTGCACAGTATAATAGTCGAGATGAGTAATCAATGGGTACTCGATGAATAATCAATAGGTTATCAATGAGTAATCAATAACATCAATGAGTAATCAATGACATCAATGGGTAATCAATGACATCAATGGGTAATCAATGACATCAATGGGTAATCAATGACATCAATAAGAAATCGATGACATCGATGAGTAATTGATAGGCCACAAAATCGTTGGGCTTCGATTACTCATTGATCATCGCCAATAATCAATGACTAATCAGTTGATTACCCATCGATTATTCATTGATTACTCATTGATCATCGATTAGTTATGCCTGGCTATATGTAGCGAGATGCACTAGAGTACAGTGCCATTTTATAAGGTATGTAGAAAAACAATCGTATTATGTCTTGCGCGAATGAGGCGTGCCGCCGTTCGTTCCTTCTACACGCAAATGTGATTGCATGTGATTAAAGGAATGGTTTATCGTTCGGATTCTTTGTGTTTGCTCTCTTTATGGTTACAGGTACTCACTTTTTCTTGGGGGAGAAAAGTTGCCTCATCACGTCCTTGAACTTACGCTTGTTTTTAACGCCACCATCATCAACATGATTTTCTCTATCAACAGTCACTTCATCGTTATCATTTTCCATTTCAGCAGATATCCAGTCTCCCCAGCTTCTTCTGTTTAATTGAGATTGTTTTCGTTTAGTTTCTCCAGACGCGGTTACATTTGTAAGTGAGTGACTGAGTTTTTCTCTTTGTTCTTGTGTCGAACGTTTATGAGTCCTGCAGGTAAGTGTGTTGGAAGGTGAACTTCCGGGTGTCTCCGAAACCCCAGAATCCGCAAGACTCTCTTGAGAGATATGAGAAAGACTCTTCTTGCTTCCAGATAAAGGTGACATCTCTCCTGAAAATACACTAGAGTTCCGTGAACAAACGGATTGTCGAGAAGTCCTCCTACGTGTTAGTGGCAGATTTTGTCTTGGTATCCATACATCTAAACAATTTTCAAATGATTTCTCCTTTGTCAAACTAGGGTCAGAAAAGACCTTGTCTCTTAGTGCTTTCTGCTCTTCTGTTCTCAATTGGAAACTGGGTGGAAATCCTAGAGAGACTGGTCGAGGTTTGGGGGAAAAGCCACGGCTTTTTTTCTCAAGTTTTTCGTGGCTGGACTACACGGCGGCGTGTAACTTTTCTTGGAGTTTTTAACCTCTAGATCAACATTTCCATTTTCATCCTCAAAGACGTCCTGGCTTTGAGCAATTGTAGGTTCTTCTAAATCATCTTGACTGGCGTCTTTATTTTTAACAGCGGTCTCCATTTCATCAACGCTTTCTCGCTTAACAGGTTCTTCCGTCGACTTTCGCCATTTTTTGGATCTTCGTTGCCAGTTCCTTTTCAAACTGTCTGCAGCCATTCGAAACACGTTTTGTCTGTAGAGAAGAAGATAAAAACAAGATGTCATCTATAGCCTCAAGCCTCCTCGTTACTGGATTCAGGAAACTTATTACTCTAATATATTGTACGAATGCTATGAAATACAACTTCTTGAGCTACCAGGCCATTTCTGCATGACGACTGCAATTTCACAGGAGAGCTCCGTTCGTTCAAGTTGAAAACTTTTCAATAGCCTTCATCTTACATAATGATGTAAACTATTTAAAGTTAAAATATTTTCATTTCTTCTTGAATGTCACTATAATCTGAAGAATCGTTCATCCAACGGCCACCTGTACAATGGCTATCGCCATCACCACACTGCCGTAGTGATCACCACATCGCCATCACAAAGACCATCACCATGATTTTAATTATCATCATTACCATCACCTCCACCTCCATCACCCCCGGCAATCATCACCGCCGTATAGCCATTTCCATCACCAATAATCACCTTCCCTACCTACACCGCCACCGCCACCGCCATCACCACACACATCAGCATCGCCATCAACATCTCCGTTACCAATGACATCACCATTACTATCACCATCATTATCGGCATCACCATCACCATGACCATGACCATGACCAAAGCCATCACATCACAATGGCCGTCTCCAATGATCACGGCGTATAAAGAACTATCTTTCTAGGGAGAATCTTCTGACCCTAGTACATGCATTTATCAAAAACAAGCTAGATTACTGTAATAGTCTACTTTATGGCGTCCCAAAGGAACACATTTCAAAATGCTGCTGCAAGGTTAGTTATGGACACTGGGAAATACTCCCAGATTACTCCTTCTTTGTATGATTTACATTGGCTCCCAATTCATGCACGCATTCATTTTAAGATTCTGCTGCTGGCGTTTTAAGTCATCCACGGGCAAGCTCCCGCTTATCTGTCCAGTTTGGTTTCGGTAAAATCCAAATCTTATTATAGTTTACGTTCCAACTGTAGCACCCTTTTTTTATCCCCCTAAAGGCAAGATGCTGGTAACTCTTGGAGGGCGTTCATTTCAGGCGGCCGTACCACAATAATGGAACGCCCTACCGCCAAGTCTACGAGATGTCACATCAGTTGAGACTTTCAAGAAAAATTCTATTCAGGAAAGCGTTTGCAGATAGGTTTACTTTAGTAAAATTTTAAGAATTATTATATTTTCCTTGCACATATTATAATTATTACATAATTTAATCACTTTTATATTAATCATTGTAATTTGATTTATTAATTTATTTTATTTTTAAGATATGTAAAGCGCTTTTGATCTCTCATTGTAAAAAGCGCTATAGAGATATTAAATATTATTATTATTATTATTATTATTTGTCGTTGTCTTCCCATCAACATTGTCATCGCAACCATTGATCTTCCCAACGAACATTATATAAACCAATGTATTTCACGTTCAGACGGAACGTTTCTGACACTCACCCTGAACTCTTGTTATCCTCCAAATTCTCATTGTCTTCCTCCTTAATGGTCTCAAATTCCTCTTGAATGTCTCGCTCACAGGACGGCTCCATTTCCCCTGCACTGCCAGGCCGGGATCTACGGTCAAGGCTTCTCGTGCTTCCCTCAGATTCATGCAACATTGTTGGAGATCCACTACTGAATTGAATCAAAATTTAGGGAATCGATCAGCCCCTACAACAAGGAACGCAACTAAAGGGGCGTTATCCTTATACCAAGCATTTATCTGACAGTACACAATCAGTGGAGCTTTAAGTGCGAATTTTAGAGTCGATTACCAGAAGGATGAAAATGAAGTACACAACATACCGCTCTTCCAAAATGACAGCTTCTCGTTCAGGTGATGTGTCATGTGAGCACGTGCGTCCTGGCCCAAAGGATTCTGCGGAAGGTGTTGAAATGCCACTGGTTTCTATAGATAATCTGTGAAGAAAGCAACGAATTGAAGGCATTGAGCCCACGATCTATTGACTACTCTTGTGCCTATACAGTACTTAACATAAGTGATTCTCTTATGACCTTGTTAAAAACCGTTTGCAATTTGTTTCACGTGCTCGCTAAACCAATCAAGTTACTAGTTAACTGTGCGTTTGTTATGTTACGATTCTGTTCGCGCTTAATCATTTCATTGTGAAAACGAAAATGAATCTAAACCGCGTACCACAATTGACAAGGAAGGAGACAAATACTTGAATACAACAGTAAACGTTCCGATGCGGATATAAGAATTGTGATACGCACCTATCACCATCCTGTGAATTTTGTCTGCTTCTCTGTAGCTCTTTTCCTTTCTTTTTCAATGTCCTGTAAATAACATCAAACAAATAAAACGTTTAGGTAAAGGTGTATAATTTAAAGTCCATAAAGTTCAGTATACGATTGAGCTGACCTCCTATGGGGAACCTTTGGTACATTTAAAACGATTCAGGCCGTATTTAAAAACGGCAACAATTCCACCTTAAAAGGGCTGACGAGAATCAGCTTAACGAGAAACAAGAAGACAGCATGTATCTGTATGATGCTATCTAGTTGCCATCTTCAAAGTGATGATGTGGAATCCAATGTGAAAGAACAATGCTATCACACACCCGTTGTATTACCAACTTACTTTCTTCTGTAGCTACGTCTCATATGTGAGTTGCTGGCGAGCTTGCACGAACTCTGAATTGAGTCGTTAAGAATGTTAATCATCTGTTTCATGGTTTCCAAGGCATTCTCGATGTGAAAACTGTCAGGGTGTCCTGGATCCGTGTACTTTGAAAGTTGCTGAGAAAATAACATAAAAATAAATGAACAATTGAAAGTTTAACTTCGGCATCAAAAAAAATAAAAATTCAATTCCTTTATTTAGAGAAGACTTTTTCCAGCTTGTCGTCCAGGTGCCATTATATAAGAGGCCAGCAGTGGTAAAAACTGCAGTCGTATTCGTGCGCAAGAGTATAGTGCACAAGAAGCCCATTTTTTCAGTGACAGAGAGCCTTAAACCTAACTCACCCTAAGAAGAAGAACGTATCTCGGGAGCCGTTGAATCGGAGTGAGGAGAAAAGCTGGTAGGTCTAGTCCTTCGCATTCTGAATTTGAAGAACAATTCTAGGAAAAAATAAAGTAAAATTAAAAACTAAAAACAAACAAGTAAAACGGGAACGTCCCAATGGTTCCAATGGTTCAGTGCTAGGTATATAGATGCTTCCTTGCGGGGGCGTAGAGTTACTACGATAGCCCCGGCCAAATAGTGCTGGATCATTGACGACTTGAGAGAGCCTTATACTTGGTAGTTACCTAAGCAGAGAGAAGAATCAACCCGGATAAACTCAACCCAAGTTCAACTTAAACCAACTGTAAACTGAGCCTCAAGTAAAAGTACTGACAACCTTAAGAAAATGAAACCTAATTCAATAATAACTATCTTAGTGTTTTAAACTCTAAAATAAACCCAGTCTACTTACTTGTAAATATTTCCTAAATTTTTGGGATCCCCTTGAAGCTTTGTTTATCACACCAATTGCCTTGGGGAAGTTGTTCACGTAATTAGAATAAATTCTAAGAACATCGATCTGTGAATGAAGAACAAAGAGTGACGCTAAATGAGCAACAAAGTATTTTCATCGTCAGTTATGTTTGAGGAAACACAAAACGACATTTGAATCCCTGAAATGAAAACTCTGAGTGTGACATATAATCTAACCCTTCCATTCCTTCATTTGAATCTTTCTTGTTTTTTAATTCACAAGTAGAGTTCTTACAACGATCTTTAAGGGCCGCATACGTGCCACAGAGTTCTGGTGAATGGCATCTGCCGGCTACTTAACTGTTGATTTTGTTACAGTCCATTTTGCACTTACGTGATAAGAGCCGCTAAGCTTAGTAAATATATCTCCCACAATGCCTTGTAACTTCCAGTTTTGAAGTCTCTCTTCCAAGTCCTTCATGAAGAGTGTATGACTTTTAAGGATCTGGTCTAGCTCTCCGGGAAAAAGCACGCTGGAAAAACCGAAATGAAAACAAAGAAAAATGATTTTTTAGCGTTTCTCTGACAATAGACAAATTGACAAGCCCCGACATACGAAATAAAGCCTGGTTTGCATATGATCGTAACGATCCACGATCGGTCTGCGACACGATCGGCGCCATGATCGGCGATCGGTCTGCGTCACGTTGCAGACATATGGTCCCCGGTGTCTGCGGCGGTCTGCGGCACACGGTCTGGGTGATCGGGAAATTAGAACTAGGTTCTTATCGTCCATTTGGGATGTGAATTTCTTTACATTGGAAAGAAACCTTAATGCGCATTAACCATTAAGATATATAGGAATTCAAGGAATTCAGATAGATGACTAATATTTTTGAAGGGCTGTTGTACATAAAACTAACTATATAACGTACAAACAATCAAACAGTTTGCGCCAGCCTGACCACAACTGTATGACCAATATGACCAGCAATGTAAACAATAACAGTTGAGACACAAAACTGAAGGGTCGTTGAAGTCAGGTAATTTTTTTAGTGTTTGTTCACAGAGCAGGAATTGAACTGAAGCCTTTTCCGGTAAAACAGAGGGGCAACCCGGATTTAATAAAAAATCTTTAAAGCAAAGTAAAATCATTATATGTTGTACAATCGAACAGTGTGCGTTTCAGTAGAAATGTACGGTCATGCGTAACCAAACAAAGTGTAAACTGGAAAAACATGCAATAAATTTTGATATTGCTTGATCAGTTAAATTGACATGTACGATACGATGTACGTTTTCAATTAAGGTACTTAATAAATTGTGAAATTTAAGTACATAATGGGTGCTTAAAAGACCTAAAATAATATTCCAAAAAGACACTGTACTTACTCGATCTCCTTAGGAGAAATTAAGTTGTTCTGTCTTATAGGCTTTTCAAATACCTTATGATAAAAAAGTTAGCTGTTAATAGAATGTCCATTCAAATGATAGGTTTTGTCGAACTAGTTTTCCCCTCGAAGGATGTGATTTATTTAATACCGACACACACAAACTCAGAAAAAAGGGATATTGAGTTCTCCCAACTGGGGTCGTATACCTTTGACCTTCCGATCACTAGGTCGAATGCTATACCAGTGAGCTACAGAAGAGCTGTGGGAGCTTAGGCCATTAAACTAGGTCCATCATATATTTCTTCCTTTTACCACGCCAGAAATGTACCATCTACAGTCATCACCTACGTTTTCTGTAGTTTTCCTTTCAATATCAGTGAGAACGAATTTCGCTTTACAGGTTTGAGCTTGACAATCTTCGAAGCGAAAAGTATAATCAAACACTGCATAATTACTACTCAAGTACAGCCATAAATCCTACCTCTTTTAAGGTCCTTAAACATGCCAAATATTTCTTCTCTGTATCCAGAATCTCCTTAGCAACTTGATATCTTTTTTCTGTGTCAAAAAAGGTAGACAATTTGGCAAAATGCACAGACAAGATGGCAATATCTTAAACGAGGTGGCCGTTCTCTTTTTCGCACCACAGTTCTTTTACTGTTACATAACTTATATACTGGGAAAAGCTGTTACATAACCTATATACTGGGAAAAGCTGTTACATAACCTATATACTGGGAATAGGCAGTGGACGCAGATGGTTTAAAGGAACAATATCTTTAAAGAGGTCATCTCTCTCTATTTACCATTTTCTGAAATTGCTTATTGTTACATAACGCAAGATGTTAATGGTGTAGCTCAAGAGGCTGGGATGAGTATTTTAAAGGACAAGACTCATGACTTTCATCCACTTTGCACTTAAATATAAAACTCAAGTAAAATAACACTGAACAGGTATTTTATAAACAATCGCTGAACAAGAGGAAAGTAAGAAATTGAATTTCGATATATTATCTATATAGTGATAAAAATAAGCAAAAATAGTCTCGAACAACGTTTCGATGTCATCATCAGTATAATACTAACACCGAATTTATACAAGAAAACGTTTATAACTTGCGTTTATTGATTACATTAATCAAGTCAGGTAAAGCTTAAGTAACTTTTAGACGTGCATTTCAGTGTTCATAACAATCATTTGCTAAATAAACAAACAGACAAACAAGCATTGTTAAACTGAAAATTTAGTCCTAACTAGAAGTGGACTGCAGCCTGCCAACACGAGCGATTTTCTATCTTTATGTTTTCTTGCCATACATTAGATTTTTAACGGCATGATGAAGCCGAAACGTCGCTCGGTAAAGCTTAAATAAATTATAAATGAGCATTGCAATGTTCTAACGATGATTTGTTAACAAACAAATATACACAAATAAGGACTTTTTGACCAGAAGTTTAGAGGGAATAGAAATCGGAGTGCCTGCCAACACTTCGTACCTTACTTTTTTTTTTCTCTGCTATTCCAATGCATTTTCTTTTTAATGCCATGCTGAAGTCGAGCAACCGCCGCTCATTTTTTAGTCATTAAAAAGAAATCGAGCACTAACTGTAGACAATACACACTTAAGATAGTGGGGGTGATTACTGAGATATGTTTGCCACTTGTTCAACACCCTAGCAACCAACCAAACAAACATAAACACAGCTGTTGCTAAGTTGGTACGGCACGTGAGGCAGACACATTGGCGGAGACATGCTACATTCAGTAATCTATAATATCGATTTACGAGAATTAATTCAATAAAACTCTAAGTGCTTTTTTCTTAATTAAATTTATTGCTTACTGCTTGTGTTTTCATGTTTTCCTTTCTTTTGAAAACTCCTCTTGCTTCTTATTTTTTTGTTGTTGCCTACGAGCAAATTCCTTCAGCTCTGATATCCATCCTATTACTATCTTCCTTGTAATCAGTCTGGTATGTTTAGACTGATAAGTTGTTTTGAATCAAATCAGCTCGCTCTTTCAGTTTGTTTCAAAATTTCCTAGTAAAGAAAACTGTTATTCTACTAATTTGGTACAACGGCAATCGTCAAGCAAGCAATTAATCCAGAGCACTTAAACTGAAGACTGCGAGGAGCTCTCATAGCCAAATGACAGCTTTCTCTTGCAACTTTGAGCCACCACTCTCTTACGATCAAATCATGTCATATTGTCCAAGGTTACGATGAGGGAGTTCTTTACAAGAACTTGTCGCCTTGCATTCAACAGTAAGTCAGAACAACAAGAAAAGCATAGCATGAGAATGAAACTCAAACATCAATCGAAAGTGTAAGCAAATTATAGGCTTTTGTGACCTTTAAGTTCCTCTTTGCTCAAAACAACCTACTTTGTTTCTGAAAAAAAATGAAAATAGCTGGTTAAGACATACCATCTTTCTTGGTCCTCATAGTCGTGCCTTGGAAGGAAAACGTGTTTCGCCTCTCTAGTCTTGTTCTTGGAAATTCTTCGACAAGAGCAGGGAGGACTAGATTGGCTAGCATTTCATGCTTGGCTTTTGCTTGTATACTGAGGTGATGATCTGTGTGAAAGATAACATATACTAGTAAAATAAAAACACTTAAGCGGGCAATATTTCCGTGACCCGGATCATTACAGCTGAACTGAGTGGTCATGCGCAGTTGATAACGGAAGAACCTACCGGGATGGGGGCGTGAAAGTGTGGGTTGAGAGGTTGGTGATAAGTCCGAAAAATCTGACCGTTCTCAGAACATTCTTGTCTTTCTTTTTTTTTTTCTTTTCCTATATAGCCACATTTGATTACAATACGGTACAGCTGTATGCCTTAATAAGAGATCTTCTTAAACATAATCTTGTTGATAAGAATGGTTGCTGAAGTGATTTGCCTTACACTAATGTCGAGATTAATGCCGTAATTGATTGCTGTCGAGTACCGTGCAACCAGTGGCTGGTTATCACTTTTAATTTGTATGTATGGATGTTTTGTATAGTTTTACTTTTAATTAAGCTTAATTGTATAGTCGTACTTTTAGTTTAGCTAGGTGTCCCTAATTAGCTAACTTGTAGCTAAATACATTGACACTGAAATAAATTATTATTATTACTAATTTAATTTAATTTAATTTATTCCATTTTCACTGCATTAGTTGAAACAATGGTATCACACATAGATCATATATATAAAAGAAGTAAACTTAGCTAAATTACATAAGAGAGGAAAAAAATATTATTGCAGTGGGGAAGGACTAGAAGGGAACATACGAACCATTCGAGCTAGTCCACCCAAATTATTATTATTATTATTATTATTATTATTATTATTATTATTATTATTATTATTTATCATTATTATTATCATTGTTATTATTATGAAGATATGTTAGTATGATTACGTCCAATCAACTGCAAAATACCTACGCTATCTAACTCTTAAAAACGGGCACATTATACCCTTAAGAAGACAGTATAACTATAAGGAAACCTGGCCCTCAAACCCCCAACACCCCCGTAGAATGAGGGGCACATATTAACACAGGTGCGCGTGTTTACATAAGGACCTACTCTGTGTGTGTTCCTACAAACGTTGCGTGTCGTGTTTACTGTAAATCTTCTTTTCACTAAGAATTTTGTAGACAAATCCCGAATTACACACTTCTTTCAACAAGTTTTTCCCACAAAGATTACGCCATCGTTCATTTTCGTCTCTGCTGCTGTAGTTAATCACTTACAAGCGCGCCCTCAAATAAAGTTGCGTGTCCTAATGTTTTCATTGTATAATCGTAAGTATATTTATTCGTCTTATTAACAAGACGATGTTCTCCGCAAATCTCTATAAATCGCTTCTTTATTTCCGTTTTTGCTTTTTTTTTCTCGCGAAGCTTAACGCACTGTCCCTTTGCTATTTTTCCTCAGTTTGTCATATTCTCTCCTTGTATTCGTGAATTAATATATTCAACCTTA
The DNA here is from genome assembly GCA_016490735.1 of Pachyseris speciosa. Lineage (NCBI taxonomy): Eukaryota > Metazoa > Cnidaria > Anthozoa > Scleractinia > Pachyseridae > Pachyseris > Pachyseris speciosa. The sequence continues at coordinate 1,070,402 of JAEMWC010000018.1, read as the reverse complement.
ACATAAAATATAGTTTTCTCGCCAGCACGTGGCATCCATGATCGCGCTGCCTGTTGCTCAATATTGGTGTTTTTGAGAACCGTACTTTGACCTTCTTTATTTTCGTGCATTTGACGTTGTTTGAAATGGTCCCCCGATTACCGTAAATCTTATTCTAACTGTGCGCTAAAGCGGTTAAACAAGACAAAACCTCGCTATGGTAGAATTGTTAACTAAGATAATATGTGTTGAAGAGAAACAACGGCTTTGCAATAATACCCCCACAACGTTGACTCGTATTAAATCGTAAGAAGTCATAATCCACATCATACAAACTTAGTAAAAGCAAAGTATAAACAAAGACTCACGCAGGGCTGAGTAAAAACGCTGTCGGTTCCTCCTAGCCTTCCGTGAAAGCCAACGCCAGTATGACATTGCGCGGGTCATAAAATATTCAGCGAAAACTCGCGCAAATCGGTCGTGTGTTTATAGAATATAAACACCGGACATCTCTTTCACTTCACCAAAAGGTTGAGTTCGACTGTCCTTAACAGAGCCCTCAACTTGTAAAGTGTTATCAACCCTTTTCCTTCCAGAGACACGTTTTATCAAGCGCTATAAACAACCACTGCATTTCCCAAACGACTGTAATACTAAAACCTAAATATTAATGCAGTGAGGTTTTATCATTGGTGCAATATGCGAGGAGAATGACAAAAAATCGTTCAAATTCCTCGAGATATATTATGTTGAGGACACTCTGCACCTTTTGATATTGTTCAAGTTCGCTTTTTTCTATTTTGGTGCAAAGTTGTAGGTTAATTCTCTACAGGAAACAACAATAAAGATACAGAGAACTTAAAGCAATTTTATAGCGGCTTTAAAGTACCAGACGTGTTCCATTGTTTTGAAGAAATCATAACGTAACCGAGCTTTTCAGTTCAATAGAAAAAAAATCGAATGATCTCGTGCCAACATTTGCCTACAGAATTTCTCCTGCGAACTCAAACAAAGGATAACAAAACCTTTGAATTCAATTCAGATCGTTTCGGATAAGTTTTTGTTTAGTTCAGTTCGTTTGTGATCAGTAACTGGGTGTGACAATGTGTACGTGCTGTGGCAACAATTAGGGCCGCAAGAAGACTTAATTCTTATTCCTCATCAGTAAGCCTTCCATAAGATCCGGCTTAGTCTGAATGGAATTCTCAAGTGCAATAGTGTGACCAGTCTTCCAGAAAACTACAGAGATCTACTTTCTAGCTTCAAATGCTGTCTGGAAATTAATAAAAATTTGACAAATTTTACAAAACGCAAAGTTTAAGTTTTCTTACCTGTGCCATTTGCTCTCGAAATTTTTCTTCTGAATCCAACAGGATATGCCAATGACTGAGAATTTCGTCTTCTTGCTATTACCGTGAGAGCTGGTGCCTAAGAGATAATAACGAAAATTATATTACCCATAAGTCACTATATTACCTAGTATTTCATGCACCGGAAGCACTCCCCCCCCCCCCCACTTACGTGAGCTTAATTAATCGAAGTCCAAATGCAAGGGACTATTTGGTTGAAAGCTTACCCAGGCAGTAATACAGGTAGACAAAAAGGTCTAGCAAGTGTTTAGATAAGCAGCAATATTGGGCAACATATTTCGACGATTAAGTGATGCCTGAGTCGTTCAACCGAGTAATCGTTCAACCGTTTAAAGCAACATTTATGGATGAAAGCTTGAAAGTTAACGTTTCGTTGTAGCAACCAACCAATCGGACAAGAAAGATGTTACTCAGCACACAAACATTTGCTTATTATTTCTTTTCGGATAAAAAATCAGCACACAAACATTTGCTTATTATTTCTTTTCGGATAAATAGCTGATGAAATAGGTAGGAGCTCGAACAGCTCGGTCGCCTAGGATATTTGAAATATTGGACAACTTCAAAATGAATTTTCTTGAATTATCTTTACACCCCAAATTAATTGAATTCGGTTTCAATAATACTAAAATGTGGGTATACATCATACATGGTAACGTTACGCCAGTTTTATGATCAATCTTAACGACGAGCCTTATGCAAAACTTGAAAAACTGAAACAAAGACACAAAGGGCACCAAAGCGCCGCTCAGTCTACATCCATACAATTCTGGCCCTTGAGGTTATATATTTGCCTCGAGCACTATGCCCAGTTCCAGCTCACAAAGCTCAGACTCGTCGTTAGAAATCACTGAAAGTCAGTGTAGTATAGAAGCAACTGAAACAGCCTCCACTCTTATCTGTTTTATTGCTTCACTTACTTGATCGAAGAAAGAACACAACGAAAGCATTCAACACCGCTTTAGCAAAAATATTGAGACAAGCGTCATCAAATTAAAGTACTGCTTATTTTGTACTAAATAGGTTTCATTTTAATGGCCACTTCTGCGTCTCGCGAGCTCAAGAGTAGAAATGAGCGGAGACCAAAGATGGTGTAACAAAAATTTAAGTTACGCTGTGTTGCTAACAATTTGATTTAGTTGCCCATCATCCCCCAGCTTGAAAACACCTGCGCTAAACAAACGACAAAAAATCATTGCGCGACAGTTATTCATCATGATTACAGTTGTTATCACTCGAGAATAGCATACCAGTTCTGTTCCTATTGAAGAATCATCTTTCGATTTACCCAGCGTTTCCACTAAGTTCATTTCTGTCCAAGTGGACGTAGTCAGTCGATTAATGAATCGAGCTTCCAGCGAAGACGCTTAGAGACGACAACTTTCTATTTAACCAAGCTCGTTGAGTTGTGCAATCATTTATAAGTCCGGTCACGACCACACACAGGATGTACATACTCTAACGCCCAGCTAACCACATCCCCACCGTCTTAATTTACGCTCCAAAAGATCCATAGAATACGCCCCGACACTGGGAGAATATTTTTTAGCTTCAACTAGGCCCTTTAACACTGAAATATAGTTCTAGTGACGCTTGCATATTCGATTAATTGAATTTTTTTGCTCGGCATGCGGTCTATTTGAACCGAAATGACGTACTTTCTGATCACGTGACAAGGACATCCAAGTGCACCACTTGGGTGGCTGGCAACCAACACAAGAACTGTATAAACATAACAGGAAAACCCTTTTTGGTTCTGACAAGGCCTGTTTCCCCCTATACAGTAAGCAACCGATGTTACAGGTGTGGTGAAGTAATAATCGACAGCAATCATCAATTAAGTTAAACTTGTTAATTAGTTTTTTAAGAATTTCGACACGAATTTAGAATCATTGAAAACTTAAAGTACATTACTCAAGTGAAACGAACCACACATCGGAAATAAAAGTCGTAAATTCTAGACTAATTGCTTTTGAGGTGAAGGCTGTGTTTTCGTCAGAGTTAACTAGCTGCTCGATATGGCCAGTGGTAGATTATGCCATTTCAACATAGAGAGATGTTTGAAATAAGCGGTGGTAAGTCACCGTAAAAGTCAGTTCATCACGAGGCATTGAACGAGTTTGCGTTGAAGAAAGCGAAAGTTGAAATTATAACCAGTTGGAACTTTCTGTGTAACTGAACTCAAGACAAAAAAGAAAAAGTGAGGAAAGACTTATGACAGAGCAGTACGTAGCACAAGAACCGAGGCAGCCGAGTTTAGAGTAACTCTACTGTAACTGGGACGTGAGGCCCTTGCAGGCATTTGACCCTGGTGTGAACTGCCATTTACATGTACTTCGTCATCGCCTCAGTAGGTAGTAGTTCTTCGTCTGTACCCTCAAGGAAGTCGTCCATGGAAGGAAGCTGTCTATGGAACACATTCCACGAACATTGAGCACAGCTTAAGCCACGGAGTAACGTTTATGAGAGGACCCGGGTGAAGAGCACACCATTACTGAATTGAACATCAGGCCAGAAGAAAACGGCGCAAACAGAACGATTTATGTTTTTAGATTTTGTAGCGAGCGATTGAGCATGATTACTGTGGAGTTTATTTATTTTAATGTTGAGGTAGAGGAATAAGCCTCAAGATCAAGTTCATATTGTAGGTATGCATATTATGCGCATAGCCATTTTAGTCCAGTCTTGCTAGAGATTTATTTAATTGTCCAGTAAACACAGCTCAGGTAAGCCAACACTAGGGGTGTTGCTACTATTTGGGAAGGAGAAAACGCATAAAGCACCACGATCAAGGTGACCTTATAGGTATGCGTATTTGCTTCACAATGAACTTGCTGCTCAGTGTCTATTCTTTTCCATTTCACCTTAACTGTATTTCAGGAACGAGCTTTCTTTGTTCTTTAAGTTACTGGTCTCATGGGGAAAGCCAAGGCCAGAATACATGATTTCTTTAATTAAGCGACTGCTCTGTGCCTAAAATAAACTTTTGTCAATGTAACGGACAATAGAATCTTCCAAAAATATAATGTGTTTTATGCTTTTCGTGAAGGTTGATTTCTTGGAATAAAAACGGGCACAACTCGACGTACGCCGACACGCAATTAACACTTCCTAAAAGAATACACCCATTTCTTTCCACTGTCGATGTTTTCGTCTCACGTGAAAACTTTTTAACTACTCGGTAGCTTTACGAAAGATTGAGCGATATAACTGCCTCGATCCTGGCATAACAAACTCAAACAATGAACAAGTGACCCGTTTGCAGACGTCAGTTGGGAAAAGTTATCAAGAGGTCATTTGCTTTTAACTGAGATAAATCCGGTGTCTCGCGATGTATAAACCAGAAAAGAACATGGTTTTGGACGCGAACCTGCGAGCTTTCAGTTCATGCCACCCACTCTGAGGTTTAACTTGCTTATCCAAGACGCCAATACTGACATTGCATCAAAAGCCACTGCGGGCTTGCTCAAGTATATTACCTCGCATGTTGTATGTCGCATAACATAAGTACTTATGACATCTATTAGTAAGAACTGCGATAAAACGAGTTGGAAAAGGAGAAACTTATAGCTGAAAAAGTGAAAACGGCGAGCCACATGTGACGAATGGGATGCAATCATCTCTTATAACATTTTTCTAACATTTTCCCACAGAAATGGTAACAAAGAAATTCTTACTTGCGACTCATCTTGGGTTGGTTCCTTTAGTAACACAGCTTCAAGGACCCACTCTGTTGCGTTTGAAAGATAGTGGATAAACGATATGTGCACTTGGCTTTCCATGGCCAAAGGACCAATTCTTCATTCAAATTTGCAAACACAAATATTTGAATTTTAGTCTTCACTTGTGTTTATGTGATTCCGTCGGACCGAAAACCAAGACAACACGTTTCCCAAGGGAGCGGTCAAGTTAAAATAAAATTAGGCATTGTTGGTTGCTCAACCAAACGAACAGTTTTTTTCTAAACAACAATAAACAACGGACGCGAGCGAATCAAAGCTGCCGCCGTGACGTCATGATCGATTGTCGTGTGTTTTGAGGTAACATTTGTACTCTACCGGCGCGGAAATGGGTGAAATTAAAGTGATTTTATCGATATTAAAGTTGCGCTTTATTGAGAAGAGTTAATTAAGTTTCACTTAGCAAAGATGTGTTAACTTATCGGTTTCATTAGATCAGTTTAGGGCGAAGTGGTCTCCCTTAAATGTTCCAGGCGAAAAAGAACTGATGAAAGGGTTAGACGGTTTGCTATTTGCTGAAAAAGATAATGGTAATCACTTTATTTAAGTCTCAAATGTATTTAGCTGAGCACAGATGCTCTACTAATAGGGCAGACTAAATCACATCAACTCTAAATAAATCAAATCAAATCAAATCAAATCAAATCCACTTTGAAAGAAAGAAGTCTGTGACAGAGGAAAAGGGAAAAAAATGTTTGACAAAGAAAACACAGAGAAACCGCCGTGCAAAAGACAACCTTTTGATGCCCTAGATTGAGCTCTTCAAGGTTTTGCATGTACTGAAACTCTTAATCGTCTAGTTTTTGTAGAAATCTTTTGTTCACTTTTCGGTAGATGTGAAGTTGTTTTTCTGTTGCGGTCTTCTTTAAACAAAGCAAATACAGTATTCGTGCCTGTTAGCGTGTCGGCTTTGAGCTACAAACCTAAAGTAAAGAAAACCGAGTGTTTTTCCTGTCTTTGCCGACAAGCCAGTCACGTACTAAACTTCCTCCATCACAGACGATCTTAGTACTACTTCTTAGTTTGCCGTCAATTTGCATATGTCCCAGACTTCTCGCTGGATTAGTGTCTTTCTGCTATTTCAGTCAGCATTAGTAAAAGCTACTTGTTGAAAGCGATGTGGTGTACACGACTTCATGAAGCTCAAGAGATCATGACTGTATCCTATACATCGTTTAATCCCGCTTGCAAATATTTGAAAATCAATAATATATGGTTTTATTTACGCCTTTGGTCCTTTCTTACGTATTGCGGTTAAAGTGGATATTTTCGGCTGGGGTTTCCTAGAGAAGGCATTTTGCATTTCAAAACACAGATTGGTCGAATTTTGACCAAAAAGAAAACTGAACAAAACAATCACGCCATCATTCACTACAAAGTAAAATTCGGAAACCCACAGAAAACTAAACACGTGACTAGCCCTACCCGGGCTGGACGATGAGACCACTAAGATAAAGGGAACAAACTAGTGCAATTATTGTCTTACTGACAAATTTGAATATATGAAAATCATACCTTGAACGGCGGGTGAAAGACTGAAGATGCTAAAGATAATTATAGTTGTGAACGAATGATGATGGTGATGGTGATGGTGATGGTGATGGTGATGGTGATGGTGATGGTGATGGTGATGATGATGATGATGAAGATGGTGACGATAGTGAAGATGGTGGAGATGATGAGGATGATGAAGACGGTGCTAGAGACCATTAGTTGTGAACGAATAATGATGGTCATGGTGATGGTGATATATGCATATGTTGTGGTGTAACTTCATCCCTGGTTTAAATTTTCCCCCTTTGTTTTTGGGTGTTGTAATGTATGGTACTCTATGATAATAAGCTTAAAACAAAAGTAGAAAAATATTAAACCAAGGATAAAATTGAACCACAACATACACACTATCTTACACAGTCAAAGTCCTTAGACGATAGCTGGTTCAATCATAACGTTACTTAAACTATTAAAACAATAAATTGTATTACGAAAAGATAAAGAGTAAAGTCAAAAATAAAACACGACTAAATATTACCAACTTGAAAAGCAAGTCCAGAAGGTTATTGTTTCACTGGTTGTTTGTATGTGAAATATAACTAGCTTCACATGCCGTAACAGACGTTTCAGTGGCAGGGCAAATTTCAAGAAAGGGGTACAGTGTATTTTCCGCTTAGTGAGAAACTCTTACCTCACTCCCTCTTCTGTTCATTCGCCGTGGAACCGCCACACTTGCCCTTCTCTGATTGGCGTGCACTGACACAACGGATTCCCGGCGACCAGCGCGGTACGCGGGACAAGAGATCTTCCGCCTTGTTTCGTCATGTTTGACTGGCTGTATGATAAAAAGATTCATAAGTTTCCGGTAAGAATGTCAGTAAACCACACTATCATTGAAGATTGGCTACTGTTACTCGTCCTTATGAACACTACCCCTGTAGCATTTTTGTGGCCTGTTGCATATTGTTTTAAGACCCAATTGTTTGAGTCTTTCAGAGAGTTAGTGGACGACCGTAGAATTTCAAATGGTACCAAGAGCTGAGAGAAAAAAAAAAGAAAGAAAAGAAAAGAAAACAGACGTATACGCAATAGTTAGCATAATAGCTTTATGCATCTGTACACTAACCACTAACCATTCAAACGCCCTTACCTCTCGATTTGACCCTTGAAATTACGAGTGCGAATGAACTAACTATCGTGTATAAACTGCATGATAGATTAGGAAACGGATTTGTGACAACACCCCCCTATGCAAGTTTTGTTAAGATCCTGCACTTCCCTGAAATAACCACCAGCACCAAACCAACAGCGCAAAAGCATGCCGGAAATGGACTTTGTTCTCTACCTTTTCTGCTTATATAATTAATGACTAAAATAACAACAATTAAAAACCACACGAGAAGAAATTATGAGCAAATTCGTTGCTGTATATGGAGCATTGTGGTGACTGTGGTAATTTTCTCCTGGAACTGTCATTGTGCATACGGTTCCTTTTTTTATCCTTTTCTAATAATAATGTCCGTGAAAGTTTGCGGAAAGAAATCGAAATCAAACAGATTATACCAAGCTTCCACTAATGCGATTTTTCTACACCCAAACTCAGAAGCAGATCGAATTCGTATAACAGATGAAAATACAGTTTTAAAATTCCTTGTCGTCTAATGTATTTACAGTCGAACGTTTCAAGCTGAGGTTTGCTCCCAAACTGTTGCAAGGTGTTGATGTAAGATGACATTCATATTATAAAATCAACATCGCTGAGGATTATAAATAAAGTTTTAAAAGACCTTCATGTCTGAGATGGCTGATAAGGAACCCAAAAATTTGGAATTTATTCCATAATTAACATTACACCTGACGCTAAATACTTGCATAAGGGCAGCAGGTGTGAATCATGTGGAAGCCATAGCTTGCACGTGTACTAAGGCCCCGTCCACACGTATCCGGATATTTTTAAATCCTCAAGTTTTTCTCTTCGTATTCAAAAATTTTTACGTCCACACGTAACGTATTCAAATCGAATTTGCCCGCCCACACGTATCCGGATTCGTTCTAATATCCAGGCCTCCTCTGTGACTATTGTAAACAGAGCATGCGCAATCTGAGTTTGTAACGTCATCGGATTTGAAAATATCCGGATTCGAGGGTGTCGACCGTCCACACGATTCCAAATTCTTTGCCTATTCAAAAATGTCCACTCTGGAGAACGGATTTAAAAATTTGCGGATTCGCTTGCCTGATTCGTCGGATACGTGTGGACAGAAGGCGAAAACAGAAAGTTGCGAATTCAGAAATATCCGGATACATAGTGTGGACTGGGCCTTTCTAAACAAAGGGAAGCACGCAAAAGGTCCAAAAAAAAATTAGCGTGACACGCCTCGGATTTACCTTAAGCCTTGACTATGATGTTTTTCTAATTATCTTCTGGATGGAATCCTTAAGTGTGATTTAATCACGATGAGATCTGTTGAGCACTGTTGCTGTACAACTAGAACAGGTTCTAAATATTGATTCTAGAATGGAAGCAATTGTCTGTGGTGCTATTCTTTTAACATTTGCATTGTTTTTCTGACGAGACATCAAAGACAACTTTACAAATGTGTTCATGGTACCCAGGAAGCAAAGGATTAAGAAACCTCTTCATTGATGAAAGGAATATTGCTGATGAACTGAAGGTTGGGGCGGTTTTTCAAGTGTCTTTTTGACATGTGTAAAGAGGTATGACAACAAGAAAATTCGATGATATTTTATCAACCACAAATCTTATAAGTTCGGGACAACCAAGCAACAACAAAGGCCAATATCCTCGTGTTATGAAGCTCATGGACTCATCGTAATATGAACAGCCCTTAGAGGGAAATTGACTTCATGAGCTTGCACAGTGTACAGACTTTGTTTTCGTATTAAAATTATAGCCCTTAACGGCAAGGCATTCATTCCCTGAGCAGACAATGCGATTGATCATAAAGCAGCTTATTCCCTGACAGTATGAGGCTTGAGATTAAGAGAGAATTCGCTCACTAAAAAAGTCCGCACTGCGACAGCCTTAACCGCAGGGTATGGCGACAAACAAGGAGATTTGACTGCACATTGTGCCTCACGGCTATCTAGAAGCAATCGCTCTGGTCCATTCCTTTGCAGTTTCGTGTTTCATTGGAGTTGAGAATTATTGTTATTCATTCTGGTCTTGTAAATTTGGATTTCGTCTTGACGCAGCAGAGAAGCCTTTTTGCCAGCTTCACACAGAATTGCGAACGAAAAGGCTACAGGGAATTGTATATGAAAGACAGAATTGTCACATTTGGGGCTTATTCAGACAAAGGCCCTGCACAAACTATTGAAAGGATGAATAATTTATTGCCTCACCTGAATTTGCGGTAGGTAAGATAAGGCCCTAACGGAACGGGGATAACTCTGTCGTCTTCGATACAAGCTCGTCGTACGTGTATGAAATCCCTCCAGGCGATCCATCAAGCTCCACAGTCAATTAGAAAGTAATTCAAAAGGTGCTTAATTCAATTGACAGTCGATCGTCCTGACAATTCGAACCTCCTCGCAAGTCCATTAATGTGAATTGACTTAAATTGGCGCAGCAGTAATGGTAGTACTGCCGCTTAATGAATCCAAAACGAAGCCAGAAGTGAGACACAGCGGAACAGATTCGGAGTCCGCTGAAGTGTATTCATGAAATACACAGGGTGCAACGTTGGAATTCACTAATGGAGTGTCTTGTATGCAGAAGGAAAACACCTCATCAAATGGTGTTTTCACTGTACTGACCCTTGACACAAGTGCTTAAGTGCGTGAAGATGACGCACGGTTTGTTTAGGAATTGGCGGGAACTTTGTCCATCATCTCAGGACAGGAAACACTTCTATCAAACGAGAGCCGCCAGCCCGGGCGAAATCTTAAGTTTCGTTCTTTATCAGTTCTGCCAGGATCACTCAGCAGGATCAAATATGTAATACTCGAGGGGAAAGTTATAAATAAGTTAATAGTTATGACTGAAAGAACGAATTGTCATGGTGGCTGAATAGAAAGCTTTGAATAGGAAGCTTGCGGTGTTCATACGCTAGATAACTATGTCAGCTTCAAAAAAGCACCGATGATTTGCGGAGAAAAGCTTAACTAATAAGTGTAAAACATTTGCATTTCTTAGAGTCGGCATTCGTAAAGTTATCCGTAAGTATTGTTCCACCAACAATTATGTTTGCTTCTGGCATATGGTTGATATTGACGCATATACTCTTGTTTTCAATATCAGCAAACGGACTGCTTTCCACAGATTTTTACAATTAAGGAAATTCTTTTCAATGAATTCCTTTGTTTGGAAATTACTGTAGTTCCTGTTAAGTGAATCAATAGATCTGTCTGTTGTTTAGTATGATATCTTTTGGCCGGCCACTAATTATCCGTCTTGTTGATACAAATTTGTGGGAACAGCTGTGCTTGCGGTTATGCATTCCTCGGATTTGTTTATTTGCTGGCATTGGCGATAAATACACGATTCAGTTTAACAGTTTAATTGTTCCAACACTAAAATCGTGGACTAACTTTTGATTCCGTCGACAGCATGCAGATGGTAAGTTATGCTCCAAATCTCTCTATTTTTCTTTTCTTTGTCTGACGGTTGAAAGGAAAATTTTTATATTTCTTTTTTTCAGCCTCAATGCTCCTCGAGAAAACAAGGCAAAATTATGCCTGTATTGGCTTCATGATGCAACTATTATTAAATAAGCACGACGCAACAAAGATAAAGGAAAATTGAAATAATTTTTTTTTTTGAACGAATTGTACGCTAATTGTATGCTGACCGAGGAGCGCTCGTCGAATTGGTTTCATATGAAGAAACTGGTCATTACACACAGTTTGGCTCCTTGTATAATAAAAATATGACCATAATTTTAAAAGATCAGAGTGAATAACCCTAGAAACAGATTGCATTGGTTGAGCTGTTCCTGTAGAATGTTTACTGAAATGGCTCGCTATAGACAAACAAGGTCATCAAGCCTGTTGTAGACCATAGTTTCTATTCTTTTCTGTTTTTGTTGTTGTTGTTGTTGTTGTTGTTGTTTTTGCTCAACACATTCCCTTCCAAAACAACACAAGAAAACTGATTTCACTTAGAGTTGTATGCAAGTACACGGAAAGTTAAAAATTGCAAACGGCATCTGTCGTACATATAAATAAATAAATAAATAAATAAATAAATAAATAATGAAATAAATAAATAAATACTAAATAAATAAATAAATAATCAACTTTATTTTTCGAGGGTGGCACTTGACAGTATAAAAAACTGGTAAACTCGTGGCCCTCTAAACAATTAAAAATAAACACATTTACACACTCTTAAAAACTAGCTTATGCAGTTCTAAAACTCAATTTCATTATTTGTCACCGCCATAAGAACTAACTCCTGATTCGGTCGACAGCATGCAGGCGGTAAGTTATGCTTTGACAGATCTCTCTAGTCTGGCTGTTGAAGTTCGTAAGGGAATTTTCATGTTTCTCTTTTTCAGGCTCAATGCTCCACGAAACCGAAAGGCCAAATTCTACCTGTATCGGCTTACTGATGCAACTATTATTCCATTTACAGTTGCAATGCAAGTTTACTTCAAAGTTAATAAAAACTGAAACTTGCAACTGTCGTACTTATTATGCATTTCTCACTGAACTCAATTTCGTTATTCGTGAAAGCACGTTTTCGTCAGCAGACGTCACAACCATAAGACTTTTAATCCATGTCATGAAAAGGCCAAGCCACGCAGTCACGAACATAGCAATACTTGGCAAAAGCCCCACTAAGCTCCATGCACCATTTTGTTTGCCTTCTTACATGATAGTTATTTAATAAGAATTAATGCTATGCTTTTCAATATACTGTAATCCCTTAACGACCCAAATCAGTTGTAAGTAAACAAGATACATTGCTCCAATTTCGAATCTTATTGTCACCTTCACTGACATCAATGGAAATACATCGTTAGGTGGGATCGTAATGGTAGTTTATACCCACATGAAACATTGGAAATGTTCACACTGCTCAAAGTCAATTCAAGAAACCTTCAGAGAGTGTAATAATTCCGCAAACGGATAGCATTTGGCAGCACTTCCTCAACGATCTGTTGGTCTTCAATTTTCCCAAGTGAGAATTTTATTGCGTTCAGTTTATCACCTTTGTGTTTACTTTTGGCACCCTTAAAAATAGTTTATCTGTGCTAAGAAGGACAAAGGTAAAAAGATCAGACTTGATGCCTGGCAACCGGCTAAAGTAATAGAAAAGACCGGAAAAATTCAATCCGACAGATCTGGTCTACGGTTAAGGATTGCCGCCATGCACAATTTCATGGTTTCGAGAATCCAGGAAAGACATATGATAATTACCGTATTTCTTACCATTGAGGTCCATTCATAAGGAGTATCGTCTTTTATTTCGCTGTCACTGCTCGATTCACGGGCCTTCTCCGCAGAAGCGGATTCTTTACGTTGACTGTCTTGTGACGAGTGGCTATCACAGCGCGAAGCGTGTTGCAATGTTGTCTGTAAGGATATATGTCAAAGAAAACACTCTATTAGCAACAAAAAGTAAAAAGTCTTTGTTGTGAATGGTTTCTTCAAGTGAATCGGCCTCATCGTGTAAATTGTGGCACATTCGACAACTGAAATTAACCGTGAACACAAATCAAACAGCACCATTTCCTCCTTGCTTCACGACGTCGTTAACAAAACAATGATTATGCACGATGCTCGAGTTGGCACGCAACCAGCGTTAACTGACCGACGCCCACTGTTACCGACTCAGACAAAAGCGCAGGCGGGTTTGGCGCAAGGACGGGGTTGGCATGTCTATCAATTCTCCTTAGTGTCTGGGTATTAATTGTATCATGATTCACATACTATTCGACTTCGCGTGATCATCCTACCGTTACACTATGAAATTATTACCACGTATCGATGTCATGTTCATTTTAAAAGCGAATCAAAATTAGTATAGATCAATCAGTCCTCCGGCAAGAAACATTACCCTCCGCTGGGCTTGGGATTAATTATCGTTCACGTTTAGGCATAGCAGACAAATGATCATCAGATGAAAAAAGTACACCAAGTGGGTAAATAAAATAACGTAAGGACCAACTACTAGCTAAAACTAAACACAATGCCCGCCTTAACCCAAATACTCAGTCAAAGCGGCCTAATTGACGTTTACATGCAAAACGTTTTGTCCAACTGATCACCACATTAACCCGACAGCAACCATTTCGTACGCAAATTTTTGAAACGACTTTAAGGGTTACTGCGGGTCAAGGATATTATAGTAAGTACTTCGTAAGGCAATTGAGATAACAACTTGGCCATTATAATCAAGGCCATCATAGCCACAACTACTTTACTAACGCACGAATCGAGCTTTTGCAGACAGATTAATAGGGGGAGTTACGGCCAAAGAAAGAATCGTAGATGATGTAAATTAAATAATGGCGTTTCTTTTTCTTTTTCCAGTTTTACTCGAAGTTATAACCCCCTGCATCATAATACAAGTCATCGCCACATGTACACCAAAGTGCTACTCGATAGCTTTCCTTTGTCTGCCGAGACATTCTAGGATTTCGTGTAGATTCATGGCCGTTGGAAACCTTCTACAGCATAACAAAAAGCACCTGACGGGAAAGTGCTGCTCAGTACGGTCTCACTGAATTGGATCTTATACTTATGGCCGATAATTTCGCGCAATTCTTGAAAGTTAAAGGGGCAGTGTCACGCTATTGTACTATCATTTTAAAAGCTTCTAAAAGCTTCTACAGCATAACAAAAAGCACCTGACGGGAAAGTGCTGCTCAGTACGGTCTCACTGAATTGGGTCTTATACTTATGGCCGATAATTTCGCGCAATTCTTGAAAGTTAAAGGGGTAGTGTCACGCTATTGTACTATCATTTTAAAAGCTAAAAACTGCCAATGCATCAGTGGAAACCTTAAAATAATGGTCTTGTTTTGCTGCTAAAGACTGTAGTACTGCATTTACACAATAAACTCCTGTATTTCATCAAAGATGACGTGGATGGAAATGGATTGAAATTTGAAAAAAACTTGCCAGTGTTTTCAAAATTTCAAGCTATGCTTTGAAAAATTACCAAAAAACTATTATGGTTAGCTCTCCCTGCTAAAATTTCATTGGAATTGATCTTGCTGATTCTGTAGGAGCAATTTTTGCACGATAACAGGTAAAAGGCAGTAATTTTAGCAGAACTGAGCCAAAAACAGCAAAAATCCCGGTGACAGTGCTCCTTTAGATACACGGAAAAAATCTATCCAACCATTTATAATTAGCAAAGCTTATGCAAGATGGAAAACTAGCAAGATGGGAGAGGAGGGACAGTGCGTTTTGCCTTTTTGTCTGAAACATCACTGACGGCCGAAGGACAACAGTAGGAACAAAATGTCCCATCCCCACCATCCCACAGTCATTCTCACAAGCAATATCTGCAACGTACCGTTTGTGTATCAAGGACAGTGGACATCGTTCACAGTGGGAAGTGGAAACCCTCGCTTCCGATTACTTTCTCTCATTTTCTTACTGCCAGCAGGCAAGAAATCAGTAATTCTAATAAACGTTATGACAATTTTTATTTGGTATACATGTTTCGGATGAATTACATCCATCGTCAGTACAAACAACAAAATCCATTATGGGTGTGATATAAATACGGAAAGCCGAGTAGCTACAATGTGACAATTGTATATGCAATGCAATGGGAAAAGTCTTCATTTAGCAAACATTTTCAAGTCAATCTCTCATTAGCTATTTAGTTTTCTACTTAACATATATTTTCTTTTTTCTTGTTTTTGTCATGTTGTTGAGAGTTACATCTACATATTCTGTCAACGGACTCGTTGGGACTGAGCTGAACAGTCCGGATAATCGAGAGTCCGGATAATCACAAAATATGAATATTAATGAGCTAAAACTAAAAATGAATGACTGGACTATTGGAACGTGAAATTTCACTTAGAAACAAAGAACACCTGACCAAATCAGAGCTCAGTGAAATGCATAGCATTTTCAAGACCGAGGTCACAGTTTTTCACTATACGGACCGACCCTAAGCCGGTAAATAACTTATTTATTTTTTTCTCCTTTTTTTTTCTGAAGATGAACATGGGAAAACTGGTTTGAAAAAAGTCTTTCTGCGCGCGCTACGTCGTACTTTCACAAAATTTAGCATATGCGCAAATCTCAGAGAAAAATTGTAGATATACGATAAAACAGAACTTCAAATATATCCTGGAGTAATAAACATAAACAAACAAGCAGTGATATTTCATAGTAAGCACAAAGAAATAAACTAAACAAACTAAGCAATAATGTTTGAAAAATTCACACAAACTTTAAAATATAAGCTTATAATATTTCTTTGCCTTGTTGAAATTGAAATTACAACGGCTTTCGAAACGAAAGTTCTTGAAACAGAGGAATACATCTATGAAAAATATTTAGAAATCTCAGTCTCTACCTTCATAACTTATTATTTCATGCATTTAACTTTGTTCTCCTTCATGGCCTTCATAAATCAACGCTGAAGGAAGAAAACTACGCAAGAAAAACTTGTTGACATTAGTTCACGCAAACTGCAAAAACTGTTTGTTTGATTATTTTCGCTACGAATCATATTTTCTTAAATGAAGCAAAATGAAACAAGATTAGAAAATAGAACTCCAAAGAAAATAACGGATGTCAACCGAAAAACTGAGCTCAAAAGAGTGCTCCGCAGCTAGTCGTTTTAAATTAAAATTAAGACTTTTTTAAACGGCATGTCAGCAACAGTTCAAGAAAAACAACAACTCGAAAAACAACAAACCAGCAGTGTTGTCAGCAAAATGAAGTGAAATACTCGCCTTTTTGACGAATTACCAAAGATTTTACTCCATTACTGATGTTTTCCCTTCGCTTTGCAAAGTTAGTAAGCGAAAACATGCATTTGAACAGGAAAAATCCAGCATCATGTCGCGCCGTAGTAAAGAAATACTTCAAGATTTCCCGCGCATTTACGAAAGCGTTACCGTGACCGTGGGCAGAGATAGGAAAATCCGGACCGCGCTAAGAACCAATCAGAATGCAAGATTCGTTACCGTGCCCTCTTGGAAAAAAATAAATTGCCGTAGTATGGCGCGCGTGAGCTCAAAACGCGTACAGATTTGTGTTTTGAAGCGAAACAAATTCAGTTTGAACAGGTGTTTGGTTACTTAATTTGAAGAGAAAAAGTTTTGCTGCGGATCTTAAATATGGTTAATTAATATTCATGAAAAACTGGGACCAGCTAAGCAAGTCTGGATAATCGAAAAATCCGGATAATCGAGGTCCGGATAATCGAGGTTCGACTGTAATTAGTTAAATTTTTCGATTTCAAGCGGTACTGCCACGGCAATTCTTGATAAGTTGTTCAATTTGCGAGGAAGTATTTTTTTCTATTACGCAATCGGCCCACCTTATTCACGGAGAGGTAGATTTCTAATTATTTCTTGGATGTAAAAGGAAGTGGTGTTATTTCAAGACGAATTTTCCTGGACACAATGACGAAACTTGAAAAAAGTTAACCCAACTTTGTTCAAGTTGCAATCCATTTCCTCCTCGTCATCCGTGGCCACAGACAACCACAAATAGTTTCAATGCGCATATTACGTACTTCGTAGGAAGATTGCAAAATTTTGAAGTGTCCTACTTTTCAAACACGTTTGGGTTCAGACCCAAATTCTGTGACAGTGCCCCTTAAATGTCACATTGCAATTAGCTACTCGGTTACGTTCTCTGTATTTATATCACACCCACTAATGGGTTTGGTTGCTTGGTTGAATCCCTCATTCAGGTTGACGTGAACGTGGTTATGGTTAGGAACCTCTGACCTGGGCCTCTAGTTTGGTTTTGATACTCATACTCGTACTCTCCGAGTGTCGAACCTTAGAGTTTCATATTTCGATAAGAACACTACAGTTTGAGAATTTGATCTATTGCTAGTGCAGAAGACCTGCAGTGAAAAACAAAAAGTGAAGTGGGCTTGGTTAAGGCTAGCCGGAATATATACCAATTCCACACCTTCCACGTATTGATACCGGGCATTTTGTTGTTTACCGTAGTAAACGTATGCTAAACTAGAAGTAATAATAGATCAATAGAGTGCACTCAAAATTAGCCATCGATCAGTTCGAAAGTTGTGCACACCTTAACGAAAAGCCGCCATGCACTGAAAAGTCAGTCACATTTTGCGTTTAAATACTATCCATCTCCTAGTGAATTAAATCTTACGATAGCCATTAGTACAGTCTCGACGATTAGCTTTAGTACCGACCCCTTGCACACTAGCGGAATCTTACTATACGACTGATTAACAGTGTGGCGTAAACAATAGATCCACAACCTTGTCAGAACTTGAATGTTGAAGAAAAGTGTACATGAGGCCAGTTTCTATTTTCAAACCTCTGGCACTAACAAGCTTTAAAAGAGTCCAATCGACGATGCGCTAGAAACTGAACAAGTACAACAGCTAACGCGATAATGAAGCTGGACATACCTTCTCGCTAAGACCATTTGTCTCTGGTATTGACTCGCAGTAGTAACCGTCAGTTGCGGTACGCGGGCAAGGCCCACTGAATCCATTTTTGCGTCTTGGTAGTTTACGATCCTGATTATTTAGTTGCGTGAGTAAGGAAGATCGTCGTCGGAACACCCACAGCAGGTCCGTGGGATCCGTATGCGAGCGCCTGAGAGGCCGCGATTCAGGAGCTGGTTTTTGAATAGGCTCTTTGGTTTTTTCTGCAAGTTGCTCAAGAGAAGGCAGGACGTTGGGCTGGTCACCCTGAAATCTGATTTGCGTCAAGAAAACAAAAAGGATTAGGCTTGGTGGTACAACAAAAAATAAAAGATGCCATCTTTCAGCTACTAGGTGGGAGCTATCGGAAGATTAGTAAATAAAACGTATTGGGTAACCTTGAATTTGCTCGCGATTGCAGCTGGAGAAGTGCACAGTGCGACCTTGATCGTCAAAAGTTTTGACAATGTCCTACCTCGAGGGCTAAGGATAGTCAGATGACTTTGAGACAAAATCAAAGATGTGACATAATTGGCGTCGATTGGCTCTTGCAATACATGATTGATTTCCTGAGCCCTGAAGCAAAATTGCCCGCCGATGGAATTCCAGAACTTTTGTTTGGACTCAAGTAATCGTTTCAATGCAGTGACGTCACAAACACCAGAGCGTGATAAAAGGATGCCGTAATCCTTTGTTAGAAAGGTGGCATAAAGTTGTTGCCAATGGTCTTTGTCAAAAAATTGGGGGCTCTACCTTGGTGTAAGAATCTGTGAAACTCACGAATCACGTAAAACAAAGGACACAAAACATTCTAAACAATAGCGTACAGAAAAACAAATAGCTCATAAAACAGAGAAAACCTCGTCAGATTCTTACACAGAGGTAACCCCAAGTTTGTTCACGTCTGAGATAGGGAAACACATCTTTCATCGAGAATATTTAGAGGCACGTCGTACAAAATGTACTTAACTTAAACCTGCAAGTTGTTGGTTCATGATAATAGAACACTTAGCTTCGTTCGTGCTGAACCGTTTGAAACTTAATAGCCCATTTTACAGCTGTGTGCTTAGTTACCTGGCCTTTGAGTGGAAGCGAGGAGGGGTGACCTTGTTTCATACAAACCGCTGTCTCTCTCATGCAAATGTGGACTAGTTAGATGAGAAAAACATAACTTGCATGAGGAAGAGAGTGAAGTCTGTATCAAAACAAGGTCACCTCCCAGCCCCGATTCCATTCATGGGCCAGGTCACTGAGCATGAAAGCCTGAAATTTTTTTCAGGGTTTATTTTCACTACATAACTACAATGATCACTCACATATTCATTCATTAATCCGCAGTTCAAATATATTATTTTCATATATTCATAGTCATTTGTAAAAAAGATCATTGCGCCGTCTTCATTATCTCATTAGACAAGAGGAATCGTTGCTAAAAATCGTCTTTCTTCGTTGAGGTGTACCCATGGCATGCAACACTTTTGAGCTAGGAGACTCCAGGCCTCAGCAACCCGGACGAAAGAAACATTCGTGGGTTGCGTCATAATGTAAATGATGTTAACCCAAAATTTTTCAGTACAACTGGTTTAAGTAAAGTTAGCAAATATGGCAATCTTTGTGATCATAGAGCGAATCATTTAAGTGTTTTCCACCTGCCTGGAACAATTCCTTTGGAAAATGAAATGAGCTCTAGGTTGTACAGGTGCGATAACTAATATAATCATAAGTTTCTCAGTAGCAAATATGACTGGTCGCAACTAGTATATGGCAGTAGGCCTGTTAGCCTGCGAACAGTGCCTGTCAGTAAGAGCTTTGATTTCTGCCTGTAAGGAAATGAGTCAAGATGTACACTGAACAAACGCCATGTTCCTAAACTAAGCTCTGGCCCACTTGGTGTAAACTGATCCCGGAAGGTGACTGGCTCCTCTTGCTCAGTGGCCATGGTTGGCTAGAGGATAAATTAGGAATGTATGTCAGATCGCACCTCTGCCTTTATAAGTCCCATGCTGTTCTGCATGTTATTATTTCACTAACTGAATCGAAGATACTTCGGACGTGTTGTCCAGGCTTGACAGACTAAGCGGACGTCAGAACTAAGACGTTGGGGAGGTCAATTTTCACATTTTCCCGTCTTTTATTTCACAAGATTGTCACTAACGCTGTCCAAGCTTGAAAAACTACTGAAGAAGACGGCAGAACGGAGACGTCATGTTTTCCGCCCTTTTATTCCACGTGCAAAAACGTGACCAGTTTATGATATATACTTGCCTTTGCCGGTCTTAGCTTGGCCTCACAGTGAATAGTGGCCTTACGGATGCAGCCGACAAAGCCTTTCCGGCGCAATGATATGATTTTTTACGCAAACAAACTTATTCTTCGCGAACAGTGAAACCCGTAGCTAGACGTTTGCAGGAAGCCGACCGATTCGTTCATAAATCGCGTTTAAGAATTGGTTTAATCCCACCTGAGGGCTCCAGATAAACACGACAATGGAATGTGGTATTCATTATCGCCTTGTTCCAGTTCAAATTTGGATGTCGTATTGAAATATCAATAAACGTTCCATAGCCTTAGTGTAATGGGTACCACTTGGTGATAGCAGAATGTTGTTCTGCTGTGCATGTTCCGATGAAGGCGGCCATTATAGAGAAGTGCAAAACAAACATCGGCGCTTGTGTTTAGTTATTTGTGGTTAATGAAGAAACTTTGGAGGGGGTAAATGAAATGCTGTGAGCGGGAGTGGAGGGTTTTCTAAGTCTCGGTAAACAAATGGTTCAACGGGTAAATTGAATATCGGCAAAAAGGAGCTCTTTTGATTGTATAAATGTCATTTGTTATTGCCACTGTGCAAACATTAATAGCTGCAGGATACAGAAGTCGGATCCGGCATAAGCTCCTAAAGTGCTCGACTCATTTCCAAAACGTTGTTAATGAAAAATGCAGCATTGCTCAGAACTAAACTCGACGTGAAACAATGTACTAATGAATTGAAAATTTGGCTTATCAACGGAGTTGATAATGTAAATTGACCACCGTACAGCGATTCAGCTAATCGAATCCCTGTACGGTGGTCAATTTACATTATCAACTCCGTTGATAAGCCAAATTTTCGTGTTTCACTTCCCCACCGACGCAGCACCACAGTTTCTTTAGAAACTAATCCCCTTTACTAATGAATTGAGTCGCATACTTGCCTGGCATTAGCAGTTCTGGTTTGTTATTTTCTCGCAGTGTTGAAAACTAAATGGCAAATAATAAGTTCAAGTTATTACACCGCTCAAGAGAAGTTAAAACAAACGCTACTTTAACATTGTTTGAAGACGATTAAAAGAGCGATGTTAGCTTTATTATTGTTCTTAATCTCGCATGACTTTTCCGTGCACGTAGGTTTGAAAAAGATTGCCGTCCATACGTTTCAAAGAGTCTTTCAAGATTTTACTCCATCTGTTTCAATTGAAGTAGAAATTAACTGACTGCTGCCAGTAGCAACAGATTCATGCCTGAAACCGGCATCAAACTGTAACTCAAAGTCTAGTGATTCCGCGTCACTGAAAGCTTTATTGCTTAGCCGGTATAATTTCACCGTATTCAGGCAGGTAGTTTCAAAGTGAGATGTAGCAACTTTATATTAACAGTTCAAAATTTAACAAGTTTTTAAGGTTAATAAGCTCAAAAATGCGTTCGCTTTGAATTAGACCCTCATTAAAGAAGTATAGAAGTCGGCAAGTATCTTGATTACATAACTCGTTTGGCATATTGAGTAGCTTAAACATGATCTTATGCATGCTTCCTCCGAAATTCAAATCTTTTATAATTTTTTCAAACTTGTGTAAAAAAATTTTTTTGCTTCTATGCAGTCCTTTTGGCACCAATTTTCCTGTTCATGCTAAGAATCGATTAGAAGAGTTAAAACTTTTTAAATACTATGTCAACTTCCTCGCAAACATGGAGAGGAATTAACACTAGATGCAGTTTGAGTTCACTGTACTTGAAATAAAGTTCGCGTAGACAGCAACAGTGCCATGGTAATGGAAATTTCCGTGACTATATATTTTACAATCAGAAGCCTCTTGGGTCATAGAAAATCTACAATTGTTGACTAACGGGCTCATTTAGGAACAGTTACTTTTAGCTGTTAGCTACGATGTAAGGGATGATTAGTGGCCTAGAGTACAAATGTTTAAGAACTCTATCGTGCAAATGGGGAACGATTATTGTTGCGGTCGATTTCTACAACGGATGCAAACGTACGGCGAGACGAGGTATTCAAACATGTCAGCCACACTGCAGTAAACACTTAATCGTATTGCGTATTGATAGCCGTGTTTGATATTTTCGACTGTTTATGTACTTCACTCCGCAAATGTATGAATGACTTCATTTAATTTGTAAAGTGAAAACTCTAAGACGTCGGTAGCCTACTCAGAGGCAAAGACCACGTTAAAAGAGGAAAGAATTGCAGCGATGTTTTTCACTTTCTTAGTCAAGGTATTTCAGGCTCTGCCGGCTTCCACAATGATTATTTACTAAAGAATGACTCTTTTATATGTGCACAGTATTTAAAGTTACGTATAATGCATTCAAAGTTCGTCAACCTATCCCTTAGTCACCATCCTTTAGTGGACCCCAACATGCAACATGAGCTCAGTTAATTTTCAGAGTACCACGGATTCAAGGATGAATGCCCATTTTACACAAGAAAGAGTCAATAACAAGACTTGTGACCCTGCACAACCTGCCAATTGTAAACCTCTGAAAACCCACCTTAACAACTGCAGAATCCAGGCCGTACAACCGCCATCAACATTGTTTCGAAACAACGAAGAGTACATGACGCTCAGTTTGAGAATATCAGCAGCTTTACAACGAATTCATGAAATCTTCGTGGAACTGTACGTGCATCGGAAACAAGTATCTCTTTCAGACGTAAGCTATTACACAACAATGTCTGAGCCTGCGGTCATTACTTGTTGCGTTGCTAAGCAACGGAACATATTGCTCCTGTCCAATGCGTGGACAACTTTTAAAGAACTCGGCCGAGCATGCTAATAGAAATAGAAGAACATTAAGAGGAAATGTTAAGAATTTTCGTAAACCTCGTTCGACTCCTAAACAAGTCATTCAGGTTCTAACCAAAGGTTGTTTTGGTGCTTGTTTTTTTCTAACGGAGACATATCTGAAAACGAAGTAGTTGTCTCGGACAACGAATATTTTCTTGCCGTGAAACCTTTTTTTTTTAATTTGTACAGTTTCAGAATTCCTACGTAGGTCGAAGAAATAATCTGAAAGCAGTCCTATACAGACAAAATAATGGTTTCCCCAGTCTCCACCATTGTATCCTTAAGTCTTTGTCGGGAATTTCATTGGGTTGATCTGCTTTGAGAGAGCATGAATGTGTGCAAACACTGTTGTTTCACAGGTCGTAACTGGAATTTATTCGGGTTTTCCTAGGTATAGGGGGATTCATACATTTTTGCTCATTTGCATACGGTTTTGCTTACAGAAGGAAACATGTTAGATGTGATTTGACTCCAGGCAGCTAACGAGCTATTGAAATGTTATACATTGTGAAATTTTTAGCTCTTTAGATGTAGAATTCAAGGAGATATTGTCTTCCAAAAACTGCAAAATTTCTGGGTGGCAAAAACACTAATGAGCGCATACATTCTTTGCAAATTTTGAGTTTTTAAACCCGCGTTGCACAAAAAGTATCCAATACATGAGGCTCATATTCATTGGCAGAGTTATTCATACTATGACCTTTCAATATTCAGAACTGATTTATTTGTAGCTCCATCAGAAACTAAATTATTCATGCTAATGAGGCAAATATTGTAAACAAGGATTCCCTATATCTTGCCGGTACCAACTTTCGCGCGGCTCCGGAGGAAAACGCCCTTTATGCGCGGGCAATAGTGAAGAAGCGTCACTCTTTATTTTAAGACTGATCAGGCAAGTCTATGGTCTCTTAATTTCACATACAACTTAACAGAGTAATTTACTTTAGTCCTTTGAATCAGTGCAAAACATTTTAGGCCTTTACTGTTTATTTTATATTGCTCGTGTTATAAATACTGCTTTGTTTTAATTCGTGACTTCATTATCACGGCCTTCACCAGCTTTAAAAGAATTCTATTGTTAGCTTTCGTGATGTTTCCTCTTTTAGGGGCGTTTCTGGGTTATGAATTGCCATCAACGCTTCGAGTTGCAAGCTCCACCAAAACAATTTTAAGGGTTGCAAGCAAAAACAAAGAAGGTTTTAAGAATTTACAGCCGTCCCGTTTTTTTTTTCTCTTAGTAGGACCCAATGGCTAAAAGCGTCGATGAGCAACAAAATGAGGTCAAGGCGTATACACATGGAAAATGTGCTATATAAGTTCTTAATTATTATCATTTATTGTTCTTCCGTATTCATGAGTCCAGACCACTGCAATTTGAAAAGACGTTTGCTTCTGTAGATTTTAAGAGTTCGACTTAACAATTCAGTTCATAGCAATTAGCTGATGGGTCGTTAATCTTTTACACAGTGGAGGGCCCTTCTTAATGACCTTAAATGTGTTTTTCAGTGGTTTGCGAGGAATCTTTTTAAAGCGTGATGTCTTTTGTATAAATAGTTTTGAATATCACTGAGTATCTCTCTTGGAGGTAACAAAGAACCGACAAGTAGTCCCCTAAGGCTAGAATATCTACAAACTCAATGATAACTATGAGCTATCATTAATTCATTTTACACAGTGGAGGGCCCTTCTTAATGACCTTAAATGTGTTTTTCAGTGGTTTGCGAGAAATATTTTTAAAGCGTGATGTCTTTTGTATAAATAGTTTTGAATATCACTGAGTATCTCTCTTGGAGGTAACAAAGAACCGACAAATAGTCCCCTAAGGCTAGAATATCTACAAGCTCAATGATAACTATGAGCTATCATTAATTCATTTGTTGTAGCTTCCGGTGAATATTTTAAGTGTAGACCATGCTGATAAATTTAAAAGTTATACTGCTGATGCTATCTTTATTAACTCTTTATCTCCCTTTTCGATCTTGTATATCTAAGTGCTCTCACGTTATTAATCATATCTTTTTGAACTGCCAAGAACCTCTCAGAACTGATAAATTGCCAGGACAATGGCAGCAGCAGCGAGTTGTTAACACCCGGTTTCCCTTTTCGCTTTATAACAATGTCTAGGGGATCATTTATAACAACTGACAAACGTCGAGCTTTTGCAAAGCGATACGACCTATTACAAATACAGCTGTTTTGGAGAACGATCACTCCAGATGCTCCAAATCTTTCAAGAATAGTTGAAAACAAAACCAATGCTTTGTTATGTTAAAGGTACAAATTAACACCTACCATACGTTGTCAGTATTAATTAATTCTTACGACCCAGAGATTAACTTTTAACACCCAGTTTGACCATAACCAAAAGAATCGTTGTGAAAAAGTCAATTGATGCTGCCTCTTCGTTTTGTGTAAATAACAGAGCGACAGCATCATTTGCGTGTCGACAATTTGAAGAAATAGCACCATTTTTATGACCCTTCATGTATGCGCAGAAAAACCACAATGGTTCATGAACTGGCCAAGGGTAGGAACTAAACTTGTCCTATTTATTAGATTTTGCGACTGGTTGAAGACAAAAATCGTAAACACAGCCAGGTTAACATAGTTCCGCAAACAAAAGCCCAGCCTTTTTGTATTTTAGTTGAATAGCCTACCTTCGAAGTGATAACAGTCTATTGTTTGTTAAGCAGCAGCTTATTAACAATAATACAGATATCTCTTGATAATTGCCGCCATAAAAATATGACTAAACAATTGCGAGAACAGTAAAGACATGCGACATTTTCGTTCTTGAAGAATTTGCAGATTCTTGGGTTTCTGGGAATCAAACGTTAAAAGAAGAAGTCGACTCTCGAGAGTGAACTTCTTTATGCCGAAGTACATTAAATTCAAATTAATATTCTTCCCACAGAATGAAGAATTTAGTGCTGACCTCCACTTGGCAATTCGTACTTATTCGTTCCATTGCCCGCCCACGAACACACAAATGCAAATATCTGACGCTCGTTATTTTGTAGAATATACCGGTATATTGTGCACGCATGATACATGATATCGGTTTTCTCATTTCTTTTGGCGGTGTAGATGTAATAATGATATCGATGTCAAATTCAACCTCTATAAATTGAATTAGTCAATTCTAGCTCTCTCGGGCTGCTTTCTCCACGGTTACACGTAAGTGGCAAAATAAGAATATTTTTTGTTCACAGCATGTTATCGGTTGAATAACTTCTTGGCAGCCGACTCTCATTGCTTTTGTATTTTCTCGATCATGAAATCTCGCCAAAATACCTCCACTGTAGAACCCGTCTGATATTTCTTCGGGTTTGTGTTATTGGATTAAAAATATGGATCGCTAAGCAATACGTAGACGACTGCATTGGTGATTGTTCGGGTAAACATGGTTGGTTTTTGAAAAATAATTTACTAGCATTGAATTTAAGTACCTTTCCTCCCATGCTGCTTCAACCTCACGAACCTTCTCCTTGTTCCACTCCTCCTCTTCCATGAAGCTTTTCCAGTTATCCTTCTCTTTTCTCAGGGACGCTAGGCTCTTTTGAAGAAAGCTTTGACTTTCTGTTTTAGATTTCTGAGCAGAGTCTAAAACCTTTTCAATCTGCAAATCAAAACGAGATAATCAGCAACTAATATGAGATATAAAAATGTATGAACAAGGCTTGCAAGTTTTTCCGGGTGAAATGTGTTTCAACCAGACATTCTTGGTTTGGGAGGAGCGTCGCCGACCGACTTATGCTCTCAACGTTAAACAAGACACCCCTTGATTACGTCCCTGAATATGTTATTCTTTAAGTTTCATCGGAAGGAATTCGGCCACGCTGGTGAATAAATCGAATATTTCTAGTTCATTAAAACGGATGGTGAAACTTTAGAATTCAAACATTCACAGTTGTACATAGCCACAGGAAATTCTCCGTCGCGTATGCACTCCACAACCATGATTTGAAACCCACCTGGTACTACAGGAACAATGATATCTAGTTTAAAAAAAAAACAGAAAGCAAAAACACAGCTTCACAGAGATGAGGCACACGAAGCAATATGTCTCTACCTGTTCCAAAAGTGCCAGGGAGTAGCCGCTGACAAGATATCCAGCAGAGCGTTCTGGGACACTCGATTTCCTGTTCAGTGAGCCGTGTTCCATGATTTGGCAATCAGATTATCTGAGCATACAATCCAGTTTCCCTCCAACCTTAAGAGTGATTCGCTTTAAATAGAGTATCGCACTACGAGTGTGTTTGTTTTGTCCCTCCTCACTTAAAAACACTTGACGAAAACCGGAAAACTCGCCGAGCAAAAATATCCACATAACATCAGCAGTATTGCGATCTACTTCTCAAATTTTTGGTGCATGTTGACAGAAGACGACATGAAAGATTTGGCGTCCAAAGTGGTGTTTAGATTTATGTCTGAGTAGCTCGAGATCTTTCCCTCCAATAAGGCATCTATTTGCGGTAGACTTTTATCCAAAAGACAACTGATCCTGGCGCCGAAGAGCTAGGCACGTTAATGGTATCCCAGTTCTATGGCAAAGCTGGTCTCCACAGCGATCGCATCATAGCTAATGATCGCATGGACGGGAAATGCAGGAATGAATGACCAGCTTCCTGAAGCCCTATGTAAACGAAGCATTGCGACAGCTGAAGTGCCAAACAGCCGAAGTGTTGAGTAATCGCATGGATATCAAAGGAAGCTGTTAAAAAGATGAACCACTCCTACTGGACACGTCGAATTGGCAAAGAATCTTGAATGGTTTGCTTGTTACACTACGTCATTTAAAAGTAAAAGTGTGCACGCACCTAGCCGCTAATGGGTCCATTGCAGGCCATTCAAAGGATTTATTGTGTTTTTGATCCATCATAAAATTACCTGGAATAAAAAGGGTTTTAGTGGTAACAAAAATACGGCCCGATATCGATTGAATGTATTCAGTTTCAGGCACAAAGCGAGAAAGAAATTTGCTCGACAAAGAACAGCAGAAGACAACACATTTCATGGAAAGCTGATATCACATAAACTGTTAAGCTGCTTTGTTTGTGGCTTCCTCGACTTAGTAGATCAAACGGCTAGCTGCACTTCGGAATAGAGCTGGAACTAACTGGCAAGGGATTATGCCAAGGGAAGGAATTATGCTCTCTTTTTTTGGCTGGCACAGATGGGTTCCGTGGCAACCGAATGGCTCTAACAGGCTGAGTCAATAAGCATTTGCATTTGAATGTTCAGTATTGCTCAACTAAGGGCTTTTGTAAACAGTGTAATCCAGCTTTCTGTGACCCATGCTTGTTAAATTGCAGTTCCAATTACTTTACTTCAGAGGACAAGCGTGTTTGGTCAACCTCCAATAAAGGTGTTTATCTGTTTGAAGAGTAGTTACGGTTGACGCAGACAATACGCGTTAATGTTTTCCGTTTTTGTTCATTTAACAGTGAGGAGTGAACCACGTATTTCCTTGGAGATGCCCCCTACCTACTGCTGGACGACATACCTGCACTCTATGTCTCCTGCAAAACTTCTCCTGCTCCTTCTTCGTTTGGGGAGCAGGGATGGCGCAGTGGTTCGATTCCCGGACACGACGTCATATGCGGGTTGAGTTTGTAGTTGGTTCTCTTCTCTGCTCCGAGAGGTTTTTCTCCGGGTACTCCGGTTTCCTCTCTCCTCAAAAACCAACACTTCTAAATTCCAATTCGATCCGGAATGCTCGAACGTTAAATAGGCCATGATCCCCTGGCTCGGGAGATTGGGCAACCACTCCTTACGCTATCGAGCTTAAATAATTTGATTTGATTTGAAAGGTTTGGTTGATAGGCAAAAGGAAAATGGATGTAATTCTCGTACGTAAGCAGCATCTACATTAAACTGATACTCTTCTCTGTAATTGCTGGTAGCATGGTGGTACCAGTGTTCTAGCCGGCTTGTTCCCGAAGCCGATGCCTCGATATTTTGAGACATGCCCTGTTCCTATGTTTTTCTTTGTCTCCCTAACCCGTGATTTTAAAGCTGGTGCTTGCAAACATGACACGAACTGATCAGTGTTTGGCCGAATGATACCCGGAGGGGAGGCTGTCAAAAATCGAAAAAAATATTCTCTACCTTTTGACAAGATGTTATGGCAGGCTTGAATAACTTACAAAACACTAGTTTGGAGCAGCTACCTGACCTTATGAATGAAAGAACCACTTATTGAAAGCTTTAAAACACAACAACAACGACCCTGCAATTTTGGATTATTTGTGGCAGAGTTTGTCGTCCATTGAATCGCGTTTCCCCAACTGTGGTTTGCTTATTGTTGGAGATTTCAATAGGCTAAACACCAGGCGCCTTCAGAACAGTTTTGATCTCAAACAGATTGTTAATTTCCCCACGCGAGGCGATAGAACGCTAGACCTTGTCCTAACGAATCTAAAAGAGTATTACAAGGACCCCATCCAACGTGCTCCTCACGGTCTATCAGATCACATGTCCGTAGAGGTACAGCCAAAGGATAGATCTCAGCTTTACGACTCGCGATTAACAATCAAAACAAGGGACTTGAAACCCAGCAATCGCTTGGTTATGCGCACCTACCTTCAAGAGGTTGACGCGCACACCCTCGTTGGCAACGCACATGGCTGCGCGGAGAAAGTGTTAATCTTTCAGTCCATAATCCAATATGGTCTAGACAGTGTACTGCCCCTGCGATCCAAAACGATCCACTCTAGAGACCCGCCCTGGGTTAATCCAGCCTTGAAAGATCGAATCAGACGGCGGCAAAGGGCACTCGCGGAAAATAATCAGCCAATGTTTCGATTCCTGCGGAACCGAGTGAATCGTGAGCATAAGATCTGCAGGCAGCGGTACTACGACTCCAAAGTTAGCCAGCTTAAGGAGTGCAGACCGTCTGCTTGGTGGAAAGAAGTTAAGAAACTGAGCGGCATGTCATCGGCAGTCAGGGACTCGAACGAGCTAATGAGATCATTACAGCACATAAGTGAGGAGTCTCTCAGTGCCTCGGATTTGGCCAATCTGATCAATGATACTGTTCTCTCCCCAATGCAAGACTTTACACCGTTATCTGCTGAAACTATCCAGCAGCCGCAAGACCATTCCACCACGCAACCATTTGCCGTTACTGCGCATGCTGTTTACCTTCAGCTAGCTTCGATCAACCCTAGGAAAGCGTCCGGACCCGGCGGTATTTCAGCATGGTTGCTAAAGGAAAATGCGGATCTCCTCTCTGATACGGTAACAGATATTATTAACAGCTCTTTTGCTGAAAGACGCCTACCACCTTCTTGGAAATCTGCTGATACCGTGCCGATCCCAAAGCAGAAACCAATCAAGGACGTAAATAAACATCTGCGCCCCATCTCGTTAACGCCCGTTCTCTCTAAAGTGTAGAGTTTGTTGTTGCGAATCACTTGCGACCATCAATTCTCAAGAAAATCGGAGACAACCAATTTGGGGCTATCCCAGAATCCTCAACAACGCATGCGCTAATCAGTATGGTGCACTCCTGGACCAAACACACGGATGGTTCAGGATCCACCGTCAGGGTCGTCTTATTCGATTACCGGAAGACTTTCGATTTGATATACCACACGCTTCTCGCTGGGAAACTGCTGGCCCTGGACATGCCGATTGGCGTATCGTATTGGATCATCGATTTCCTTACAGACCGCACGCAGAGAATCAAGTTGAGAGAAGATTGCTTGTCTGAATGGAGGAATGTACCGGCAGGGGTGCCACAGGGAACCAAGCTCGGGCCGTGGCTGTTTATTCTTATGATTGATGACATCAACACCAGTAACACGGAACTGTGGAAATACGTGGACGACACAACTATTGCAGAGTGTGTTGACAAGAGGGAAGTTAGCCGTATCCAATCTGATGTGGAGGAATTGATCGCTAAGTCTAACCAAAACAAGTTCCAGCTAAACGAGTCGAAGTGTAAGGAACTACGGATTTCGTTCGCTAAATCAGCCGTGGACTTTCCTCCCATTGTCATCAACGGGAAAGCAATAGAGGTAGTGTCCACTGTTAAGGTCTGTTAAGGTCTAAATATATCATCTGACCTCCGGTGGAACTGTCATGTTGCTGAAATAAGTAAAAAAGTAGCGAGCCGGTTATATTTTCTTAAACAACTGAAGAGAGCGAATATTCCCGCCAAAAATTTGCTAATCTTTTATTTGACCTATATACGCCCAGAAACGGAATACGCATGCCCGGTGTTTCACAACGCGCTTCCCGCATATTTATCCGCTGAGCTAGAACACCTACCGAAGCGCGCTTTGCGAATTATTTTTCTGTTTGTTACATATAGCGACGCATTACATCAAGCCAACTTGGAGACGCTGTCTCAACGCAGGCAGTCTATCACAACTAAGCTTTTTGATTCCATCACTTGTAACCCAAACCATAAATTGCATGCGCTCTTGCCACCTCGTAACATTTGTGAATTCAATTTAAGACGAAAGAGGAATTTTAATGTCCCCCTGGCTAAGACGAATAGACTTATGAACACATTTATATACAGTAACTGTGACTAAATTTTTAGCTATATGTATAGGTGTATATAGGGATATGTGTATATTTTCTTATATTTCTCTTACTTTTTATTAGATTTTTATTATTGTAACGATTTATCTAATTCAGCCTTTGCCTGCGATTTTGATCAGAATAAACTATCTATCTATTCTTTAATTATCAATTACAACACACTCAGACAGCACGATTAATCAGTCCTAAGAGCATCAATTGCTGGAAACGTTAACCGGACGGTATAACGAACGATTTTTTTCGGCGGCCCGACCTTTTAAAATGTATGGAAAAGGACCTCGATATAACAACCAATTTCTCCAGTCTCTCGGCACTTCGTTCACCCTCTCCTCCCTAAGAGTGACTTATAGATTTTACTTTGTCTAACACCAGACGATTTTACTCGTCAAAGCGCGTTATGAGACCCCTTAGGGGTTAAAGGGTTAAATCGAGGTGAAAATTGAAATTACCTTCTACATTCAACTGCTAATGGCTCTAAGACATTTCGTCTTCATAGCTATTCCCGTGAAAGTGATCTTGGATAGCAGCAATTGAAATTCCTCACCCGTAGAGACCGGACATTGACCAATTAGCTAAACTGAGCATCATTCCCTTCATTCCTTGGCACCGGCTAGTCCAGATGGACGGCTCCTTACAAGACTTCTTTGTAATGACGTGGCATACGTAACATGGCTTCATTGCATTCTAGAGGGAGCACTATTTTACTGTTTATCACTGCTGCTTGTTATGCTTGTGATGGGCTCGTGTCTTGATAAAGACCTTGAAACACGTGCCGTGAGGGATCATCCAAGATTCAATACAGATAAGATATATGGCAACCTCGGTGCCTTGGAGTATGACTCTGACTCAGAGCGAAGATAACAATTGGCAAAGAGCCAATTAGGGATGCGATGCTGATATTTCATGGCATTTCTCGTGGATTAAGGATATGCACCTTCAGACTGTGAATTTGAAGTCCAAGGCAGACCGCGTCAGAGTGATATTGAGAAAAAACGACTCCTTCCATGCATGTGATTATTCGTCACCATATTGTGGGTGTGGACAAATTTACTTATAATGCGGGCTAACCATTCTTAGTAACTCGTGGGTATTAACATATGAGTGTACCACAAAGTCTTTGCCGAACTTTCTATTCTAAGGCCGTGAGGTTAGATTGTAGCTGGGCAGCCCACGCTAATCAACAACGACGCACAACGCTACATTCTATACTCAAATAATTATAGAACCAACAAGGGCACTTCATTTTCCTTTGAGAAGCTAAACGCTACCGAAACTTTCTCAGATGTTTTATACTGGTGAATGCAATAAACACAACAACATCAATGCGGCAACATCAATGCGCTTATTTTTACTCGTCTTTTTAGGTTGCTTCGGAACCTTTTTTCTTTTCTCGTCGACCTAGTAAAAGACAACACTCGTGTCTTATTTGAAGTTAAATAGGGTAGGAAGCACTGACAAGAAATCTATTGTCCGTAAGGGGTTCAAAGGCCGCTGCAAAACGGGGCTTCATAAAGACACCTGCCTGCCTAATAAGTGGTCGTTGACCAGACGCGTTTGATGTTAATTGGAATCAAGTGGCAGCACCGCAGCCCCAACGCCAAGGTCCGGCTGAGAAAGCCGGATAATCTCTTCTCAATCCATGCATCAACAAATTCATACGTCCGAGTGTTACTGTTTTTAAATCAAAGTTAAAGACTTATCTTTTTAAACTATCTTACTTGTGATAACCGTTATCACAAGTATATATAAAAATAGAAGTTATATTTTATCGTTTTACATTCTATATTATTTGCTCTGTATCTATATCTTTAGTTTTTTAACTGTGCATTGTGTGATGCGCTTTAGAATATATTTTTTTATAATTTTAGCGCTATATAAATTTTATTATTATTTATTTATTTATTTATTTATTTATTTATTACGAGACACGGAAAGCCAGAAATTATCGTTCTCATTTCTGTAGAACTCATATCAAACAGTTTATGATTCTCCATCTAGGTCCTAAGGTTTGGAATTCCCCGATTGAGTGATTAGACCCTGTCCCCCAGATACTCGAGTTTTAAGACACTTAATTAAACTCGCCACTTTGAAATACTTTGTTCTCTCCATCTGCAGCATGACAGCAAATGTATTGTCTTGAGGTGCCCAGTGTTAATTAGCTTTCAGCGTCTACTGGGTTCCCTCGCTACATCCCCGTTAGTTTTGTGACAGCTCTATGTAACTATTGTTTTTGCGTAGCCAAATTATTAAAATAAATCTACACTCAAAGCTTTGTAGCATAGTGAAATAATTGCACGCAAACCGGATTTAAGAAGGTGCTGCATAGATAGCTTGCCGCCGGCACCAGATCAGTCACCATCAGTTATGATTACCTACCCAGATGCATCTACTAGTTACAATGACGCTACAGAGAAAGAAGATTCTAATCTTTGGACCCTTATCGTAAGAGTTGTGGGAGGCAGTTTTTCAGCGATAACCTCTGGGCAGATATCTAATGGAGATGGTGAGAGAAAGGGTTGAATAGAGGCGAAGAACACTGTTCAAAAAGTGATGTGAGACTGCCGTGCAAGCTCATTGCCAAAGAGTTACTGAATCCTCCTACTTGGATAATCCTTCCCTGAAGAATTGATTTTCACCTTAACTCGCTGGGCTGTTCCAGAACTGCGGGCTGGATCACTGGGTTCAAACCTAACATTTATTGAGAAAGACAGCCGGATACTGTTGTAAAATCGAATTAAATCAATATTTTAAACAAAATTAAAATCACGACGAAAAAAAAGCTTAGTCAAAAAAGATAGGACTAAAGGTGATTCCTTTCAATTGCATGGCGCATCCTTACTGCGCATAATTTATGGCGTCATTTAGCGCGCGCTCGTGCGCGCGTTCACTAGAAACATTGCGAATTTGCCTTGACATTGAGCTTTTTCAGCTGAAAATTTCCCTTTGTCGTCGTGTTGTAAAGAAACGAGCGCGGTGACCCACCTTTTTTATTGGTGTAATGTACTTGTAATAGGCACACGAAAAACATATTTTAAGGAGAAAAAAAGTTTAATAGTAGAAGTTGGATTATTTATATATAAATGGGGTGAAACTCTGCGTTTGAGCCAGGAGGGAGTTTGAGATGATGACGAAGTGGTCCAATTTCCTCACATTATTTGCAAGATCGGGCAATTTGAAATCACAATACTAAAAGAATAAGGCCCAGAAAAACAATTAGGCTCTAGTTTTCACTACTATTCATAGTTTTTGCTACAAAATAACAGCTTTCTTCAGTTGTTCATGCTTCGAACATTTCTCGCACAACTCCGTAAAAACACTTAGAACAACGAGTATGCAGGGCGAAAACAAGCACGGTGACCCCATCTTTTTATTGCATTTTTTCAATGTCCTATGCATGACTATCAATTGTGCCAAGTCTGAAAAAAATCTTAATAGTACATCCTTTTCAGGGGAATTACCTTGAGCTTAGATTTAAAAAGTGCTTAAGGTGGCTCAAAACAGTTTTCAGCACTTTCCAAGACGTAGATTTTGATGGGTCATTATTACCACTCTTTAGCCGTTCATGCTACAATAATAGTAGCAAAAAACTGTCCAATCATTGGTGAGCACGTTGTTATCATTTTCGTGACGCTATATGTTACCATAGCAACAGTATGACCTACTAAAAACACCCTTAATTTTAGCTTTAAGTACTTATATTTCAAAAACGGCACGGTCAAACTTTTTATTGTTATTGAAATTTGACAAGCAGATTAAGACGCAACTTTTGGCAAAGTTTAAAAAAATTCTGCACATGGGGTTCAGACCCACCTTAAATTTTCGAAAATTGGAAAAGTTGGTGTAGAGCCTTGAAGGTGAGCAATTCATTCAGAAAATCAGTGACAAGAGCTAAAAATTTAGATTTAATAACTGTTTACTTGTCCTTGTCAACTCTGTATATGTTCCTTGAAATAAACCCTGTAATGTGATGGTTGTGAAACTGGTTACTCACCGTATCAATATAGTATTATAAGAAAAAGCGACGGGAATTAAGCAAATGAATGATCCTCAATGCACCTCGCATCGTCCAAAACCATTTTCCCGATCTGACCTTATTCTGAGTTCTTGGAAACAGCACCACAGGTAAATCTATAGACACCAGTTAGCAGCTTAATTTATATGAAAGTAACGCCGGGGCTAGAATGCTTTGAGCTTTGCAAATCGAAAAAAGAAAATTAACATGAATTTCAGTCATGGACAACACGAATTATCTCTTCGTAACCAATACTGAGAAAATGACGAGAGGACTGCTATCATGGCTACGTATTAGTGTACAATGCATGCCACCTAAATTGGAATGATTAAACAGGATGGCTTTCAAATCGGCATATTCGCAAACACTAACGGCCGGCTCGAACAATTGTTGCTTCTCAAGGAAGGAAATCCATTCAACGCAAAGAATAGCTTGAAATAGCAAAGAAAAATGTCCGATCGGCAGACGTTCTTACCCGAACAAGAAAGGAAGGCCCCATCACTATCATTTAATTACCTGATGATATGAGTGAAGTCTTGAAAAATATCATGCACAGGCTCCACAATCGCTAAACACACCGTAATATCTCCCTTAACATTTGTTCCTTACATCTTCCTGCCTGTAGCCTATTTTACATAAAATAAATGCACTCTTAACTTACGTATATTTAAATGAAGCTGCCCTCTGGCCATTAACGTCTTCAGCGGAATAACCTGTCAATAACAAAAAAAAGCTTGTCAGAAATTATTGAATAATTAGGGCGTTCACGAACGGTTTTATAACCGGCAATGTCCAAGCAATTCAAAAATAACGATGTTTTTAATTTCGGCTTGCTTGCGAACCGTCGAGAGTCTACACTGATCAATTTTAATTAGCAGTGCTGTGCTTTTCCTATTCCTTGCGCCCTCTGATCCGCCAGTAGTCTGAACTCACTGTCAGCCGAAATAGGGTAGTCTCGGTACTCAACACAGTCAACAGCTTGGAGTATACACCATGGCTAAGCAGGTATTAAATCCGAATTTATGGCACATTCGCTTATGTCTGATTTTCTTTATACACTATTGATGCTTTCGTCTTTCCTCCAAGAAGTAATTCCGGCCTGATATTGTTAAAGCTTATAGGAGTGAAAAATTAATTGAAATCGAAATGATAAACAGCAATTCCCAGTACAGCCAACGAAAAACAGCCGTTAATTTAAATGAACTGGATTGAAATCGGCTAAATTTTGTAGATCAATACCATAACATTTCTCCGTTTCAGAGTCAAACTTACCGTTCCATGAGCTAGGGTGTCTTAAACAAAACGTCTCAGCCACATGCAAATGTAATAATACTTTGGGCAAACCAAATTATTGAATTATTTAAGACGAGAAGGAAAGAGAATTACGCCAAATCTCTATATTTGAAAAGCCACTCTTCAAATTAAGCTTCTAAGTACTTACTCCGTTGCTATTCCAGTCCCGAAGTCTCTAAAACATAATTTGTACTGAGGCCATTTCTTCACCATTTCTGGCACTAATGTAGTGATTTTGCTATATTTAGAACACTTTACGTTTATGTTAAACAAGTCAAGTACAGACGTCAGCAAAAATGTCTTTGGCAAAGAGCGAAAATGTTTTGTTTTTCAGCGATCCATTTACCATTTAATTTCCTTCATGTTATGATTTCAAATTCGGGCTCCAATTGCTATCGCAGCGTTAAAAAACAAAAGAGGTTTTTTGCATAAAAATGAAGAAAAAATGTTTTCTTATTAGATGCGTCAGTTAAACTGAGCTTACACAAGGCAAGTCTGTCAGTGATTCAAACACAAAAGCACTGAATAAACAAATTTTAAAAAGCTGTCCGGACTAGCATACCCGAATATATTATGCAAACTGATTCAACGAAGATATGACTTTAATTGTTTTCATGCGATGCCATCAAAATTCTACAACTTAAAAGAAGAGCACCACAAAGCTCCTCTGTTAGAGTTTTCTTTTCACCTATGATAGAAAAATTCAAGGAAACTTTCACGCTGATAAACACTGATAAACACTTGAAATTTGATCCAATTCGTGGAAGTCCGAAGGACAAACATTTTTCGTCATAAGATTCTGGTGAGCACTATTGCG